>JBBBDQ010001745.1:2555000-2562500 GCA_037127315.1 Ascarosepion bandense | reverse complement strand
ACATATTTGAAGGACCTAATCAAGTGGATGATGCAACGAGGGTTGCATGGTGTAACAGGAGAAGTCGTGCTAAGAGCCACCAGGGATAGGGAGACGTGGAAAGCCATGATCGCCTACGTCCTGAAGGGACAGGGAACATAGAAGAAGAAGAAGAAGAAGAAGAAGAAGAAGAAGAAGAAGAAGAAGAAGCATCTGTGTGTATTGTTGTTTGTTAGTAGTATAAAAGTGACTGCTTATAACAAGAGCATAGTTGTGTGAATTTATCTTTTTAATTATTGAAGTCGTGTGAAAGATTCACTAATTAAAGTTTAACCCAGAAACTGGAAGTATTTAATTTATATGTTAACAACCCTACGAAATCTGTACATCAGTACAATCTTAATATGTATATAAAAGAACCAATCACACATAAATTTCTTAATTATCAAAATATGTCATTATCGCTTTCAAAATATCAAATTCTCTATGCTATATATGCCTATATTAGTCAAGTTACTAATTGTTTCAATATGAATGAGGGAAATAAATTATGTCAGAAATGCAAATATGAATGCCAAATATCATCATACAAGAATTGTAAGCATATCTGCTTAATATTTATTTCAAACAGAAATCAGCGTTAATTAATGAAGAATTCTTTTACATATAATCTTTATTTTATTACATAAGCAATATTTTACTGTTTCATAGTATTTAACCGGAGAATAGTTTCTAACAGTTCACCACATTTTTTGACATTTTCCTTGAACAAAGATATTGCAATATCTGAAACAGTCCTTTGCCTTGAACAAAAAATACGAAACAATTAAGTCAAAATAGTCAAAAAGGTTTGAAAAAATCAGTTTCAAGACAAATTTTTCTCTTTGTAAAATAACGTTATAAGAAACTTTATTCCACTTGGTTATTGTAATTGCACAAAATATACAAAAGTCATTCAATCATTGTGCAAAATAAATAAATATACATAAGTCATTAAGTAATTGTAGTGTTGTGTACATAAAATTAACTCTATCACTGAGATTATGATCAGATATACTTATACTCAGAGGAAAAGTTATTGCAGATACTTCTTTTATACAAGCGTGCGCTGAAAAGTTATCAACCTGACCAAGATGTCCTTCCCAAAATATCTGAGGCTTAGTCATTTGGTCAGATTTTAGGAAGTGGGTCGAGTCGAGAGCATTTCAATATATACACGTAGAGCTTTAAAACAGTTCTATCGGATATATATTTAAAATATTCCTATTTAATATACATATATTTTCAGTCCTGGCTGGAAGCAATCGGATGTCTAACCGTACTGATAGTTAGACATTCGATTGCCAAACAGGATTGTCTGCGGTTGACTATATATATATATATATATATATATATATATATATATATATATATATTATTATTATTATTATTATTATTATTATTATTATTATTATTATTATTATTATTATATCTACTAAATATAAAAAAGATATATAACATATTACCAGAAAATTATATTTTCCTGATAAATTATTTCTCAGAGTATTTACTCAACTTATTATTTTTCATACCGAAGAAAATACGCTAAATTTGATTTATTTTTTTCTGAATATATACAAATTCATAGAAAATATTGTATGAAACGAGGTTTTGTTTAAGTCACTGGACTTACTGTTGATGATCTCTGCATGTGTGTTAAAGTATATATCATCATAATTTAATAAGACCGAATATTCCAGAGAATATTTATAAAGCTTGCAAATGCTTGTGTTTCATATGCGGAATAATGTCTGTATTTTAGTTTACCTATCAAATACGTATGAGAAAATCTCCATACCAGCCTCTTTATCAACCTACCTCCATTTCAACTTATCTACAGATGAACATCCAGAAACACAGAATGAAGAAAGGAAAGAGACAAAAAAAGGTATAATTTTCCTTCATCTCTGTTGCAAGCAGCGAGTCACGAAATGATGTACTCATGCCTTTAGGAAATTCTGCCCCAGCGGTGCGTTCTCCATGCCCGAAGCAGACTTGCTTATTCTGAACGCTGCGTACCACCAACGGCTGCTTTCATTCAATTGCCAAGTATAATTGATGGAATACATAAATTGAGAGAATGAAGTTCAAAACAATGAAATTATCACCGCGTCGGCAAGATCTCACGTCTGCACACACACACACACACACACACACACACACACACACACACACACACATATATATATATATATATATATATATATATATATACGCGCACCCACACTCACACAGATACATTCACACACATACACAAGCACATACACGTGTGTGCGTTTCTTTCAGAAAGGTAAAATGAAATAAAAATTATTCCTAGTTCCTGAACAAACGAACTTTGCCATTAATTGGTTTCTCTTTTGTCAATATTTCTTGATATATGAATCTAAATTATCTATGTATGTACGAAACTAAATTGTAAATAATATATTTTACAGAATGTTACTAGAATTATTTATCACTTTTGTTTATTGTTGCGCACACAAGAAATAACAAAAATAACTATTTACGTGTTCCACTTTAATTTTGTTTATTCATTTGTTTATCCTTGTAAGCATTCATACAGATAAAATTGTGTAGATATATAGAGGAGATAAAAGATACGGATGTGAAAATAGAGAAATAGAAACAAAGAGATCTAACTGAGTTTATTCATGTGTGCCCATCCATATATATATATATATATATATATATACAGTTAAAGAGAACCAACAGTTTTACAATTCCGTGTTCTTTGGCATTTACTTTTTTTAAAAAGTGCTCAATATAATAAATATTCAAGAGCATAATATAATCATACAATTAAATTTGTTTTTTAATTAAAAATACATTGTGACACGCAAATTTCTATGTTTCGAGATTTTTACCTCGTGATCAGGCAATGTTAGATCTAACATTGCCTGATGACGAAGTAGAAATCTCGAAACATAGAAATTTGCGTGTCACAATGTATTTTTAATTAAAAAACAAATTTATATATATATATATATATATATATATATATATATATATATATATATTATGTTGTCATATATGAAATGGCGCACTTTATAGGAAATTAGTAAAATGCTTCTGGATGTTAAATGACTAATTTATTTAGTTGAAATAGTCACCTTGTTTATCAATGACTGTTCTCTAACTTACATCTAAATTCACGATTTCATCTTTACAAAAATTTCATCCTTTGAGGTGATAAACAGTTCAAATGCTTCGATTACCTGATCCATATTGAATAATGTTTTATTGCGTATGAAAATTTCAACATGCTTAAATAAGTGATAATAAGTAGAAGAGATATCAGGTGAATATAGGAGATGAGAGATAATTTCATAATTCAGGCTATGCTGTTTATGAACAGTTGATAGAGAAACCTGTGGCCAAGTGTTGACCGTGCGGCAAAATTGAGCCATCCCTATTCACATTTGTAGGATGTTTCTTTTTCAAATTTTGTACATACACTCAATTTCTCCACAATAAGGGATTGCTATCATTGTTTTCCTTCGAGGCAAAAATGAATAATGAATAACCCCTTTGAAAGACTACCATACAGTAACTATAAACCTTTTAGAATGCGTTGAAGGTAATTGGTTATTGTTCTGGTGATTCACTTGCATCTAACCGCTGACCTACTCTCTTACTATTGTCAAGGAGTATCCATTTCTTGCGTGTAATAATTCGATGCAAAAGTGATTCTTTTTCCCCTTTTATACTCATAGAGTAAAATTACTCGACATTGTTTTATTGTAAAGGTTTCATTAGGTTTATGAGTAACAGTATATATATATAAGAAAATTATGTAGAAAGAAAAAGAGTCAGGAATAATTTTTATATACAAAAGAGATTACTTTGTTAGACGACTGGGTCAACAACCAATGTGATATCCAAAGATATATGCGTGATATCCAAAGATATATATATATATATATATATATATATATATATATATATATATATATATATAGCGTATCGAGGCAGCAAATAATTTCCTAAACATATGTCGTTATATATATATATATGATAAAAATATAGTTTTAAGTTATGCTAAATTTATCAATATCAGATATAGCACCTATGTAAATATAAATATAAAAGTGGATTCTGAAGTAAACACGAAGCTGTGACAGTCAGTTTCAAGTTGAACGCAATCTTCAGGCAATCTTAATTTCTAAAAAGATTTAATAGAATTGCCTGAAGCATGAAACAGACACAATTGTCAACTTTTATTACTATATATATATATATATATATATATATATATATATATTATAAATTATATTTTAGAACATGTACATAATTACTTTTTACCACTACAAAGGTACATTTGTTTCGACATTGAAATTACAATGTCTCATCAGGCGGTATGTATATGAATGGAAAGCCTCTTTTCTTATATTTGGTCAGTTGTGTTTGGGGTGTTGGTGGGGGTTAGTTATAGGGGAACAAGTCACGTGTATTGACCGTTGGAATTTTGAAGAAAGTGGTGTGGGTAATTAAAATGGTTGATTAATGAGAGTCTTTGATTTCTAGACAGATTTAACATTAGCAGTTAGAATGTAAGTTTTTATTTTCTTATGACTAGACTATATCCTTTGGATTTCTTAGAAGAGCCGGTAAGGGGTGGGATGCTTATTTTGTACAGAATATTTTTGAGTTTAGGCAGAGTCTATATAATTAATGTAAATTTGTATATTTAATCTTAATTTTGAATTTAGGAAACAGATTTTTCCTATTTAATTTTTAATTTTTAATTAGATCACAGTTTGGAAACCGATTTTTTCTATTAAGTTTTTAATTTTAAATTTCTTTTCTTATACTTGGTCAGTTGTGTATATGTTGTTGGCGGGGTGGTTAGTGATAAGGGAACAAGTCCATTTTGTTTGACCTTTAGAATTTTGAGGAGAGTGGTGTGGGTAGTGAGTATGTTTGATTAATGAGTGTCTTTGATTTCTAGACAGATTTAACATTAGCAGCTAGAGTGTAGGTTTTTTTATATATCTTGTGACTAGACTATATCCTAAGGATTTCTAAGAGGAACAGGTTTGGGGTGGGATGCTTATTCAGTACAGAATATTTTTGTATTTAAGCAGAGTTTTTATAAATAACCTAAATTTGTATATTTAATCTTAATTTTGGATTTAGAAAATCGTTTTTTTTCAATTAAATTTTAAATTTCAATTAGATCACAGTTTGGAAAGCGATTTTTTCTATTAAATTTCAAATTTTTATTAGATCACCGTTTGCGGTAAAATTTAATGTAAGAGGTAAATTTTAATGTTAAAATTTTTTTTAGGTAAGAGGTAAGTAGGTAATAAGTGCGTAATAAGTAGAATTTTATGTAGGAGGAAATATTGAATGTTTATCTTTAAGTTAATAGATGAATAGGTAATAGGTGTGTTAGTATATAAGGTAATAGTTGAAGTTTAATGTGTGTGTTAAGGACAGTTTTTATAATTAATCTAATTATGGATATTAAACCATACTTTAGAATTTAGTAGATCGATTTTTTCTATAGAACTTTTTATTTTTTTAGAAAAATTTCTAATCTAATTATGAATATTAAACCTTACTTTAGAATTTAGTAATTCGATTTTTTCTATAGAATCTTTAATTTTTTTAGAAAAAATTCTCGGGGGTCCTAGCTCTGGCTTTTGTGGTAATTTTTAGCATGATTGTAATGTTAGTTCTTTAATGTGCTTGCAGTTTACTGTGGTTTCATGATTCTGGTTTAAAAGCTTGCTACTATATATATATATATATATATATATATATATATATATATATATATATATATAACAAGAATAATTATAACAATATTAATAGTAACAAAAATAATAATGCTAATACTAGTAATTGTTATACTATATTTATGTTCGTATTGAAAAACCCACCGAGAACGAACTCGGAGGAAAAAGGAGGGGAAGTAAAAAAAGAAACAAACGAACATGAACAAAAGTCAAATACTCGTAGGAAAGATAAAACCTTAAGACGAAAACCCTAACATTAAAGCGCCCAATACGAAAGTAGAGCAATATATATATATATATATATATATATATATATATATATATATATATATAATCCTATTTTTAAAAAATGCTCAATACACATTAGAGCGAATAATATTTATTTAAAATTTATAATATAAGTATGTTATAATATCACTACAAAAGTAGTTATCTTGTTTCGACACTTCTTGTGTCAAGTGATAATAATAATTGCGAGATGAAAACTTTTTAAAGATTTAAAAATGGCAAAGCCTTTCACTATTGAGAGAGTTTGACTCTTCATCTTGCAATCAGCCAGCATTAGCTACTTTTGTAGTGATATTATAAATGTTATATGCTATAAATTTTACATAAAAAGTATATATATATATATATATATATATATATATATATATATATATATATATATATATATAAACACAAACTTATAACTATACTCGTTTCGAAAAACCCTCCGCGTATCTACGTGGAATGTAAAAATGTTCGTAAAAAAAGAAAGAGCTAAGCACATGAACATCAGCCAAAGGGATTCGGACCGAGCCAGCACGTACCCCAAAGAAAAAACCCGAGACGAGCAATCAACTAACAAAAAAGCGCTCAATACTTAAGCAGAGCAGAATAAGCACTTATATATATATATATATATATATATATATATATATAAAGAGAGTTAGAAATATCTATAGTATAACATTTTACATGAAACTGTAATTTTTACTGAACCATGTCATAGCCGAAGTGGTAGCATTACAAATTTTAATTCTGAAACTTATAAATTAGATATCGATAGATATATTTAAGTGTATCATGTTTTGATTTAATCGTATTTGTTAGAATTAATTTACCTATATTTTTTACCATTAATATATCTATCTATCTATATATATATATATATATATATATATATATATATATATATATATATATATATACACACACAAATAAAAAGATATATATATATATATCCAAATAAAAATTTGTTTTCTAAAAGTAAAGTGACCAACTCAAAAAGGTTGGAAAGCGTTCTAATTCTAATGCAATAATTTACTGTGGACATGTTTAGATAATTATTCTGAAGAACGGCATACATTACATTTTATTCATCTAGATCTTCACTTTTCTCTCTGACTTTCATTTATATGATCTACATATTTTATCAACATTTGCCAAACAGTAATTTTTCATTGTTACTTTATATTCATTTCAGGTCAACAAAGGGTGCATCAAAACAGAGGCGAGATCAGATCAATGCACAAATCAATATGATGCGTGATTTGTTACCTCTCGCCGAAACAGCCAGACAACGTTTATCCCAGCTTCAAATAATGTCACTGTCCTGTGTTTATATAAGAAAATGTAACATAATGAGCAGATGTGAGTAAGCGCATTAAACTTATTTTATGCTAACGAACAATTTAAATAACAAAGAGATACAGATTCCTTAACTGGTGAATATAGAGAAATTACGTTAATAGAGATG
>JBBBDQ010001745.1:2167500-2550000 GCA_037127315.1 Ascarosepion bandense | reverse complement strand
CATCGGAAATATTACAAGTTCGGTGAACCAATCTCATTCATATGATATTTCCGAGATGAGATCAGTGAAATGATCTATAACTAGGTTGACAAAATTGCATTGGACTGTCATTCCTGGTATTATGACACGTATAATGTATTGAACAATTTAATCTACAAAAATTATGATCAAAACATTACCCGTAGCATAAATATATCTACTTATATACCTTTCTAAATTGTTCAACTGGATATATTTTAATTGAAACCATTTCAAAATGCAATTTTCTGCACAATAACTAAATAATTACAATTCGCGATTTCAGAAAATAATTAAGGATAAATTAATATAAAAATAATATAAGAATGCTTTTACTAAGAAAAAAACTCTGAGTAAGTATAATGAATACTTAAAAAGTAATTTAAAATATATAATTTATATTATATATATTAACTGCTACTTAAAAATAAAGCTATAATATATAATTTATCCTTTCTTGTCATCTACGTTTAGAAAAAGTTACCATCCATGTCACATGAACGCCTACAATTAGGTTCATAAACTCAGGTTCTGAAACACCAAGAGAAACGAACTGTTGGTAAATATGGATAAGAATGTGATTTCTATATGCTGCCATATATTAATTTTAACTAGAAGTTTATGTATGTACACGCATATACACACGATTAAATTGTATGCTCATATGCACAAACATATATCATCATGAATTCGCTTTATCACACGTTAAAATATCTTATCTCATGAAAGATAAAAAAAAACTTACTTTCTGTGATTAAAACCAGTTCTATATTTTATTAATCTATTTCTCTTACCAAATAACTAAAACGTGTTAAAATCTAAATAGTCAAACTTCAATGACTCCATTCGAAAATTTTAAATGTAAAATGATAAGTCTTGTCAAATTTATGCTCGTTTATAATATAGGTATAAAGTTACCATATCTTTTTAAACATATTTTAATCATATTTCTAAAATTCAAAAGACTAAATGCAAACATTTCTATCTGTGAAAGTTTGCAAATTACTAAAAATTTCAATGCTGTACTTTCGAGCGTTCTGCTTTTTTCTATATGCTCCAATGTTTTCAAGTTCGTATCAAAGACATTATTTTTGTCACTTTCTGAGTTTTATAGCAATGTTTCCCTTTATTATTTGTCTGTCTATTATTGTCATTTTTTATCTTAAACAAAGTTTATGTTTCAAATTTATCCCCTTCGTAAAAATAAATGAATTTAAATGTATTTCACATTGATTTTGTACATATTTGCTGTATTTTTTCAGTCTGCAAAATTCTCTTTGATTCTGTGTATGCGGGAAAACTAGAATATTTTGAAAAAATCAGAATTCTATTTTCGTCATGCTGCCATGCAAAGTCTTCCGTTCATTGTTTAATCTGTTATTTTTTTTTTACTAGGATACATCTATGTTCTTGGAAGATAAAAACGTGCAAATTGAATTAGAAAATATCCCCAAAGTCATTATCTAACAATATATTATATCACTAAACCTTGTTTGATCAATATATTTATTCCCCAGAAACAACTGTACGGGTTCGCAAAATAAAATATCATCGAAAATGGTCATATTCAAAATATTGTGAATGAATTTGAAACACCTTTTCAGTTTCAATTCACCATTAAAGAAAATGCATTTCGTCAAAATTCGTTAATAAAATCATATCTGCTATTATTTACAAACATTTTTCCTAATATTCAAGGTATATATAATTTGTGTGAATTCGAATACAGTTTACTTGAAATGTCGTTCTCGAAAAGTTTCCGGTTTCTTTAAGT
This sequence comes from Ascarosepion bandense, assembly GCA_037127315.1. Classification (NCBI taxonomy): domain Eukaryota; kingdom Metazoa; phylum Mollusca; class Cephalopoda; order Sepiida; family Sepiidae; genus Ascarosepion; species Ascarosepion bandense. The sequence goes on along the minus strand of JBBBDQ010001745.1, from coordinate 2,548,208 downwards.
TACAAATGAAGATTCACTAATAATTGAGTAATTCACTCATTGCAAACTGATTGTTGTTAACGTTGGGAATACCAGGCGCTGTAAGCGTTCAGTTACAGATGTGCGTTGTGGTGCAGTGGATGTCGGCTTGGAAAGAGAAATCGGTAAGCCGAGTTCGAATTCCAGTTGAGCACCCTGCATTCACTTAAGCATTGGTACCCTTGGGAAAGGTGTTGATCCGTCACTTCTCTCCAGTTATGGGCTAAATAACAGGATGGGACCTGGAGGCAGTATTGGTGTCACAATAAAAACACCCTTCGTAGCCCTGGCGAAGCAACAAGTATTTAGCTATTTGACAAGATTATGAATTTCGATATAAACTGCGCCAGGGTTCCAAATGCACAGGGAATACTGGAGCGGTGTAATGAGTTCTATCTCGGCCGCAGGACGACAACAATTTCAGCATAGCTTTGGTCAACAAACTAGGGTCAAATGATTTGTAACATTTCATTTTGAATTCTCGTAATATGAAAGATAAAGTTTATACTCCCAAAGAGAAAATAGTGATTATTGCATATAGCCTTAAAATAATTTTGCAAATAAGAAAGGGTTATAAATTAATCACACAAAAAATGCTTGACAACAACAGCAACAACAATTATAATACTAATTGCTTTTTAGTAAAAGTAATAAACAAACATAAAATTGACAAAACTTATCGAACTGAATGCTTCATTTTATCATATTTTATTATTGTAAATATTGTTTTCATACAAATCCGTGTGAGTAAACATTTCTTAAATCAAAATGTTGTGCTGCAGCCATTTTATGTAATCATAATAATATTTAATGTTATCATAATGATACCCAATAAATCAAAGAGTATGCATTATGCGTAGATAAGTTTTGAGATGGAAACTTTGTCCAAACACCGACGAAACTAATTTCCTTGATGATTCCACGCTGAAGTCATATAAGCAGACAGTTACAAGTTCCCAGCACTTTCTATGATACTCCATATTAATTAGTTTGCATTTAAAATTAAAAGCGCCCATGTTCATAATTAGGATTTAAATCATTTTTTTAATCGCTCAGGAAAATTAAATATATTAACTGCTCCAAATGACAGTAAAATTTTAAAAAATGAATTTATTTAAATGATTCAGTAGACGAAAGCTATTTGTGTAGGAAATCATTTTTCAATAATTATGAATAAAAACCGGGCCAATAGACTTTCACTGAAAAATTCACTTATGCCTGTTTTAATAATCTCTAGCACAAACTTTTGCCGATTTCAGGCGTTGGCTGGATTCCTGTTGATAACTACAAGAGATGGCAAGTTGGTATACATTTCCGAGAATGTCACGGAATATTTAGGACACTCTATGGTGAGTACCAACTTTAAATATTCTATCAATATCATGGAAAATATCGAAATTTAATCAAAATGCTTATTAAATTATAGTTCCTATTTGTCAGTAACATGTGTGCATTTGCATGGTTACAGCATTGTGTATTCTTAAATTAATGTTTTTGTTATTGATACTCTTACAGCTTGTTCAAGTAAAAATCAAAGAAATGTATACAAATTGTATAAATAATTCCCAAAAAACTACATTTTACTACACAAAACTGTATTAGTACATATTGATTAGGTAATTATGTCAGTTATTATTATTTCAGGTGGACATGAAAACACAAGGAGACAGCCTTTTTGACATAATAGACAAAAGGGATCATATCACAGTCCAGGCACAATTAATGAGAGGGGGCACAGATATAGCTCCCGGACAACCCCTTGCATTCTTTTGTCGGATGAATATGTCTAGAAGTGTAAAACGTCAGTCTGGTTTCGGAGATGTTAAAGTAAGTTCATACTCTTTTTAATTGCAAATAAAAATTGTTGTGTTAATAGGAAGTAAGAATAATAATCAAACTATTTTTGTTGGAGACAAGTTATAGATTTTTCAATTTTGCATTAAAGAAATTTATCATTAAAAAATTTAAGTGAATGATTTTATTAAAAATACACAAATTATTTTGAAATTGATGTCAAATTGTGCAAATCCATTTGAATTTGTCGATGTCAAATTTTAAAATATAACTCGCAAACTTTAGAATAAAAATTAGATTTGTTAACAATGTATTTTTAAAGTAATTAAATGATTTTTAATCAGGCATTATTTTTTAAAACTTTAACAATGTAATAATGATATTGTACTTTTAAGCAAATACAAGTGCTGTTAAATATACCTGTGGAAGTTTATAATATAACTTAAATATATCAGCAAAAATTCTTAAATTAGTATTTTTTAAATTGCGCAGGAAATTCTTATATAATTTTAATAAACTCGAACAAAATAATTGCGAAGAAAATTATCTTAAAAATAATAAGAATGTAATATAAACACCACCGTGTCAGGGAAAAGGGTATTGAAGAAAATATTTTAATCATGCCAGCACTTGCATTTAACACTCAAAAGTATGATTTTATATATATATATATATATATATATATATATATATATATATATATATAGCGAAAGAAAGTTATAGAACACGTAGATTTTAAACCCACTGTTCAAGCATTTACTTTTATAAAGAGTACTCGATACAATGTAGAGCTTTATATTGTAATGGTTGTTACAATGGTTTATAAAAGCATAGTATCAGTATACAAAAATCAACATTTGTCATCACACCTGTATTCCCATCCTTCTCTTGCTTCTTTCTAACTGGTTCGTCCTTCTCTTCAATCTCCTCTAATCTTTTTCTCTTATGTAGCCCCCTGCACATCAGTGGCGTTACCGCCTTGCTCGGGGCGATATGATTAAAAACAAATGTGCCCTTCTTCTGATGATAAGTGGAAAATCACCAGAAGAAGGGCACTTGTGCTCTGAAACATGAGGATTTTTGTGTAGTGATACTATGCTTTTATAAACCATTGTAACAACCATTACAATATATATATATATATATATATATATATATATATATATATATATATATATTAGAAATAATATAAACTAATAGTTTAGCAGTACACAGTATGTAGTGATTTACTTTATTAAGAGTGGTCTGTATTTAGAGCATTATATATGGTAATATTTTTATTGTAAGTTTATAATAAAAATATAGTTTACTGCAACACACATTTTTTATTTAAAAACTTTCCCGTCTTTGTCACGTTTTCACTACTTTAAATGAAAAATAACTTAAAGAAAATCCTGTAACCGTTTCACGATGACACGCGATAACTTTTCAGGCTTGCTATATATGCATCATTCAATTTTTACTTCATCACTGACATTGAAAACGTCTAGGTTTCAAATCATTTCAATTCTATATCCGACTTTACCCATACAATCAAATTTCTCCTTTCCACTATGACCTGGCTTTCTATTGGTTCATTACGACAAACCCTCTGAAACTTTTCCCCCTTAATTGTCTGGATAAAAAGTGTGTTGTTTTAAGTTTCTGTATGTATTGATTCCTAACAGAAAAAATATTTCATTGCCTGACGAGGTGCTAATAAGATAGTACCAAAACACAACGGCTCTTGTGTTGCATGAAATTGTTTTTATTATAAACTTATAATAAAAATATTACCATATATATATATATATATATATATACGCATCTCCAATCATTTGAAAAATATGAATATGAAAAAATAGTCCAAACTTAATAAAAACAAAGTTTTACTGTCAAGATCTTTATGTTTTATGTTTCAGATCGATTGATTTTTTCATTAATTTTTTTTTCATCCTTTTTAGAACATTTGAAATTTTGGTTAAAAAATTTGTTTTTTCTTGTGATCATAAAATAATGTTAGCGTCTTTTTGCAGTACAAAACACATTGATTTGAATATTCTTGCAAAAACCTGATAATTGTCGGATTTAATGAAACTTTCAAGACTTATTCACAAATTAATGAAATTATTTTAGAAACGTTTCTTTTAAATACATTCTTTTCTTACATCTGTTAACTCCTATCTACCTGATTTTATTAAATTTCTAGAAATTATTTTTGTACCGCTTTATAGTTATAAGAATAGTTTCTCGGAAAAGTTAAATCATAATTTTTTTTCTGCTTCTGGTCAAACATCTTCTCCGTATTGTAAAATAAAAATGTAAAAAAAATAGCTAATTAGAAAAAATTTTAATTGCTTTTATGTATAAATATATTATGGAAACTATAGTATAAAAAATACATCGATGAATAATTAATTTTTATAATAATTATTTTCATTTTTTATTTTAATTCAAATAATTTATAAATTTTTAATTAATTAAAAACGCTAAAGTTGTAGCGGTCACGTGATATTATTATTAATTTATGAACTTATAATAAATGGAAAAGCTCACTACACTTCCACGACCCCTACAATTTAAAAAGAATTTTAAATTTATTTTGTGTGCATAAACGTGTCGATTTTTGTAAATACGGATGTCCAAATGTGATATTATCATTAGATAAGAGCGCTAACTATAGTAAATTAAAAATTTATTGTTAATTTTCTAACATTTCTTCAACATGACGTCTTTGTAAATTAGACTATAATGTTAAAGTAATTAAAATTCAACAAAATATTAAAATATTTCATTGCTTAGAATGTTTTCTTACTGGACAGTATATATATATATATATATATATATATATATATATATATATATATATATAGATAGATAGATAGATAGATAGATAGATAGATATAGATATAGATATATAGATATATAGATATAGATATCACGTTATATTCGTCAAGTAATTTTTGTTTTGAGAAAAAGTTTTTCTCTTTAAAAAAATTTACAAATATAAGTTTATCGTGAGAGTTGTCAACATCTCATAAAAACATACACCTCTGTGCTAGAAAATGCTTTTTGAGATATTTTAAATTAAAAGTAATATTTGTTTTAAATCATATTAATTAAAAAACAAAATTTTAAAAAAGCAGATTTTATTTTTGAATATTTTTTAATAGGTTGTGTTGACAGATTTGTCATTATGAACGATTTTAGTGTTTTTACCGATTTGAATTTGTTTTTCTAGTTTTAAATATTTAGAAGTATTTCTTTACTGGAAATAATAAATTTAATCTATTAGCTTTAAATTAAAACTAAAAGAAAAGCTCTTGGAAAGATTTTTCATTTTTACATATTCATTTTAAATGTTAGGCATCGCTCCTCTTTGGAGTTATACACAACGCATTTGTGCACACACACACACACACACACACACATATATATATATATATATATATATATATATATATATATATATATATATATATATATATCATGAATTCAAAAATGCTTTAAAAATTTATAGAATTTTAATATGGAATCATTGACAAAATGTGCTTAATTTTCAGACGATGCATGTACGTGGTCATTTTGTGTCTGTACCAGATCCTGAGCGAGGAGGAGAACAACTTGTGTTCGCTTCATTTTGTTATCCACTTATCACTATAGACAGTAAAGACACTCTCTTACTCAGTGATACAATGATCTTTAAATCTGCTCATAGACTGGATATGACATTTTTAGAAATTTCTCACAGGTAAATATAAAATAATGCAATTAATTTAATAATTTTCACAATGATAAGAAGAAAAGAGAAAAAACTGCAAATTATAATTAATGGTTGCTTATATTAATATATATAAATCATTTTTTTTATTTATTGAATGCATAATAATGCAGTTTGTTTCAATATATTTATTACTGATTCATATTAGAAAGAATCAACAAATAGAATATTTTAAAATTCTCTAGTAATGTTATTTATTTTGTTTGAGAGTAAAATGTAATAATGACACAAAGTTATTCAAATAAGACTTTGCAAAACATTGAGTTTACGAATGCATTTTGATGTCGTTAGAATATTTTGTTAATTGTCAATGTAACTTTTCTAAGTTAAATTGAAATAGAAAATTAATTTTAAAGTAAACTGATTTGTAATTTGGCAGCTCCATACAAAATGCAAGAAGATGACATGACAACACATTACAGTTTAAGTAATTAGAAAAGCACCGAAACGCTTAATAATTTGCATTTCACTGCAACCTGAAAGAAAAGAAATTTATATTTTTAATATTTATAAACGAGATTGGAAAAGTTGCGAAATAAACAAATTTTACAATTATATAAATGTTATAAAAATTTATATAATTGTAAAATGCGCCTATTTCCCGACTTTTTCAACTCGGAGAGCTGAGTTCGAATTTCAGTAGGGTTCATTATATTCACTTTCGCATAAATACCACATCTAGGGATTGAATATCAGGGAAGAATGGGCTCTGTACCTTTGGTTGGCAATCATTCTACTACATAAAGAAACGGTAACCCACTGCAGGAGCTCTTCTGCCTAGTCAATCATGAATCGAAAGAGACAGGATCGCCCAAACGTGTATGACGTATAGCACGTAGACTGAGTAATGATAAAACTACAGACTGAACTGCTTGCTTTAAGAAGAAACACAAGTAAAACATATATATGAACATTCCAGATGCATTCTGTTCGATATTGAAAGAAAACATTTTCTATTATGTTTTACCCGATTTAATATTGTTAGTTCCTTTAATAAAAGACCCCGATTAAGTGAATCTTAATATTTTCAGTAAGTAATTTTAATTTTTACCACTCCAAACTGGTCCAAGAAAATTAACACTTTATTTTAAAACGAAATACATGAACTTTCTAAATTAGTCTTTATTCATTTCACTGGTATGAAGCTTTTACACTTAAAAATTTACTGAAACATTAAATTAACAGCTAAAGACACTTGATCATATGAAAAACACGATTTCGTAAATGATGACTTGTGCTCACCTACAGAAATATCTTTAACAACAAATTTCTGTAGTTGGACACAAGTCAACATTTACAAAATAAATTCAATACCTATGACTTGTTGCCGACAAAATGCTAAGAATTCCGTGGAAAGACCATGTGATCAATGGTGACGTCTAAAAGAAAATAAGAACTACAAGAGAACTTATACTTACTATCAAAAAGGGGCTTAACATTTCTGGGAGGTATGATGAGGAAAGAAAGTCTAAAGAAGTTAACACATGTGGGATGAAACAGCAAGTAACCTACTTAACGAGAGTGTTTGAAAGCATGGCAGGACTAGGACAAAGTGGGATGGTATTGGGTCAAAGATTATTTCGTGCACCAAAAGAAGTTGGAAAGAGCCCACGTCCTAAAAGGACATGACACATAAAAGAAGGTGACTTGTTCGACTGATCCGCTAAACTATTGTTCCACGTTAGCCGCTCCGAAGTGTTATTATAAAGAAATTTCACTTATACTGAACCAAATAATTCGTAAAATAGTTGATTGCATTAATTTAAGTTCTAATATTTTAGTAGTTTGTATTTTTCTATTAAAACTATTTTAAGAAATATGTAACTTTGACAGGCACAAAAAAAAATATTTACGACACGGAAATGCTAATTTTATCCAAAGATTGATTTACTCATATCCACAAATTGACTTAAGAATTGCGAGGGAAATGTTAACATCATTTTAAGAAATAATTCAAATGATAAAAACAATACTGAGCTTATTTTAAATTAATTTGTTGTTGGGAAAACAGTTTCACAATGTTGAATTATTTCGAACAATAGACAGTAACGCGTGTTCATTCATTAAATGAAAGAATTCTAAAATATAAAAAAATTCTTAGCAAAATTTCGATTCAAATTTTTTATCTAATTAAATAGTATATTCAAAACGGCTAACCACAAAAAAATTAACTTTTTAACATCGTACAATTATTAATTCGATGTATTGATAGTTTTCATAAATTTTTGCTTTTCATTGTACATTTTAGTGGTGAATTTCACTTGGGAGTGAGTAGCGAAGAAATGGTTTCTAAGTCTTGGTATTCCATTTTACACCCAGAAGATATTTGGGAAGGTCAAACAAAACATATCCAACGTAAGTAAAAGTTTATACAATACTGAACTTATTTTATTCCTGTTATGGAATACTTTGGACTTGTATGCTTTTAATTTTCGAACGTTTTATGAGTTTGTACAACAAATATGCTGCTTATGAGTTTTCTTAAATATGCTGCAACGATAATTTAATACAAACAATGAAAAGGGCAACTAGTTCTCACATAAATCGTCAAATATTATTCACTTTATTAAGATAATTCTCAGAATAGTTATTAGAATAATTCTCAGAAAAATTTTTAAACTTTTGGACAAACAAAATTTTGTCATACAATATATTAGTGTAATTTACAAATCAATCAGCTTTAAAGGGAAATATTTTAAATTTACTTTTCCTCTTTATTTTAGACAACTTTCAAGAATGTATAGTGGTGTGTTGGCCAGTAAATGCACTCATTTTATACGCTTTACGCTATTCACTATAAGATTTAAAAAGACAATAGAACTCTTCAAAGATGATTGTACCAATCACAATTTATGTTATATTCACATAACTGAAAACTGTAAAAAGACACAATCATCATTAGCATTAGCATTTTTGTTTAATCTATAAACTGTTTGCATTTTCAGTGATCAAATCTCGCCATGAGATGGGATGTATGCTAACTGTACGCATGTTGGTGTATGGTGGTCAATTTATATGGGTGAACATTGTAATGCACGTGCGTCAAGCGCTCGCAAACAGTGATGACCCGGTGGTTGTGTGTGTAAATCAAGTGATCAGGTGAGCTCAATATTTGCTACGAAGTCATTTATAAGAGTTCTGAGTTTATTTGCGCAAATGACATTTATGTTAATCAAATTCAATAACCAACAATATTTTTCTCCTTAACATTTAATTTAGACTTTTAGTTTTACAAACTTCTTGTCTAAAAATTCCGTTAACTTTTAAAAAAATGTTTTTCAAAGCTAATTTGAAAAATTATTCATACATCAAAGACTTTATCATTGAATTATGTTTATCATATTTCATGAAAATTTTAATTCATTTAGAAATTTTGTAAGTATATGTTCTCGTACAATTATAGTTATCCTTTAAAATCCTTTAAAGAAAATAATTTACTGTTATTTCCAATATTATTATTATTATTATTATTATTATTATTATTCAGTGAGGATGAGGCGTGTCAGTTACGGGGCCCAGCTTATGGCTATCCGACTCCATGCGCTGCCCAATTGTCGCCAATGGATATGCTGCCCCCTTCAGCTGCTTACTATCCTATGATGCAGCAAGAGGAGCTGTTAACGCCACATATGCAACAATTCTATGATGACCCAGTGACTCATGCTTATGCACTAAGTATGGAAAGAGAGAGACATCACCACCATCATCAACAACAACAGCCGCATCCATCCGCCTACGGTGCTCCATCGAATATCTATGCGAAAATGACTCCAGTGGGAAGTCGGTGTTATACTGGTTCAGCAGTGAATGTTCCTTCTGCTAGCAGTGGACATCCTCCACCATCTTTACCTCCGGCTCCTCCACTCCCGATGATGGATGGAGTAGCTGCCTGTTATCAACAACATATCGACCCACCTGCACCTAGTAATTCAGGTAATGGAGGTTCAACCTTGAACTCGAACAACAACGGTAATGGAAATACTGCAAGTATTGTAAGTAACAATAGTAATAGCAACACAAATAATAGAAATATTAGTCACAATAGCAACAACAGCGAAAACAAAAAGACTGGCTCAATTGGTCTTCAGGCACTTAAACGCAAATTAAATTTAGGGAACCAAGATGTTCCTACACATGAATGTAATCCTCGTAAAATTCCACGACACATGTCTCCATTTAATAATAAGGGCAATAATAATGATGGCCACCTTTTTCTTGCTGCTGGAGGAACACTTGGTAGCGCAACAGCAGTAGGCACCTATTCTGGACACTTGATTCTTGGCGGAGGTTATCACTATACAAACTCTTCTTCGTCTTCTTCCTCACCTCCTGCTGGATATCTAATGTCTAGTGCTGATTCTTCCAGCAGTTGTATGTACGGCCCAACTCAGTGTCTGACCAGTACCCCTTACCATAAACCAGTAATTACCTGTGAGCAAAACAAGTTGAAACAGTTAGATATGAAAACATTGTCTTATTACCTTTGGCATTCGCCCACTGAAATGGACATAAAACCGCAAGTGACAGTACTTCCGGAAGGAATCCTTACACCGGAACCGTCGCCATCATCGTCACCCGATTTAGTGTTTCAAAATTTCCTGAACATCTCGGCCTCGTTGTCAACAGCAGAAACAACTGCTATTGTAGCTGATGTCGACTCAGGAGGAGTGTTGGATACAGAAGACGTAACACTACAGCCAAAACAAAAGCGGAAAATGTCGATTAGTAGTGGTGGTGAAATAAACTGCACAATCAAAGATAGTGAAGCTTGCGTCCAACATCAGCACCACCAATCAAACCATAGAAAGCAGAGCAATCAATCTTCTCATCACCACCAACGCTACCTTTTTCAGCCACACCATCAACATACCAATCAATTAGACCACCCTCATGCAACCGGTAGCGACAGCAACTTAAACCATCATACTCACATTAAAGAAAGTAGCACTGCTAACCACATCAGTGTTATCCAAAATACCTTCCAACAACGTCGCATGGGAGAACTTCCGGTCATTGACCCAACTACCGTAGAGTCTTTCTTTGATGAAATAGCTACGAAACGGAAACAACTGTCCAAAATGAAGCTACCTTCCCTGAAGCGTAAAATTCCGGATTTAACCGTAGAAGAATTGGAAAATATTCTTTCCGCTAGTTTCTCTAGGTCGAGTACAACGTTTTCTCAATCTTCTTTCGATCAACGTTTATCTGAATTGGCACTTTTGTCTTCTGAACATTCTAACACAACAAAAAGTTTACCATTACAGGTTAAAACAGAACTGACCAATGTGCTAGCAGCGTGTCGTCAACCTTCGACAACACATACTTCGGTTACTACTTCCGTATCAGCATCGCCAGCCTCTTTATCATCTCCCTCTCCTCCACTCAAAACTACAGAAAAAACGACAGTATTTATGCTAGCAAACAAAAGAGAAGTTATCAAAAGAGAATGTTCTCTGCCATGCCGACATTCAATTACTCCAGTTAGTTCAGCCAATTCTCCTGTCTTTGCTACAGATAGAAACCATGCCAGCAGGAATGATCCAACAATTCTTCCGTCTTATATTAACAGTCCAGAAAGCATGAATGATGAAGAGTCTAAGAGTGGTCACTGTACAGACGTAAATATTGAGAAGACAGACAGTGAAAACCTTTCCGATGATATTATGGAATCTCCAAACTGGCAAGAAAATAGTCCAGCTGAAATTTCATCTGATATCGAGGAATGGTTAGAACAGATCATAAAACCTTGGCAACAAAGTAATGGTAAATATTCGAAGTATTTATTTTTTCTTTCTACTCTTGTTATGAACAACTGAAAGTCTTTGAAATTATTTGGTACGAGTCAATATAAATGATACTCAGTTTCTTATATAAAAAAAAATATGTGAAACATCGTAGCTTCTAACTTAAGTTAAACATTTAGCAAACTGTTATCAGTTTTAAATTTCATTCACGTTACACCAGTAAATTCATATGTTGAAAGTTATATATATATATATATATATATATATATATATATATATCAGCATGCAGTGTGGGTATAGAAGAATCCAAAGGAGTATCCTTTGCATACAGTGGTAGGATAACTCACTAAGAGAGCTCGAAACATATATGCATATAAATACATATAGAGCAAATATAAGAAAGATTAAGACAGACACATTATTTCATGTAAAGACGGAAGCTGACGATGGTTCGCCTGAAATAGGCCTATACTTCCGATTCACCATGAAATAACGTGTCTGTCTTAATCTGTCTTATATTATATATATATATATGTGTGTGTGTGTGTGTGTGTGTGTGTGTGTGTGTGTGTGTGTGTGTGTGTGTGTACAAATAATAGATAGATTTTATGTTCATTTATGCCATAAAACAGAATAACATTTATAAAATGAAAACAGTAAAAAGTTTTGTTGTTGTTATTATTATTATCATTATTATTATTTGTAGATTAATAAATACATTAAATTGTTTTAAAAATGTAAAAATAAATAGAAGGAGAATACTTATAAACTAAACGATGTCAGAAAGCATTGACTAATCCAAAAACTAGTTAAATAAGAATGGCCTAACATGTAGCAAAGAAATTTAAGAAGAACACAACGTGAAACAGTCTAATTTCTGTAAACCGTGTTTAGATATTTCACATAATTATTCATAATTGGAAGCTTAGAGATTAGATAGATAGATAGATAGATAGATAGATAGATAGATAGATAGATAGATAGATAGATAGATAGTACTGAAAATTTCTTAGCCTGACCCCTTTCAAAAATCTGGTAAAATTGACAAGCGTTACTTTTGATGGGGACCACTTCTCTATCGAACCAAGAACCATTCAGCACCTCCCATCGTATATATAGAGATATCAAGATATTTATTACTATAAAACTAATCTGGCACAAGGATAAAAACTGAAACACCTCGTAAGAATCGAATTCACTAACATAGATAAAATATATAAATACATATTTAGATGTATACATATATAGATTTCGGTGCTAATCTCACAGAAATTTATATATGTATATATTCAAATACGTAATTACATTTTCATCAATCTTCAATTTATGATTATTATTTGTGTTCATTATTTGTTAATAAATTTTATCAAATAAAAATCATATGACGAAGTCTTAAAGACGTAGAAAATATTCAGTTGTTATTTTTTATCGAAACTTACTTTCAAAAATGGCAGAGTTAACTTTTTTCTCATATAATTTTTATTATTAATAATTTTCACTGATACAGAATAACCACATACTTACTTTCCTTATATGTTTCTAGAAATTAAAGGATTTTCAAACCACGTGACGAAAAGCATGTGGGAAAAATACTTTCCAAAGAATGTATTATTATTATTATTATTATTATTATTATTATTATTATTATTATAATCAGACATGATACCAGGAGTTTCAATGACTCTGACAAACGAATACACATACACTATCGTAAGCGCGTTTCAAAATGCAAATGATATTTATCAGTACAAGTCCAACTATTGAGAGAACGGAGACAATAGAAAATGAGATATATTTTATTTTATTTTATGGGATTTCTTTGCTTATTTTTCTCAAAGATTTTGGAAGGAAATAGAGTATGCATGAGGGCGCGATATAGGATCACCTCGCTGCTAGCAGACACATCCGGTTAACAGGAAAGAGCCAGGCAAAACAGAGAAATGGCCCGTATAATAATTAAATCTGCACATCGCCTGTAGTGTGAAGGTGCCCGCATGTAATGGCAATTTCAAAAACAGCAGTGTGTAAAGTGGATATGGCAGCGAAGGCATTTCATGCAGACACTACTGAAAATATCGAAGATGGCTACTTGTTTAATTGCATTAAATTAAAACTAATTAAAGAAAATTATATTAATTTCTGAAAACATTTTTTTACTTTTCTATGCATCACATTATATATCGTATATTAAATATGAATATATTAAATATTTTTAAACCTTCAAAAAAACTCTGTGTGTGTGTGTGTGTGTGTGTGTGTGTGTGTGTGTGTTAGATTTACGTAGTAATCTTCTATTTAACCATATTTCATTGAACAGAGCGGACTGTGAATGTCTGCTAAACCTTTTGGTGTCATTCTCCTGTTGACGAATATGTCGTCCAATAACAGACAGAAATCTGTAAAAGAACTTGCCAAAATTGTGTGTAATGTTCCGAGTACTTTTGATTAACATTGATTATTTTTTTTAAGTTAAGAGGTACCCAGTACAGTGATTACGATATTAACGGTCGAAAAGTTGAAATGAAAACCCTGTGATTGTGGCATATATCAATATATTAACTCATTGATGCCCACCGCCCAATTTTGGGGACAGTGCCCATTAATGGCTTATAGTGCCCATTAATGGCTTAACCTGTAATTAACACTGAATTATTTATAAGCCTTTGATTAATACCGTAAATTTTAAAGCGAGAGATAGATATTTTACGCAGTTATTGGATATGAATTATCACGAAAACACTGCGAAAGTTTGTTGGCTTTTTTTTTTTTCAGTCAAGATTTTTAAGCTTTGATAAATAATTTGATTTCTACATGTTTTCAATAGTAATTTCATTTTCCTTCTTCCTCACATACCGGTTAATCGCAGATATAGCTAATCTGCCCGGGACAATTAAAATTACCATTCTCCATACAGAAATATTGCTGTCATTATTCTGAATAGTTATTTATGTTTCATAGTTTCAATGATAAAGACGTGTTGAAGAGGAAATAAGTTATATAAAAAAATGAAAGAAAGAAAATTATTATAATCACCGTGTTAAATAAAGGAAAAATACTTAAAAATCAAAAGACACTTATTTAATAAGAATATTTTCTAAACCTTTTTCTATTTATCAGTCTGTCTTGCTTAATTTTTCTTCTATTTTTACTTACTTAATATTTTCCTTCCTTCCTCTCCATTTATCTCTCCCTGGTTTCCAATCTTCCTTAGTTTTTAATCTCACTATGTGCATCTGATGCCCTGATGACAGAAACACTAAGTCATGACTACCCCTCGGTCTTGGAAGAGGATGAAACACTTTGATCACACATAGAGTTTCATGACCTCCGGCCAGAATTCCTTTTGTGTAGCAGAAATAGACGAATACACCGCCCACATGATGATGATGATGACAATGATGATGATCTTATCATTTAGTTTTAAAGATAGTTGCCAAAAGTTGCAAGATGAAAAAAGGAAAGTGAATATAAATGAAAATAAGGCCAAGTCACAAAAAAGAATGATTCTTCCTTAATTGGAAGTTGGATTTTATTTATGTTCATATAAGTAATTATCATGTTAAAGAAAGTCAGTTCTTTGCCCTGAACTCATCTTTGAAAAATGATGTTTATTTGAAATAAACGATTATTTAAAGCTTCTAAATTTTCCTCGACTGTGTTCTATCTTCCCTGAAATAAACTGCTCGAAAAATAGGCATGCAAAAATTCTTGTAAAATACATTTGTTTTTTTTAATCTTTATGACAGTGGAAATTCTTTCTTGTAGCATATTTCTCTAATTATACAGAAATAATATTTTATTCAAAGAATACTTTGTAATTAAATGAAAATATTCAACTACTTTGAGATAAAACAGAACAAATGACAAACTGATAGAGCAAGGTTTTCATAAAGTCCAACCAATTTCAGAAAACTATTTCATTAATATGATATATATATAATTATTATGTCAATCGCTTCAGCAACAGGTACATTAGTAAATAGATTTTCGACATCAAGATCTACTACACCAAACAATAACATATCACCTGAAGAAGAATAGTATTGTTCTGAAACATGGAAATTTTTGTGTGGTTATATAAACCATTCTAATAACAAAATTTCAATATTAAGCACTACTCTGTATCGATCACTCTTTATAAAAGTAAACGCTTTAACGAACAGTGAGTTTTAATTTACGGGTTCTTTCACTTTCTTATATATATATATATATATATATATATATATATATATTCTCAGTTATTTTATTCTAAATTCATAAATTCATAAAATATTTTTAACAAAGCAAAATTTTTTAGGAAGCATTTACTTAATATTTATATATACGCTATATACAGATTATGTTCTAGTTATAAATTAAGTTAATTATAAAAATATTAAAATTTGTGAATGAAGCATTTTTTTAAAGTAGTTTACGCTTGAATATATATTCATGAAAGATTAACATTAATAACATAGTTTGAAATAATTCATATTTTATATAAATTGTTATATCTCTATATTACATATAGATATAATTAGATATACTTATAGAGAATTATTTTTCTTTAAGAATAATTCCCTTTATTTGTAAGCCACTTTCCAGCTACTTAATATATGTGAATGATTAAGACTTGCTCGGAAAAATAATTGAGTAGCTTCATAGTTTTTATTTACACGATTCTTTTTTATTTATAGTAGTTATCTTTTAAATAATTTTTTTTAGTCTAGCCTGCTACTTTACTCATAGCGAAGAGAAAAGATGAATTCATACCTTTCATACCTTAGAAAAATATGAATTCATTTCATGCAAAGGGAATGCAACAGATTAAACCAGAAATTGAACTTGGTTCAACTATTTCACTTTCCGCGCCAAAATTGTGAAATTACGTGTTCACGAAGGCCTAGTGCAAAGTTGCTAATTTCTACGAATATACCGAAGAAATTTTTTGTCTGATTATATGTTATAAATAATATTATCAACTGGATGGTCCCGATGTTCTTGAGAATCTCCTGGTATCCTGTTCACAGAGCATTCGATAGGTAGTATTTATAATAGCAAGCTGTTTTTGGATTCCTTAAATTTTTTTTTTTTTTTTTTTTTTTTGTATTAACGATTTTCGTGTAGCAAAAATAAGAGCCTGATAATTGAATTGTTGGGCGCGGCTTTATATATGATAGGAGTGGTTTGTTGAAGGTGTCATTATAAAAAAATAAATTAAACGTTATCACAATGAATGTGGATGCTAGTAATCAATAGTGTTTTCTTAATGTCTTCCTTTTTTATTCTTTGTTTAAACTCCGCTGTCTTTAAATAATATTTCCTTTTGCCTGAGTTATTTGTATTCAGTACTAATTTTGTTGATTTAGTGGTTTGAAAATTATTTTTCAAAAATTATATACATTTATTTTGTTTTCTGTTATATTTTACCTATGATTTATAAGATTTCATTTCTGCTCTTTTAGGTGCCACTCGAGATAATTTTGACGACCTCCGGTAGGCCTACACGTGTAAGTTTTAGACTTACGTACACACAAAATGTATGGCATATTGTCATTCCACACACATACGCACACATACACACAAGAAAACAAAACTGGATATCCTTGATCCAGATCTTAAAGCCGGACGAGACTGCATGCGTTGAGCCGTGTGCGTTCGGTCTGCCGGCCTTTACTAGCAGCATCCTCAAGAAAGAATTCGTCATCCCCCGTTGTTTATGAACAGCAGCAGGCATGCTCTCAACGGTGGGGTGTCAGCATCAGTGAAAACAACGAATAAAATAGCAAAACAAAGACGTAAATAACAAATCAGTGTTTGCATCTGAATTGGGCAAATCAAGAGACCAGTGATAAGGCTGCAGGCGGCCATTCTCTAATAGGATTACGCCCAAATAGTTTATAATTTGTTGGTGCTTTTTCATCCTCTTTCTGCCTTTCTTTTATCATGCAACATATTCGGGAATCATCAAATTGACACCTCCTTAAAAAACATAATCATTCATTAATTACTTTTGAGCAATTATTTTTGTTTATTTTATATTCACGGTCATTTGATCTAATTTCACTCTATAATTTGCATATGCAAGCATTAATAAATGCATACACACATGTGCTCACGAGTGTACAATTACAAATAACCAAAATATATATTCAACTATAAAGTTCTTACTTTTCCTAATATTTGCAATCCAAAAATGTTATCGATTTCAATTTCAATTTGTATAAGTGTAAATTATTAGCTGGGATATCCCGCCGCTACGTTAACAATGTTAAAGAATATGAATTGTAAGAAAAGTTTGGTGAAAATCAAAAACAAAACTTAAACTTCATTGATACTTCTTGAAAGTTAGTTGAGATTGATTTTCACGTTTTTTTAATTTGATTGTTATATATTTTCTCGCAGAATTACACTTTAAGCAAAAGCATTTGTTGAGGCAGTTTTACAAGTTTGTCTTATTGCATTTTCCCTTTTATTTACATATTCCATATATCATTAATTGCATACATTTGTCTTTATTTTAACAATACTGATTTCTTCAAATTAAAATTATTTATTAATTTCGTAAAATTTACCAATAGTATAAGACTTGTCTATGTGGTGATTCTCCCAAGACAACTACTCATCTGGAAATTTTATCTACAAACATTCCAATAAATGATCTCTTTACAGATAGACGAACTCATAGACACTCTATATAATGTTTACGTTCCGAAGTTGCTGTTTTTTTTTTCTTGAAATTTTATAAATCTATTACATTCCGTTTTCTAATATCAAGCATAAATCAGAATTGGAAGCGTTAAGAACAATGAAGTTTTTATTTTGATTATAAATAACTGGAATTATATCGCTGGAAAAATCTTATTTACTCGTTTTATTTGGTTTCGTTTCGTTTATGCAACAGATTATCCTCCATTCCTTTGTAAAATAGCCTTGGGAACCAAACATTTTTAGAGTAGTCTTAATTGTAAAAGTTTTGCATCTTGTATTTTTATTTTTTCATTTTTAAAAAATCGATACTTAAATTCTTATTTCTATTTTGTTTATGGAAACAAAGAAATTAAAAATAAAGATACAATGATATCAAATATATTCAGCCTGTGAAACTTAAAGAAATTCCTACAAACGATTTGACGTGAACTATTTTAATTTTTCCTTTTTCAAGAATGACTGCGTGAATTTAACATTAATTAACATCTTAGGATCCCACCAATTTATTAGATTTTGGTTTTAGGAATGTGCAAAATCTAAAACGAGCTGCTATTTGAAAAATCAATACCAAAATTATCCCCAATTGTACTTTTGTCATTTTAATGTTGCTTTCTTGAACAGTCAAAATGTCTTCCAAAATTCAAACAGAAACTTGATTTTCCTCTTTCCAGTTTCTTAATAATTCTGGAAATGTAAACAAATCAGAAACACTTTTTTTTGTTAATTTTGACTTTGCATTTGCATTTGTTATTTCAAAGTTCTAAGTTGCTTAAAAATATTCCACCATAAAAAAGAAAATTGAAAGTTCAAGTCCAGAAAATGCTATCAACACGTGGTCATGTAGTTGTTTTAGAAATTTTCTTTGGGAAAAGAATTAGGAAAATATTCCTACATTTTTTTTCACGGACTTTTAAAAATTTTCTAGTGTTGTTAATTTACCTCAAATGAAGTAAAAAAAAAAAAAGGAAGAAAAAGAAAAAACCTATATGAATGAGAATGAAAAACTTTATTTGTATGTAAGAATAATCTAGGTAGGGAACTGCTGGCAGTCCCTGGAAAATCTGCCTCTTAAAACATACCAAACTGGAAGAAGTCTGTCAGGCAACCAAATACTGTTACATTTTGGTTTCGCCAGTGGCCACAGCTGGATCTTCCAGCCTGTTGAAAGAAGCTCACATTCATTTATTTCAGTTATTTCAGACTGTGTCTGTGGTTTTTTTTTTGTTTGTTTTTTACAAATTATTTGGAAAATTTCAGTATTAACAAAATCATTGAAGAATTATATATATATATATATATATATATATATATATATATATATATGTATAATTTTTTTCGATCTTGATATACAACAAATTTATTTATACTTTAGATCTTCCTTAAAATGTATTAGTAAATACGTGTAGTAAATAACAATCAAATTTGTATTTTCGGAACAATGGCTTTCCGTCCTCAATTCCTAAAGCAATGTCTCATTTATATAAATAAACATTTCACAAACCATAAATGTAAATTGTTATGAATTATTGACTAGTTCTTGTACTTTTAGTTACCTGGTTGTCGTTCTATAAATTATGCGTTTGTCGAATAGCTCGACTGATTGTAATATTTAGGTATGTAATTTTATTACAGTGTGTTATAGCCCAGCAAATGCGTTAATTAAATCTAGACAGTTAAGTTTTGATGTGAACAGACATCTGGATATCACTTTCAAACTTCTATTCCTCACTCACTGCGTGAAAGTAATTGCAACTGAATTTTATAATTAAAAGAAGATGTTTCTTTGCAAAAGTGTTACTAGTAGTAATTAATTTCTGCCCGCCTAAATTTGTATGCATAGCAGGTCGCGTCATTTGATACATTTTTAATAAAATGGACTAGATAAGTCTAGCTATCCATATAAAGTCTTCCACTGTTTCATCTATTGTGAATAGATTTTGTCATAGACCTGAGTATATCAGCCAGGAAAACAGTATACATCTTAAACTTCCGATTTTTTGTTAAAACTTTTATGAATTTTTGAGATTCAAAGCTACTAATTAAATACTATGTATGATACGACAACTGTCTGTTCCAAATATTAATTCTAAATGAACAGCATGTGAATATATGCAATTAATTTAGAATTAATACGTATGTTCTCACACACACACATATGCGCACATGCAATATATATATATATATATATATATATATATATATATATATATAGGCACCAGTCGGGCGCTTGTGAAGGAATCAACGTATATACATGTAGAAAAGAGAATTTATTTTGTGTGAGAAAATATACATATTCTGGCATACATACATATATACATACATACATACATACATACATACATACATACATACATACATCATACATACATACATACATACATACATACATCTCATCTTATTTTTACCATAATGACATAATTTCATAAGCTTCAGGTTTTAATTATAAAATAATAACTACGTTGCAAACAAAATTTCATGCCTCCATAGTAATTACACGCCAGGATTTCTTTTTCCTGATAGCTCACCTACGCCAATCAGTAACCGTTCCTCGCTTTACTAACACTTTTTGTATTATAATAGTCACGGTCTTTTCATAAACTTATCACTGCTGGACAGTGATATTTGAATATCTATTAACATGGAACTGATCATCTTTAGTGAGTGTGCATTTCTCAAAAATTTAAATTTGAAATTCTAGATGTCTTGGTATTCTAGAAAATGTCTAAAAGTTTTATATATCCATTTTTATATCCGTCGCTGGTCGATGGTTATTCGCACAACCAATTTTCACATGACACAAGTAGCAGTCGAATTTTTACTCACAATAAAATCTCTGCAAAGTACTTGATATTACTGTAAAATCAAATTCACCTTTTTAATTTTAAAATGTTTTTTTCTGTATCATAAATCATACAGAGTGATTTGCACGCATGCGCACAGCACAACCCACTCACCTAACTTTATCTCTTTGCATCTGATGTAATCGCCGGTCGATAGCATCCATATTAATGGTCAATATATTTTAAATGCATCAACGGCATGTTCGAGACAGGTATTTAAAATAATCATAACTAAACTACAGTATTTTATTAATAAAATTTCAGATAACTGGAAGCAATGTAAACTTTATTTTTGTGCGCCTGCGTGATGTTTCATCTGGCCGTTTTCAGGATTTTTAATTGTTGTGTACTCTCCTTTTCACTGATGTTTACAGTGTTAAGTCGTCTTTTCGGTTCAGATGATTACCAAGTGCTTTTAAAGAACACCGCTGGCCGGTAACAATTCTTTGATGGTACCAGAAATTTTCTTATTTCAAATGTATACCATACTTTCAATTCAATTGAATAAAATCTATGTCAATAAACTGTCCATTCTTTTTCTTTTTTCTGAGCTGGAAAAACATGTAGATTTCCTAAGAAAAGACACTGTTTTAATCTGAAATCATTCATAATTTATTTTCATTCTAAGCTTTGAATTCAAAAAACCTAAAATGTTCTATAGAAAATAGAAATTCGGAAATTATGCAAGCGTTGTATTTCATTAACACAGCTTTTGTATATTCTTTTTTTCACTTAAATACTAATATTTTAGTACTTATACCTACACGATAACATTTCTTTTGAAAAATTGGGGATTGTAAATTAAGGGGATTGAATTGAAATTGATTAAATTGGGGATTGAAAACGATAGGCTTTGACACACAATTATTTCATGATAAAATTACAAATATTTTAATATATTATTAAAAAATATATTTTTCTCGACTGAAATTATGTTCATTGCTACATTATTATACTCTTCTGCCAAAATATGTGAAACGAAATTCAGATATAAGAACTGCTACAACAATTTGAACCAATGTTTTTTAACTTTGAATTTAATTCCGCTCTACATCTTTAGCAAATTATTCAAAAAAGTGTTTGTGCTGTAACTGTTAAAAGTTGACTAATCATTAATTACATTGATCTATTGCTTTTCTCGTTATTTCTTTAACACTAGGACGTAGGAAAAAGTTTCTCGAAAAAAATTAATATCTGTTCAGTTTCTGAAGGATTAATGGATTATATTTTTAATCCGACATATTTCTATTACTTCAAACGTTATTTTCAGTGGTTACCCGTATTTGAGCAAACGCTCCGTTTTATTTTAAACAATGTTTATTTGGTTTATCAACCTGCACACGTGTTAAAACTTAGTAATTAAAATGCACCTTACGGCAGAAATCGAACCTGCGTCTCTCTTTGTAGAAAAGACCACTATCTTTCAGGACCGCTTTAACCGTTCGGATACGAAGAACTTCACAATCAAGCAAGATCATAATCGGAACGAGTGAGTATATTTTAAAGGCAAAAAGAACCTTGCTTGTTAGGGATGTTGTGGCCTTGTTGGGGCCAGAAATAATATACTTATTATTGTAATATACAATAAATGTGGCACAAGGCCGAAGAAAGGGGTGAGGAGGTTTATACAAAACAGAATAATGAAAGTTTAATTATTAAAGTCAGTTAAAAAAGAATGGACAGTAAGATAAATAAAGTATCAGAATATTTTTAAAAAAATAAATAAATGCGAAGAGTAGCACCTCCATCGATATTCATAAACAACTTGGGTTACAGATGATGCAAAATGACAAACCTAACTTTTACTAATGGAAAAATTCCATAAGAATTATATTAATCAGGAAGCAGAAAATTGCATTAGCACACTATACACATAGTGTGCTAATTGAGACTGAACAAAAATGAATGCAAGTTTAGCTGGAAAAGGATACAAAATACACAACGAAGTGAACATTTGCCTAGAACTGTGCAAAAGATTTAATCATAGAAATTGAGAAGAAGGTAATCTTGGATTATTTTGATCAAAATTATTATAGCTGAAAGACATGATCAGAGTATTTTCAAAACGACTCATTTCAGAAATGCTTTCATCTACTTCTACCAGTTGTAATGAATGTCTGTCCAGCTCGAATTAAATGATGTCATTAAGAATACATAAAATTTTATAAGCCTTTAAAATCGAGGCGAATCATGGAAGCCAGACCAGAAATGCAGATTTTGAGACTGTTAACAAGAAAATTCTTTCGCTGTTCCAGCAGCAAAACATTAAGTGAAAGAAAATGAAAAACTAGAAATATACTTAGATTAAAGCGTGCAAGATTGGTAAAATTTTCTGTCACTTATTCCCCAGTGAAAATTACTCTATATTACTGGTTTGAAAATGTAACGAGTACAAATAATGATAATCAGTATTATGAAGTTTACAATCATTTATCACAAAATTGTAAAGGGTGCTGGGACTCTACCAAATTACAAAAAATGCAGCCAACAAGTGTATATGAATTATATAATTTTTAAATTTCAAAATAAAAATTTATTGGAACCTGATACAAATAGTCTAAATCTTCAGCCAGAATGTCAGAATTAAATTTTGAATATAGAAATATGCAAAGAAAAACGTGAAGCAACAGAAAGAAATTAAAGAAATAACTAGGAAATTATAATCAGAAAATAAATTTCCAAATATCTAAAATAAAATATTTGAAATAAATGAAATAAGAGAAAAATATTTCAGATTGTCAAAAAAAAATTTGGTAAATAAACTCTACAGCAGAAATATGTACAAAGTCGTAAATACATATGTGCCCGGAAAACAGTTCATACTATCAAGCATTATGACTTTTCCAAGGCGGTCTGATGCTGAAATGTTAATAGGCAGTTGATGTTACGTTGTGGATGAACGGTTAATTTGTTAATTAAGACAGTATAATGAAGCCCATTTCATTTCCTGAAATCATTCTCATATAGCGTCTATCATAAAATGGCATATTTTATTTTCAAGAATGCTGATTCAGGTGATAAGTAACGATGCACCTTCCATCTGAATGATAGAACCAAGTGTTTCTAGGCAGAATGTTTTCCATACAATCATTAACAATCGCTCCTACCCCAATGTTTTCCATACAATCATTATACCACCACTGGCTTCTTGTTTTGCAATATAGGCTCCTGGTGCTCTCGCTTTTGCTGGGTATCGCTTTGCTGGGTATCGCTTCACTCTCTTCTTTTCATGAGAAAGATATATAATAAATATATTTTTATACAAGTTCCGTTGCTCGCTTTGTACAGGTTCCGTTGCTCGCTTGATCATTGAGGACACTTTTTTAAAAATCAATTAACCCCAAGCAAGGCAGCTTTACTGTCACTGATGCGCAGAGGTTACATAGTGGGGAAGTGATAAGAAAGAGGGGAAGGTTAGGGGGTTCAGAAAGAAGATAATAAAAGGATGAGAATACTGGTGTGATGGGGGTGAAGTGGATGGAGAAAAGAGCTTGAGAGAAAGGATGTGAGTTAGTGAGATAGATGACTGTTGAACTTACATTTAAATTCTTGGAGATTGTATCTGTCGGGGAAGAAATTCCACAGGCGGGAAATGCGAGAAAAGAAGCTGTTAGAGTAGAAATTGCGGTTACATTTTATCGGTTTCACTGTAAAAGGTGGGACCTAGTTGCTAGTCTAGTAGCTCGAGTAAATTCATACATAGGGGCACCAATGAGCTAAGTTCATTGGAGCAGAAGCAGTGAAAGTATTTGTAAAAGAGACACATTGAAGCCACATCACGCCGGCGAGAGAGCGACTGCGGCCGAGTTGCCATGTTGGGATCGATCACATTACAGATTCTCCGTTGGATTTTGTCAAGAACCCCGAGGTGAATAGCAGGGGCACTCGACCAGATGTGACAGCAGTATTCAATACATGGGCGGATGGTAGATTTATATATATGCAAGATGGTTTCAGGCGAGAAAAACTTCCTGGCCCTGCACAGTAAACCGACCTTCTTAGCAGGGGATTTGGTTATGGATTCTCTATAGTCATTTCACTTGAGGTCTGCTGAGAGAGTTAGGCCAAGAAAGCGCAGTGTTTTAATCTCCGGGAGGCTAGTCTGATCTATGCTAGTGGGGGTGGGGTAGGAGCGATTGTTAATGATGGTTAACAGATAGCAGCTTTGTTTTGGAGGCATTAAAATTTACGAACCATTTCCTACCTCAGTCCACCACAGATTGGAGGTCCTTTTCAAGCTCGGCAGCGAGGTTCGCTTTGTCTGCCTCAGCAGATTTTTTTTATCGAGGTGAGAGTAAACGGTGGTGTCGTCAGCGTATATGCCTCCTTGGGAATTCATTACATCGGGGAGATTGTTAATGTAGATAAGGAAAAGTGTAGAACCTAGAATAGAGCCTTGAGAGACACTCGCGTTCGTATGATAGTATCAGGAGGTATGTCCGTTCAATACTACCCTCATTGTGCTATTTGAAAGGAATGACTGGATTAGATTAAACAATTGTCCAGTTATACCATAGCTCCGCAGCTTGCGTAGAAGGCCAGCATGCCAGATTCTGTCAAACGCTTTGGACAGGACAACAGTTCGAGCTTCGCTATTCTTGTCGAGAGCCTGGTATATATACTTAGTGATGGTCGTTAGCATGTGAAATGTAGACCTGGTGAAGCGGAAATCATACTGTTTGTCCGAGAAGAGCCTGTGGGCGCTGACTTCAGACAGAAGTATAGCAACATGAATCAATATAGTCAATGTGTTCCTTACTTCAATTTGATTAAATCTATATGCAATTTGTGACACACGAGTCTTTCTGTTAGCTTATATTTCAATTCTTGCATAAATTAGTCTTGATTATTAATACCCTTTCGGCAATTGATGATTCTTTCTAAGAACACTGCCCAGGTATTCACCATAAGTGAAAGTGAGCACCCCATAGTTTATGTCTTTTCGAAAACTCTCTGACCTAGGCTTCAAGGCATAACAATTCAAATGTTAAGAAAGTCACTCAAAATTAAGTACACGTAGTCAGCTTAACAGCTTATATAATTCTGATCCTAACTTGTACAGTTTTCATCCTTAACCCATGTCATAGCTCATTAATATATATGGAAAGAAGAGACTGGGAAGAGGATTAGTTAACATTAAGCCTCGTGGCGACTCCGCTACACACAGTAGAATAATGAATGGTTAACTATGACAAACAGAATTTGCAGAAAATCTGACAAGACAAATATAGGGTAGGAAAACTACAAGACAAGAAACCAAATGTAAAACAGAACGCCATGGACACTTCAGTACACAAACTAAAGGAATTTCTGACAAGATCATATGAAAACAATTATGAAGACGCTGTTTATAGGGAGAAATTTAACTAGTCGGGACATAGCAAAATTGTAAATACAGACAATGAGAGAATAAATATAAAACAGGCACTTAAATAATAACTGGATTTCATTATTTCAGAAGTAGTAGAAAATTATCGACTGTGTATGGATATCAATCACTGATAACTGTGCTAACATCTGGTTTTCAACTATGCAAAGCAGAAACAATTGTATATAATAAAGAATAAAATTAAGATTTTAAAATTCAAATATATAATCTAGTCCAGGTCAGATCTAGTCATTGTAATGTAAATTTGTCAGTTCGTGAACTTCGCGGTTTCATTAGAAGAAACGTGAATAAACATCTTGTTATGGCAATTTAACCATGCACACATCTTCCAACTATAATAAGCAGCAGTTTCTGCTTTGTGACAGAAGTCTATTCCAGTAGATAGCTCTGCCAGCTGAACCAAACAGTCACACTGGTGAACTTCTCATTTTGTATATATTTTGTACTACTGTTCTTTTTACTATACTTGTTCAACTTTATTCCTTCTATTGTGTCTTTATTTCTGGCCTCTAACAAGGTCACAACAACTTGGCGACGAGAACTCTTTAAGACCCTTAAGGACCTCTAAAGAACTGCGTGGAAATTGTCAACATTGGTTCAACTTTAGACGCACGGAATTCTATTTTTCGTCACAGTTCTACTCAATTGTACTTGGTTACCCTTTGTTTTACTCAGTTGTACTTGTTAATCCAGAAAAAGAAACCGAACGAAAAAAAAGTGTAACTAACTTACACTAAACTTGAACGCGAGCCGCTAAACTACGAGAATTCATGTTTTTCGAGAGAAAAGAAAGCCCTTGTGATTCCTTGAATGAATAAGAAATTAAATTTATTTTTTTATTATTCACTTCAATTAATTTTTATTTCGGTTTAATCCTAAAAAAAGACACGGACAAGCATGGACGAATTTAAATCCACCATGCTCGCTTTTGTTGAGTCTAATTTGAGCAGCAAAACCAACGGGAACTTAAATGGCAAGAGAAGTAACTTGAGCAACAACAAAGAATGAAGTAACTTCAGCTGGACATACAAAAAGAACGACTTGAAATTCAAAAGCAAACTGTGAAAGAACAACTTGAAATTTAAAAGCAAGCTGAAAAAGAACAGCTTGAATTTAAAAAAACAAATAGAAATCAGACATCAAAAACTCGAAAATATTCTACTTCAAACTCAACAACGGCAAAGAAACTTGCTTGTACTGGCAAACAAGGGACAAATTAGTGAACACGAAAATGCGTTCACACAAAACAGGATCTGGGCGCAATAGACATTTTTACATATTCTCCGAACAAGGATATAACTTTCGCCTCCTAATTTAGAAGATTCGAGAATTTATACGCCATAGAGTGCATAAATTGGTCAGACTTTAAGAAAATTTGCCTTCTTCTTTGAAAAGTGGGCACCACAAAGTACACCAAATTTGTGAACTATTTACCCAGTAAAACAAGCGAATTGACATTTACTGAAACGGTTAATCTTCTTACATAATTTTTCAGTCCTAAAATTTCACTCTTTCATAAGAGCTGGAAGTGTATGAATTTAACCAGAGAGGACAGTGAAGATTACACTACATTACGACGATTTCAAACTGTCAGAATTGAGTGCGAATAATTTCAAGTGTCTGATATGTGTTACTGACCATCGTTTTAGCTAAAGACGCGTAGATTTGGAATAAATTGGAAAATGAGCCAAACCTTACTCTCCAACAAATACCGGAAGACTGTCAGAGATTCGTAAGTGTACTACAAGATTCGAAAGATATGGAAGAATCTGGCATAAAAAATACGCCAAAAGAAAAGCAATTTAATTTTTCCTATAAATCAAACCAATCAAAAAGGAAACAAGACAACATGCCCCTAACACCTTTTTTGTTTTGTTTTTTTTTGGTTGTGGGTCACTACATTGGTATACGGACTTCCCTCACCAGAATAAAAAGTGCCTAAATTGTAGCCGTGTCGAGCACAAGTGCTCACATTGTCATGTCAAGCTAGAAAAAAGGTTAATAGCTGCTTAAAAAACGCAAAATCAGAAGAACAAGATGGGAAATACGTGCATATACAAATCCTAAATTAAAAAAATAAACTACAGTTGGATTCTGGTTCAGATTTAACAATCATGAATCTACACACTTGGAAAAAATTGGGAAAAGCAACCTTGCTAAGAACTAATAAAAAGGCCAGGTCCGTGTAAGGGAAGAAAATCAAGTTTAAGGGAAAACTTATCACTGAAATAACTTTTCAATAAAGTACGTTAAAGCTAAAAACGTTAGTTTTAAAGAATACATAAAATTCATTCGGCACTGACTGGATGGAGAAATGTAAGTTGTGAGATATACCAATTAATTCATTTTGCTCAAAACTCGAAAACCTGACCACCGAGGCAAATAATCTAATAAAAGATTTAAAGAAAAACATTTTCCGGAATTTTTTTTTCTGTTGGTTTTGGTCGGTGTATTAAGATGAGGGCAAAATTCGAGTTAAAAGATGACATCCAGCTAAACGAAAACGAAATGTGTCTTTCGCCTCTTTACCACAAATAAATGAAGATCGTGATAGACTAGAAATAACGAAGAAAATTGACGAAAATTGTGTACAGTCAATGAGCTTCACCAACCGTCCATGTGAAGAAGTCAAAGGAGATCTAGGTCCGTGCTGATTTTTCGATGAGGCTTAATGCGGCACTCAAGGACTATTATTATTATATACCTAAACTAGAAGAAATTTTAGCGAAACTAAATAGAGATAATTTTTTCTAAAATCAACCTCAGTGACGCGTATCTTCAAATACCGGTAGAGGAAGAATGTTCTAAGTTGCTCTGTATCAACACCCATAGGGGGTTGTACAAATTCAAACGTTTACCGTTCAGATTGCGCCGGCAATTTTCCAACAAGTAATGGAGCGACCTTGACTTCGCGGTTGCATATTTGGACGACATATTAATGATCAGTCAAAATGTAGGCCAGCATAAGGAACATGTTCATAAGGTCCTGTCAAGAATTCAGAAGTACAAGTTCAAATTGAAAGAATCCAAATGCGACGTTTTTATGGAGAGGATTAAATACTTGGGGCACATTATCGATAAAGATGACATGACTAGATCCAGAAACGGGCTACAGCAATCAAGGACATGCCAGCTCCCGAAAATGTTGCTACCTTACAAAGTTTCGTAGGATTGACAAACTACTACCAGGTATTTATAACGAATATGCACAAATTACGTGCTCCATTAAACAAACTTTTAGAAGATGACAAAGACTAGGAGCGGACACTCGAATGCCAAGAAGCATTCGTCAAAATAAAAGAAGTCTTGACGTCGGACTTGTTTCTCACCCACTATAACCCAGAGCTGGACATTATAGTTGCCAGCGACTCCAGCTCGTATAGCACTGGAGCATGTATTATGCACAAGATGCCAGATGGATCTCACAAACAAATAGCTCATGCGCCGAGAACACTTCTTCCTGCAGAAAACAATTACTTGCAAATTGAGAAGGAGTCGTTAGGAATTATTTTCGTATTAACGAAATTTTACCAGTACATTTACGGAAGACACTTTACTTTCTATAAGGACCATAAGCCGTTACTGACCATCTTCGGTTCTAAAAAAGGTCATGTAGATGGTAACATTACTAAAATCAGAATGTTGGTGTTCTGAGAAGACTTGCTGTCATTCAGTGATCTTCAGTGAAGGTCAGCGTTACTACGTGTATGAAAACAAGAGAGTGTCTTAAACAACACGTATACGTTGAAAATGTGCGCAAAAACAGAAATAAGTCCTTCCAAATTGTCAATCTATGAAATTCACACCGATAGGAACATGAAACAATACCACAACAATACGATTTATTATGCTTTTAATGATAGTAAGAACACTAACGAAAGTGAGAGAGTCCTCCGGGATTGACTGTTAATATAATTATCTAAAGTTTCTATTAAGAATATCACTCAACAGTCTAAGCTTTAAATGTCAGATCTGTTTAATAATTAGAAAGGAAACATGCATTTTTATCAAATTATATCCAACGCACAAAAAATTGATATGGCGGGCATGATAATTAAATTGAAGATTTAAAACTGATGATAAAATCAATGCGGAAATTTTGCAAAACTACTAATCCGAATAACATCATAAAAACAAAAAATAAAAATTGCTCAGAGACTTTTAAGAAATTCACATACTAAATTGAAATAACGTAAAAAAGGGCAATACTCAAGTTTTACTGAGTGCAGAATGCACTTGGAAACATATGATAAAAAAATGAATACGAATAATTCATGGAGTACTATCAATGCTTTCTAGATGTTTTAAGAAAACAGTCTGGTGGTTGAATAAAAAACAACCTTGCGTCAGAAGAAAACTAAATTGCTGGTAACTAAAAAGGCATATCAATTTTATACTAACATATTCTCTAGTTACTGAACAGGAATGCTACAGTTACGTGGAACCTGGTACTAATAAGTATTGGATTTGAATCGTGAAACGTACGCAAATAAAAATGGGACAATTGTGAATGACAAAATAATAACTAACATCTGGTTTTAACAATCCAAGATATCTGTGAACATGGAAAAGCCTAGGTGGAGATATAAATAACCAAATAAACTACCTGACAACTAGTAATTGTTTAGAAATGTAGTTCTACATTCTAAAGTGTACTCAAGCGCCGGTCATATGCAAACTAAAGATAAAATTAAACAAAATGAAAGAAACCTAAAGCCACACGTAAACTACAACAGACTTCAAGACAACTGCATTTGTAGAAAAACATCTGCTGATATAGTTAAAGGCAAATCTGAAAGCTTTGAAAACTTCAGTAACTCAAAGTGGAACATTCTTTAACGAAAAAATAGTGACACCAAGAAGAAGTCATCCTAAAATGAAAGAAAAAGAAATGGATGAAAAAGAGAATGCAGATAAAGCTACGAAATAGCCGAGAATATAAGATAAATGAATACATAAGAGAACAGAGGAACGAAATTTACAATAAATAAAAACAGAAACGGTTGTTGAGATCGGTACTAGCCAAGATGAACAGAAAGTTAGAATATTGCTGAAATAGTAAATAAAATATATGAAAGCAGAAATACTGATTGATCTCAGTATATTTATCTCTTCATGCCAATGCCAAAGAAACTAAGTGCGAACACCGTCAAACAATCAGCTTAATCAGGGACAATATAACGAAACTTATCTTTAGGAATCTAATGAATAGAGCTCGTAGCAGTAGGACACGAATAGGGTGACTTTGTTAAAAAATTCTATCTTTATGATCAGAAGGTTATCAGAGCGAACAAGTGCAGACAGATATACCTATGTTTCATATCTTACACAAATACCTTTGTACGACGCAAAGTCCTACTTGTAATATTAGAAAAGAATTATTTACACGTAAAAAGCTATTCAAGTAATCAGTCACATTTACTGGAAACAATCAGTCTACATGCGGATAGGAAACGTGTTCAATAAATAAATACACTGGAATAGAAAGATGAATAAAAAAGCGTGTTTTCTCACCGAATTTATTGAAAGTATCCAACGAGTTTATCTTAACAGGATTAGAAGACCTACTCGTATTAATTAACAACATAAGATTAGCAGATAACTTTGAGTCGAAG
The DNA here is from genome assembly GCA_037127315.1 of Ascarosepion bandense. Taxonomy (NCBI): domain Eukaryota; kingdom Metazoa; phylum Mollusca; class Cephalopoda; order Sepiida; family Sepiidae; genus Ascarosepion; species Ascarosepion bandense. Next base: position 2,516,358 of record JBBBDQ010001745.1, on the reverse strand, counting down.
ACAAACCCAGAAAGAAAACTGAAATAACTCTCATATAAAAAAAGCAAAACTATATAAAAAAAAAACATGCATTGTTTTCTTATAAACAATGTATGTTCGTCAGTAAGCGAGATAGCCCAAAATGTGAGTTTACGTATTGAGAACGTTATAATGAAGCAGGTAGAGAAATTATACTGGGTAATGTAGTAACAAACGACGGAAAATGGGAGACAGAAATCCGAAATTGGAATAGTAAAAGTACTTTTCAGATATGAGCAAATTATTAATAGATAGAAAAACGAAACGAAAAAGAGTGAACAACTGCTATGTAATATTTAATCTTCTTTGACGACTTGACAATTTCCTCGCCGACGAAGAAATGAAGCGACAGAGATATGGTCCTACCGACAAATACTAACAATACCCTAGATAGAATAAGTGAGTAATGAGGAAGTTTAAAGAAAATTAGAATAACAAAGAAAGTGTAAATACAATAAGAAGCAGTTGAAACTTCTAATAAGGGAAAAGAATGTAACAGTTACAGGACATATTGAAGGCAAGAGAAACATGTTTATATGAATGGTTGGCAGAACAAAAAGAATGATAAAAATAAAAAGCTACTTAAAGCAATAAAATACAGGAATTTGTGGAGAGTCATGATCGCTCATCTCCTAAAAAACTTGGCACATAAAATAATAACCAATTTTTTAGTCTCTAATGAGCAGAAAAATACTACAAACTAGCAGAATGAAACTTCCACATAAAACAATTTATCAAGCAACTGTAATGTTTTTTGTTCTTTCTATCACAATTCCACTACTAAACATTTGATAAATACTATTGTTTATTTTAATTTTTTTACAAGATGCATTAGGATGCAAAAACATGATATATTACCCGCATATTTCTCTTTTATTTATTTCAGTCTCTCGATGTTTTTTCCTATATCCATTAAAAGTCTTCAAACGAACTACATTTCAGTTACACCAGTATTAACATTTACGGCTTAGATCTGCCATGCTAGGCACATTGTAGCGAACCACCCTCATTCTCTTTGTATTGTATTGGTGAAATCTAAGTTCTACTCGAGTAGCTTCTTCCCACGAAACGAAACTTTGTGGAACCGATTTTCAAGAGGATACCTCCCCGATCACTACAGTATTAAATTGTTCAACGGATATTTTCCCCACCTATTCCCCATAAACTGTCTTTTTTGGGTTTTTTGTTTTTTGGTTTTTTGCTTTTTTTTATTTTGCTTTTTGCTTTTTTCCTGCCTCAAGTGACTCTTGGGCTTTGTACAGGGTGAACATCACTGTAAGAAATTAAGTAATGCAGGAAGATATTCTGCGTTAATCTTTTACGAGATTTTATCTCATTTAAGAAATTCTGACATCTGATAACTATAATGTATATATTTATGCAAATACAATATTTAAATACATTTTTGTACTTCGATATATTTGAAAACACAAAGTATATTATATGTCAGATGCTTTCATAAATTTCAGAAAAATCTCAACATTTCAATAAATTTCTATTGAAATATCAGTTAAATAAAGTCATTATGTGAATTTCCACGAAAAATGTTCTCTTGAGGAAACACACTAATTGTTGATAGGATATAATTTTGAAATGTGTTAGAATACTGGATGGTCACAGGATTAAATCTCGTTAAGAGGAAGGGAAATAAAAATAAGTACGTGTCTACAGATTAAATGGCATTTTAAAAGCAATTTATATTGTAAGGTCATAATTAAAACAGAAAACAAAGGCACTTAAGAAAATGAGAAAAGAAGCTTAACATTATTGTAAAAAGTAAGTACATCTTCATGGCACTTTCAAACAAAGACCAGAATTTCAATTAAAATCTGCTTGTTATCAGCTGAAGAATTGAACATATTTAAAATATCGTTAAAGATATTGCAAGTGATTGTAAATATGTGCAGTGATTTGGTAACCACAGCAAATTACGCTGACTGATAATGACCATTAAAAATAAATTCCATTCTTTAAAGCGATAATATTCTTTAAATTACAGTATTCAGTGTCATATATAAGCACGATGATCTATTAAAATGAGTTCAGTATATAATATATTGTTCAGTATAATTTAAGTCTAAAAAATTAACATTGAATGTCACTTCTTGTAAAGAGACAGTGTTCTAAAATAATTTGTTCCTAAATCTTTACTGTAATAAAGAAACTAATTGAAATTTGAAAAAAATCCCTAATTTCCCTGAATTCAAAATAATAACTGAACTGTTTTAAAAATCAAGAACTACATTTCTATCAGTAAATGTATTATTTTACGACTCCTATTTGTCTAAATTAAAATTTGAGAACTATGTAATCATACGTTTTCTATAAAAACAGTACTCTCAAAGGAGCAAGAATCAATCAAAAATATTTAATTTGATTATTAATTAGTTGAACAGTGAAAAAATATTTTTTATTATTTTTCCCAGAGTAGGGAAGTGTCCAACACTGTCTGAATACCAGAATATCATAAAACAACGATGTGCTATATACATTTAAATTAGCTGCTTATTATATATATATATATATATATATATATATATATATATATATATATATATATAATAACTGAAATGTGGCCCAACTGAATGACATCCATATTACACACTCGGTGGTTTCTAACATAATTTCAAAGCTTGACCACCATAAAGCGAGCGGCGGCGACGGAACCCCAATCACTGTCCTAAAGAAATAATCCTCTGAACTCTCCTCTGTTATCTCCAAACTCTATAACTACTGCCTCTCTGTATCTCGCTTTCCTGCCAGCTGGAAGTCCTCCTCCGTGATTCCAATATATAAAAACACTAGTGAACCCTCTGACCCCTCTAATTATCGCCCTATCAGCCTCCTACCGATTTTTGGCAAGGTGTTCGAAGCCATCATCAACGCCGAGGTGGTTCAACATCTCACAGCCTACAGACTATTCTCTGACAAACAGTATGGTTTCCGCTTCACCAGGTCTACTGCTAATATGCTCACGACTATCACTGAGTATATACACCAGGCCCTCGAAAATAACGGCGAAGCCCGAACTGTTGCCCTAGATATCTACAAAGCGTTTGACAGAGTCTGGCATGCTGGCCTTCTATGCAAGCTGCGAGGTTATGGTATAACTGGACAATTGTTTGACCTTATCCAGTCAGTTCTTTCAAATCGCACAATGAAGGTAATATTGAACGGATATGCCTCCCAATACTATCATATGAAGGCAGGTGTCCCTCAAGGCTCTATTCTAGGCCCTATGCTTTTCCTTATCTATATTAACGATCACCCAGATGTAATAAGATCCCAAGTAGGCATATACGCTGACAACACTACAGTTTACTCTCGCATCGATCAAAAATCTGCTGAGGCTGACAAAGCAAACCTCGCTGCCGAACTTGAAAAGGACCTCCGATCCGTGGCGGACTGGGGTAAGAAATGGCTCGTGAATTTTAATGCTTCCAAAACGAAGCTGCTATCTATTAGCCATCACAGACAATCGCTCCCCCCTATTAGCATGGATCAGGCTAGTCTCCCTGAAAGCAAAACTTAGCTCACTGGTGCCTCCTATATATAAATTTACTCAAGCCACAAGATTGCTTTCCCGAGAGCTACAATCTCCAAGAATTTAAATGTAAAGTCAAAAGTCATCTCCTATCTCACTAACCTGCATTCTCTCTCTCTCTCTCTCTCTCTCTCTCTCTCTCTCTCTCTCTCTCTCTCTCATACTCCCTTCTCCGTTCACTCCACTTTCATCAGTATTCTCATGCTTCTCTTACCCACTTCCTGACACCCCCATAACCTGTCACTCTTTCTCATAACTTTCCTCCTATGTAACCTCCTGCAAAAACAGTTGCAGTAAAATGCCTTGCTTGCGACGATATGACGATATGATTATATATATATATATATATATATATATATATATATAGTGGAGAGAAAATTTAAACATTTGACAAGAGACATGAACGTAATTGCTTTTGCATAATAAATTTTAGGAATTACTATTGTTGCATTTGAAATGCAAAAAGTTTTTTTATTTCGTTTATTACTAAATAACAGATTATTTTTGCGACATTTTGTTTTTAGCTTTTAGAGACGACTCAACTTTAAGCAAGATATTTAAGAACATTGCGAAAACTCACCTTATTTATCAGGTTGTTGATAGAGTTTCTTTACAACAAAGGAAGGCGCAAAATAATTCTAAATTTTTTGTCTGTAAAAAACAGACCACCATCTCGTCTATTCTGCCTGTACCTACCTATTTACCGACCTACCTGCTTATCTATATTTCTAGTATTAATAACAGCTTCTCACTTTAGCTTTTAGACTAGATAATCGTTTCCTGATCGACCAAAACCACATTGATAGGAAATTCAAATAATTACTGTATGCTATCAATGAAAATGTGTAATTTACTTGATTTGAGAATTGCTTAATTAGAAAGTGAAATAAAAAATATTTGGTATGAAAATATTTATGAATATATTCTCACTGCTTACATTTACTTAAAATATTTACAAGTAGAGTATTTTTATATAAATATAACAATTACTAATAAAAATACATATTTTTAAGCATATATTTTGCAATGCGAAAGTAATACTGAATGAAAGTATCCGGGCGCTTGAAAACTATTTGAAAATTTTTATTTAAGAAGGAATGGACATCAAGATTTTCCTGTAGCTACATAGAAAATTCTGAAATTTTTGTAGCAATACTTGACTAGAACAGTCATTCACTAATACCTTCTTGCAGTAAAGTTGTCATCGTTAAAGAAGCTCTCAACCAAACAAAAGAATAACACAAGCTACATGGACATTGCGAAAATGTTAAATATTCCTGTCAACACCACTGGACCGATTACTTTAAAGTAGTAGACGTTTGATACCACCAGAAATCTTCCTCGAACAAACGCTTCAAGGAATATTTCTTTGTATGCAATTTGATAAATGGGAAGAAAGTTAAGCTGAATCTAACGGCAACTCGAAAAGTGCCCCAAAATGATTTAAGATCAGTTACAACATCGATTGCGTTACAATGATTATTAATAAACTGCATGGAAATAGTTTTAAAAAGTGGCTCAATTTCAGAAAGTATATTATGGTATGATATTCACCATTGACTTGATTTAGTTATCCAGAGTTTATTAAACCCGTTTCTATTCATTCTTTTTACTTTGACATCTTTGACATCTTGGTTTTCCGCGGGATATTCAAGTATTAAGCCAACATATGCGCTATCAAAGAAGCATGCCTGGTTGATATTATTGACTTTATGTTTTGATCAAGTAAACATTTTTAAATGTATATTTATCATTGGTTTTATTACTATTTTCATACATAGAGTGTCTCCATCAAGAATGAAACAATAACAAAACTGAGATTTTATTTATTAAAACATTATTCCTTTAATTTGCTTTTTTGCCTGCATATATAGTATTTGTGGTGTGATTTTCAACTGTTACCCTCAAGCTAGCATTCGTTGACTCTCTTACTGATAATTCCTCTTCTAATTGATGACACTTCTAAACTTTTTTGAAATTTTGTAATGTGTTATATCACTGTGTATAATATTTCAGGGGGGATTTTTCACATAGTCAATATGTTCAAAATTTATTTTAAAATGGTAATACATGACATTTACTATAAGATTAATTTTTACAACCTGCATTTTGTCTGAGACAATCTAGATGGCGCTGGACAAGAAGCTGCTCCAATTTCAATGAAGCTTTCAATTTTGACAATTACTATTGAAAACAATACGTAAAAAATAAGAATTTTAGTTTAGAAAAAACATGGGAACTTCGAAATTTCAATTATTATTAAAAATATGAAATTTGTGGTATATTATGTATCATAAATAAAATGCATAAAAAACTATTTAAGAAGTAAGACATGGAGTAAGAGCATTTTTTATATAAAGCGGAGCATGGAGAGGAGCGTGAGAGAAGTTGGTAGCTGGAGCTTGATTGGCTTCAAAATCAATCAAACTATAAATCCTCACTGGCAATATTCCACAAAGTAACCAAAATGTCCTTACCATTTTTTATTTATTAGAAAACATTATGCAACAAATTTGACAAATTATTCGTCGTCAAAATAGCATCCATCGACATCTAGAACCTTTTGCCAACGTGCCTTTAACTGCGCAATTCCCTGGCAATAAAAATCATATGTCTTGGACCCAAAGAAATCTGTGAGTGCCTGTCGCAGTTCTGTCTCATTTGCAAATGTGGTTGTCTAGGTAATGGAAGGGATGGTAATCTGTTGACGCAAGGTTCGGGGAGTAAGATGGCACAGTGTTTCCCAACCAAGTCACCGTATGGCCAACCACACCATATGAGTCCTGACATTGTCATGGAGGAAAAGTACACCTGTGCGATTAACCAATGCCGTCTTCATCTGCTTCCGTGACTGTTTCACACGTTCCAACTGCAGTGAGTCCGGTTTGCGATGATGGCTTAGTCCGTTGGAAGCATCTCGTAGGTGGGTTAGGGTTAGAGTTAACGTTAGGGGTAACGTTAGGGTTGTCGACTAGTCTACTTGATTTTACGCGGGCATAGAGGCGTTCTTGTGGTGTGACTCACTGTGTTCGTGGTGCTAACCAATGCCTGTCACTCTTGAGAGAGTTATACATTACTTATTTTTCCTTATTGGTAAGCATTCGATCAAATATGAGTATGTTGCGGTGCCATGAAAGCTCGTTGTTGCATGTTGGTTACCAACACAGGGGTGGAATATCCACTTGCTCAACTTGTACGCCTTCCCTACGGGGTGCAGGTGAAGTCTAACTGTTTCATTAGAAATTTGGACGCGTTCGGTAATCTCACGACAAATTTGGCCACCTTCATAGCTTCATCATCCAGGAATTGTGGCTGGCTACTGCGGAGTTCATCACTGTTATGTAAGAAGAAATTGCCGATACTGCCAGGCAGCAAACGTAACCCTTGAGTGAATTGTGCTACTGGAATCACATGACCATAGATATTTGGTATATAAAGCAATCAGACGGAACTCTGAGTGTATTCTGTATTGTGCATCATTAAAGAGATTGTTTCTGAGTGAATATTTGAGAGAATTATTCCGAGAGCATTGCTGTGTACTATTCGAAAAATTCGTTGATGCAAAGCTACCGAAATATTGTAACCCGCAAAAGTTCCTTTCAGAATAAAGTTATGAAAAACTAACGTTATAAAAGTGGCGACGAAGATCTCGTTCTGAACTTTCACGGGGTCTACAGAGAAAAAATACGTATCCTACATGAATTAATTGAAATATTCAGCGGAATACAAGGACAATGGACAAATTGAAATCAATTATGATTCAAATGTTGGCGCTGCAAAAGCAACAGCAAGAACTATGATACAACAACAAACCATCATGAATAGCAATTTCAGTTACAAGAACAACAAAGAATTACTTTAACCTGAGAGAAAAAATAGTTTTAAGATGTACCAAGGGCGGGGGAGAATTTTAGAAGGATGACGTGGTAAAAAAAAGATCAGTCCAATGACTTATATGTCGCAGGGAGTATAAACATCACTTGAAACTGTTAAGACCCAGACAAGAAGTTTTCATGGAAGTATTACACGATACATTCGACATACTTACGCTACCAAAAATTATTGAAACGCGTCGGTACAGCAAAAAAAGAACTACAGCTAATTTTTTAAGTGTGGAACCAGCACTAAAAAACAAAAAAAAAAACATGTCTCCAGAGGATAGATTCCAGAGGAAGTCAGCTCAAAAGGGGAGGTATTATGAAGAAAAAAAGTGTCGATACCAACACGTGGTCAAACACGGATATCCAGGCAACGAACGTAATCGTTGAATGAATTGTACTACTGCGATCACATGACCATGAATATTTATTATATGAAGCACAAACAGAAGCCTGGGTGTGTTCTGTGTTGCGCGTTATTCCGGTGTTGTGCGTCAGTGAAGAGATTGTTTCTGAGTCAATATTCGAGAGAATTATTCTGAGAGCATTAATGTGTATTATTCGAAGAATTCGATTAGTATGTTGAGTTTACGGGAAGAAACCGAAATATTATATATTAAATATTTCCTTCAGTATAATAACATTTATAATGACCATATTGGCTTTATTTATATATCTGGTTAAAACCAATATCATGTTCTCTCGAATTGAAAATCATCTCAAGGAACTTTAGATTTTTCTTATTTAGGGATTTACATAAAAATCATTGGTACGTTTTAAATATGTATATATAAATATACGTATTCTCATCCAATGAACTTACTACATACTGCTTATTTTATTGAAAGATGTTATAATTATTCATGAAACAAAGAGTATTTCATAAATATATTTCGAAGTAACAAATATGAATATGACTTACTTCAGGATTTAAATGTTTTATTCATATTTTCATCGGTAGTTTTTATTCGAGAAAACACACTCTCAAATATTTATTGACATAACAAAAAAACTGAATTAGTTTCAGATAAAACAACATCCACAAGAACTAATTCAGACCAAGCCACGTGTCCTGAAATACTTATCAGTTGTAAAGCAGATCAGAAAACCACTTAACAACTTTGTCAGTTTGGGACGGGTTCCACTTCTATATTTCGAATAAACTTTTAAAATTTTTACAACTTCCAACAATCCCAGCTACTTATATGGTTTCAAATTTTGCTATCTTGTTAATCTTTTCGACATTTCAAATGGCATCAGGCATACAAATAGACTGACTGAATTGACACATTTTCAAATAGGAAAATCGTGTATTTTCATCTTGAAAACTGAGATATTAAAAATCAATAAGTGTTGTAACAATCAATAAAAGTTGGCTTCTGATCATACAATCAAAAAGTCATTTTTAATTTTAATTTTTTGTGCATCCAATTCAGTTTTTATGGTCTTTCTTTGTAGATTGTAGAATTGAACCTTTCCTTTAATTTTCTCGGAACGATTTCTGATTAATTCGTAAAGAAAATGAAAAATGCTTGCTTACAAAAATAAAATTAAAGTAAATAAAATATACTGAATTCAATAAAGCATCAATTAGACTAATTCATTGATTTGTAATGAATGTTCTTCATATAAACATTGCAAAATTAATAGAATTTAAAAATAATATCGTGATCACGCTGTGTTTGTGCTTTTGTAGCATAAAGGATAGTTTTATAAAATTAGCCTTGATGTCGAAAAATGTATATCTTTATATAATATTTTTATAAAATTAGCATTGACGTCGAAAATTTTTACCAAATAATTACAATTATTTGAATCTTCTCACCTATAAATCTTTGAATATATTATTCTAGTATCATTTTTGTACAATACTCTTTCATGAAGTTTGTCATTTGGTTATCGCCATAATAAAGACACTGTTATATGACACCGCAAGTTTAAGAAAATTAACATTAATACAGCAAATTTTACGGAAATTACAAACCACACTAAGTAAATACACTTGGAATATCACACACACACACACACACACACACACACACACACACACACACACATATATATATATATATATAAGATGGGGTATTGTAATTATTTACTCTATTTATATTGTTCAGATTGTTCTTCTCATCTTCTTTGCAAAACTTACGACGTTTCGGCTATTGTACGCTCTGGCCTTCTTCAAGTGATTAGAATTTCGAACTGAACCCTTTATTTTATCCACCTGGGTAGATTATTCTAGTTTTACGTATGATGCCGCTTCAGGATATCCTAATATCAGTTATCTTTCTTTAACTCAACTCGACAAGTTTTTTCTCATCTGTAGTCAGATATGAAATTCACAACTGAAGAAAGGAAAGCGAAGATGAGGACAGCAGTATGAACAATATATATATATATATATATATAAAGAGATAATAACTATACTCGTGTCGAAAAACCTTCCACGTATTTACGAAGAAGGGACAAAATGATTTAAAAAAAGAAAGAGCTAAGTACATGAACATCAGTCAAAATAGTTCAGACCGAGTCAGCACGTAGCCCAAATAAAAAACCCCGACACGAGCAATCAACTAAAAAAAAGCGCTCAATATTTAGGTAGAGCGGAATAAAGAATACCTAGAGGGCCAGACAACCTACCTAGGTTTCACCTAAAAGGATCGTCAGGGAAAGCTGGAAACATAGCGCCAGTTTACCCTGACGATCCGTTTAGGTGAAACTTAAGTAGGTTGTCTGGCTCTCTAGGTATTCTTTTTATATATATATATATATATATATATATATATATATATATATATATATTGTATGAAATTGAAAGAACACGTAGATTAAAACCCACTGTTCAAGCGTTTACTTTTATAAAGAGTGCTGAATACAGTGTACAGCTTAATATACTAATGTTGTTATTACAATGATTTATAAAAGCATTATATCACTAAACAAAATCTTTCAAAATGTTTTAGAATAATACTATTTTTTTCAGGTGATATGTTATTGTTTGGTGTAGTATATCTTGATGTCGAAAATCTATGTACCTGTTGCTGAAACTATTGACATAATATTTAACTCTGTATATAAACATAATTCAATCCCACCCCCATCTATCAATTCCAAAATTCTTAAAATAACTCTTACTTGCCTGCACTACTAAAGTACCAATTTAAGACTACCATGGCAATATTTACACGCAAACTAATGTGGAAGTATGGGAAACCTTCTTGGTCTGTGTTTCTTAAACGTTTATATGTCCCACGTTGAGAACATAGTTTTTTAAAAAGTTACTAAACCAAAAATATATGTTCGATATTTTGATGATATCTTCCTTTTAGCTGACAACAAAAACGAAATCGATCATCTTAAAACTACTTTTGAAAAAAATTCTGTTCCCAACTTCACATATGAGCTTAGACAAAAATCAAAAAAGAACTCCCATTTCTGGATGTTCTCGTAGATTCTAGTAATAATACTTTCACAACTTCAGTATATAAAAACCCACGAGCAAAAATTCTTACCACCTTAATTTCATTAGTCAATGTCCTCTTCAATACAAAATTGGCGTTATTAAAAATTTTCTCACTACAGCGTACGAGAATGCAACTTCCCAACCGCTTTTTTCAAAGAAATACACAATTTGAAACAAACGCTTGTTAGCAACACCTTTCCAATTTATTTACTTGATTACCCTATCAAACTTTATCTTCATAACGTAACCAATGGCAACCACAAATACGTGAACAAAAACAACAACATTAACTTTTTTTGCAAAAATCAAATGCACAATAACTACAGGCACAACGAATCTTCACTTCGCAATATCATCGGAAATTATGCAACACCGACGAATTCAGAGAAGAAAATTAATTATCTATCATAAAAATTCAAAACTGCCAACCTCATTATCAATAATAATAATTCACCTACAAAATATAAACTACAGAAAACCAGTGTCGTTTAGGAATTTATATTTCTTTAAATAACTGTATTCTTCAACTATCCAAATTCGTAAACAATTACATTGGCTATACCACCACTAAATTGACGAGAAGATTTACCTTGCACCTTTCCTACAACAGTTCTATCCGATCTCATTTAAACACACATCAAGATCTTCCAGGACCTATCCGTGATATGCTCGTTGATAATACATATATAATAGCATCATCCACATTAAGATTAAAAATAATGGAGACATTAATAATAAAAATAAGAAATCCTACACTTAATAACATCAATTATGAGCACGGCAACAATGTGCTTGCCGTGTTCGGAACTTAACATACACAAGACTATATGCATAAACTTTACACATGTTTATTTACAAGTAAAACAAAATTAATTCTTGATAATTGCTAAATGTATAGTCGAAAGCCCTGGAAAGTTCAAAACCTTTGGACAGTTCCGAAAAGAAAAAATGATACGAACACATGTAAAATTAAATAAAAAACTTAAAAGATTATACCTTGTCTGTCATTTTTAATAAAACCTGTATAAAAGAGAGAGTGCTGCCCAAATGCACAATATATATATATATATATATATATATATATATATATCGTCGTTTATCTATGCGTATATATATATAAACTTTATATACAAAATCTCAAAAATCATATTAATAGGCTCATTGATAAATGAGGTTTGTTCAGAAATTATCCAGCCATTCAATATTCACTATAAAATAGCCTACTTACTCCTCGGTTACCTTGTGATGTTCTCCTTAATCTCGGCTTCGGTTTAAAATCGCTTTTCTTTCATTGACAATGTTACATTTGAGAAATTCTCAAAGTAGCAGGGAAGACAAATCTGGACTAATGTGACTAGACCCTGGTGATGCAATCATATGCGAAAAAAATGAACCGTTACGGAACGTTATTGTGCATATGACTGGAATAGAATAAGCAAGCTCAAAATAGTATATCTCTGTCGATTGATTAACTAATATAATAAATCCCTTTCTGATTCGTTACATCAAGGTCGCATTATAATTATTTAAAATGGCTGTATCCTTTCCGGACAAACTTCGTATCGACGTATAAAGTGGAATTGACCAGCTGAGTTCAAATTCCATTTCATCCTGTTTATTAACTCTTAGAAAAGCATGAATTTCCTTCAGCTCTGAATTAAATAGACTGGGCTATTTTATCTTGTGTTGCAGTCAGTCTAAGAGAAGGAAAATTCTGCATTCAAATCATGTATTTCCAGGGTGGCTATGTTTTACACAAGTAAACACTATGATCAGATCATTATCTACCGTCTCATTCCTAAGCTGAACTACTGGACCCTTATAATTCGGAAATGATGAATGGCCATAGTTAAATAAAATACACACACACACACCTCAGGTGTCTGGGTAATGTGATCGCAAGCAAATGTCTCATATTCTTATTAAAATTATAGAAAGAATTAATATATTGCCGACAACAAGCAATATTTTAAAAATTGCGTCGGTCATGTCGACACATCACTCATTTTACTCTAAGACAAAATACAGTAAAAATTAAATGACTATACTGATGGATGCGTGTTTTTAAGCTGTAGACAGGTAGCAACAAAGTAAAAATAAATCCATAAATAAAATAAAATAATTGCACACAATATAACATAAAGCTGTAATTATCTAAGTATGAAGTAATTTCTATTAAGAGCTGACCTCAAGATTTAATACTTTAAATATATCCTGATGCATTGAATTAAGTTAATTATTTGTGTTAATAAAATGGTTTCTTAATATTTTGTTTTGCACTTCTTCATGCTAATGGTTGTTCAGTAACAAATAAGCTTAACGTGTCGCTTTAAAATGACATCAGCGATGTTAGCTGAAATTTGACATTGTTTCTTTTGAGCTTTTAGTTCAAGTAACATCGACGCATGCACAGATTTTGAAGCCCAAATTTCAGCGAAAATCAAAACAAAATGTACAAAAATATTTTTTAGCGTTCAATATAAATTTTACAAACAATTAATTTGCTTCACTGTTCAAGTGTGGAATTATAATGTATGTGCGTGTGTATGTGTGTGTTTGCGTGTATACGTGTGTGTGTACTTTAAACGTGACGAATTAGAAAAAAATTAAAAACTATTCTAAATTTATTCTAAAATATGGAAATTTATACTAAAATATTTCTGGTAGAAAATTTTAACCATAAATAACGTAGTCGAATTTGATTCGCCATAGTCAAGTTTTATGCCAAGTTAAAACCGATTTCTGTAGTTAAGCCAAAAGGGAATCTATATATAAAATATACTCATCATAGTTGAATATTTTTCTGTAGTTAAGCTAAAAGGGAGTCTATATATCAAATATATTCATCATAGTTGTATATGTACCGACAACACAAAGTACGGAAGAAAAAATTGGCAGTTTTGCAGTACTCTAAAACTCAATGCAAATCGCAGGAAATTGTCATGTTATACGGAAAATAATATCCAACTTTAAAATCAACTTTTATTCCTCAATTAATCTATTCAAAAATTGTTTAAATCATTCAAAATAAGAATCCTAATTATTTATAGATTTTTTGCCATCGTTTTACAATTTTATTTTGGCCTTTACGATAAAAAAAAACTCTAAAGGTTTGATGCGAAGAAATCTTTGAATGCAGTTTTTGCAGCTTCTTTGCAACGGGATGTCTTTTGGCTTAAAACATGTGGCTGCTCAGGGGACTGATGTGGCAAAATCTCGTGTCTCGTGAGCTTCTGCAGTTTGTAATCGAATATTATCATGAAACAGAATTGAACCTTGTCAAATAACCAGTGACGGTTGTATTTTGCTTAACTGAATGTACGTGTCATCCTCCAGTTGCTGGAAGTAAACTTGCGCAGTAATGTTCTGATTAGATTCCAGAAAGCTGTAATGGATAATGCCAATGGCTGACCACTAGACAGTTACCATAATTATTTGTTGATGCAATTTCTGTTTCGAAAAGTGTTTGAGTCCTTCGTTAAGATAAGGTCATTGAGCCAATCATTTATAATTGTCATAAAAGAACACATCACTATTTAGTGTCATTGCAGCTATTTTGGTAAGGTGTGCAATTGTTAGTTTCGTGAAAAAAGGAATGTAATCAAGTGTCATGTACTTCTGTGTTCAGCTGATTTGTTTCTATAACTATCAATCATTACCAACATATTTCTTTCTTATGACCCATGGAAATTTTTATATATCTGAAATTCGAAAAATAATTATCTATAACTGTAATATTACATATATTAATTTACAATATGAGAAGCAATCTTTCGAGGAACATAATATATTCACAGACCACTAAATGAGTTATTGCTGATATTTATAATAGAAAGTAATATTATAAGCTTAAATATGATATATTTATAATGTGTATATATATGTGTGTGTGTGTGTGTGTGTGTGTGTGTGTGTGTGTGTGTGTGTGTGTGTGTGTGTGTGCGCTTATTTTTAATAAGATCTGTTAATACTCACGGATAATCTTTCGCGTATTATAACTGAAAGATGTCAGAAATTAGCTGTAACGTTAATTGGTGTTATTCTTATTCACTAGCAATATAGCCCGGCGTTGCTCGGGTGTAATGAAAGCTTTAAAACTAATCCATGGTCCTGGAGCTCAGATTCTTTGGACGTTGGCGCGAAAGACTAAAAAGCAATAGTTGTTTTCAGTTAAAGCGAAACCGTAGACTGAAAGAAAATGAATGAATGTAAGTCAAATTTTGATTTCCTGGTATCGATATCAAATAAGTTTTTTTCGTCGTAAACTGAATTTTGAAGGCTAAATAAGTCCTCTGAGTAAATGGTATTATGGCTGAGACTAAGAACTACAATTGTACCTACTTAAAGCCAAACCCGAAGCAAAAACTAAAATAAAAGGTCTGAAAAAATACAGACATACAGGCAGACACACACACAAACATCTTGCCTTTTTATATATATATACATATATATATACATATATATTATCGATTTTCTGCACTATTGCAAAAACTGCAACCTTGAAACTTCTGAATCGTTTCTTATGTCTTTGTCTATGAGTGTATCAAATTTGATTAAAATCAGACCACTCCTTCTATAACCCAATTTTTTCGATTATCAATTTTTGGGGGTACCTCGACACAAAACCTAGCTAAGAACACTCGCAGACGCTTATAGTACAACGGTGTAAATTTTCAAGAAAATCGGTTCAGCCGTTTCGGAGTCTATAGGCAACGGACACACACACAAAGTTCCATTTATAAATAAGTTTAGATTTCTCGATGTTACTTTCAATCTCCTTCCGAGATTATCTTCAGAACTGTGTTGCTAAAAAATACTGTAAATGTTCTTTTTGCTGAAGCAATATAACGGTTGACAAATTGCTTAGCGTTCATTAGAATGTGAAAATTATCCAAAATAGAATATTTTTATATGTTGTAATGTCATGGACATGTACATGTCAAACCATGGAAAAACTTATTTTTAGAAACATTTTAGAAGATTACTACAGTATTCATAGCTGATTCTATTAATTGACGGCTTAAGTTTTTTTTAATGAATATTTCCTCGAGAATCTGTAGTTTGCTTTTGTTGTTTTCTTGGTGTAGGATAGTTATGTCATCGATCATTATTTTTTATATTGTGAATGTAGATAGGAATGCTGTTGTAGATGTCTAGAAATGGACGAGAAATGGACGAGTGGTCAGATATGTGTAATGTAAGACATCTCGTAAATGTAGTTGTTGTAAACCCAACATATATATTTGATTTTTTTGTCGGCGGTTCATTCTCCTAAGGGACATTTGAATTGATAAATAATGTTGGTTTTACGTAACACATCGGTTGGTGGGGAGGAGTTATTACGAATAATTAAATTCGCATTATTGTATTTTGCATAATATATTATTAATTTTAATTTTTTATTAGGATCAACGGGAAATATTTTAGTACGAATGAGATTTTTATGAATTTTTCTTCCTGTTCGTAGTTATCGTGCATCCGGTTGCAATAAAAGAGTTTGATATGTTAAAGGTATTTTGTGAAAGTACCATATTATGTTTGATGCTTATTGAGAATTTTGAAATATCTTCTTTTTTTTTTTTCATCTACAACGTGTTTTGGGAAGTCATTATTAATGAGAGTTTGCTTCATATTTTTTAGTTCAGAGCAAAATATCTTTTTTGTGGGTGATTTTATTTGTGCTCGTTTAATTAAATTGTGTATAAGTGCTATTTTGTAGTAGTTAGGGCATTCACACTTATAGCTGAGAGTGCAAGAGTTAATTTTTTATATGTGGAGGTAGTAAATGTCTTATTGTTTGTGTCTATTAAAATGTCAAAGAAAGAGATTTTGTTATCTTTGTTAAGTTCGTATGTGAACTTAAGGACAGAGTTCTTTTGAAAGTTTTTTGGAGTTCCACTATTTCTTCTATATTTTAACCAATATAAGAATATCATCAACATATCGTACGTAGATGGAGGGTATTTTTAGTGGTGCTAAATATATTATTTTCTTGGTTGGTCATGTAGAAATTGCTGGAGGTTGAACCCAGAACTGAGCCCATTATAACACCGTCCCTTTGCACGTATATATTATTTCTGTGATCATAGAATGGGACTTCGGTGGTACAGGTTAAAAGTAGGTTTTTGTTTTTTAGTATTTTAGGTTTAATTTTCAATATTATAATATATATCTTTTATAATAATGTCAATGGTTTCTCTAACAGGAACGTTAAGTGAAAAGATTTTCAATATCAAGTGATGCTATGATTTCATTATTAGGTTTTTCGTAAGAGATGATTTAATGTTGTATTTGTTAGGTATGTATGGTGTAATTAATTGGTCAAGCGTTTTAGTTAGTTGGTATATAGAAATGGGTATTTGTGATATAACAGGGTGAAGTGGAAAGTTAGGCTTGTGTGATTTGATAGAACCATAAGTGTATTCTATTTTATAGCCCCCGGTTATTTTGGTAAGTTTTAGATTGTCTTGCTCCGCATTGTTACCTGTGATTAATTTATTGATCACAGCTTTTAGCTGAGTGGTAGGGTAAATAACTGTTCTATTTTTGAGTTGTAGTCAGACTTGTTTAAAATAACAAAGATGTTAGCTTTATCAGCTTTCTTAATTACTATTTCTGTGAATGCGTAATTCTTTTGCAGCAATCTTCAGTGAAGTCTTTATAAGTTTAGAAGAATATATTTTTATCATTTCTGTCTTTTATAGTTTCTGCCTTAGGTAGATCACGGAGTTCTGGTTCTGTAGTAATTATCTGTTGTTCATGGAGTTTAATTATATTTTGGTATAGTGTCTCATTCTCAACTTTTTTTTATGTAGTCCATTATATTTTTTGTATATATGGTAGTTAGACCCGAGGTTAAGTAGTTCCTTTTGGTTGTCAGTTAATTCATAATCAGAAATGTTTATATATCTTTCAAAGTTATTCAGGAGGTATATAGTTTCTTTATATAATATACTGAGTTTTCTTTGAATTTTTAACCTATGTTTACATTCTGATCTACTAGTAATTTCTTTTAGTCTATTTAGAACTTGTTTACTTTGTTTAGAGTTGGTAGTTCTTTTTAATATGTCATGTATTTCTTGTTTCCGTTTGTTGAGAGTTGTTAGGTTATCATTAGTTACTTCAATCTGCCTTTTCACAAGGCTACGTTTAAATTCCCAGGTGATGTGGTCATATTGAAGTGCGGGATTATATAATTTAAAATTTGTGTATTTAGGCAGTAAATTTACTTTCCAGTCTACATTCATAATATAGAAATAATGATGGATAACATAACTATCCTAAATCAAGAAAACAACAAAAGCAAACTACAGATTCTCGAGGCAATATTCATTAAAAAACTTAAGCCGTCAATTAATAAAATCAGTTATAAGTAGTAGTAATCTTCTAAAATGTTTGTAAAAAGAATTTTTTTCATGCTTTAGCATGTGCATGACCATGATATTACAACATATAAAAAAATTCCATTTTGGATAATTTTTACGTTCTAATAAACGCTAAGTAATTTGTCAATCGTTATATTGCTTCAGAAAGAAAGATTTACAGTAATTTTTAGCAACACAGTTTTGCGGTTATTTTTGTTACCACAATTGACACTCCTGAAGATGATCTCGGAAGGAGACTGAAAGTACTTGGGAACATCGAGAAATAATAACATCTGTTAACGTTCCAGCTCATTTCTGACATCTTTCAATTATAATACGCGAGATCCGTGAGTATGGGCAGATTTTATTAAAAATAAGCAGACCCAATATTTGTAATTTATTTCATCTGACACGTCTAAAAGAAAATTTGTTGCCCAAATTCGCAAATATATATATATATATATATATATATATATATATATATATAGTGACGTAAATTAATAAATATACATATGAGGTTGCACATATATATATATATATATATAGTATTATTATTGAGGTGTTAATCAATGTATGAACAGAGCTGTATCATATATATATATATATATATATATATATATATATAACCGTTGGATATTTAAATATTTAATCTTGTTATTGAAAAAGCAGTAACTTAACTTTATAAGATTTAATTCCCATCAATATCGAATGAACTTAAATTCAAATCTATTAAACTGTCAGTTTGAAATATGCATCTGATAATTGCATAACGCATGAAACTTCGAGCCGTGGCATAGACGTAGGATAATGAGCATATCAATTATATATTAATTGTTGCATATTTCATTAATTATGTTTGTAATCTTGTCAATGACGAATAAGTCTGCCAGTATCTTTATTAGAATTCTATTTGGTCCTGCTGTTGTTTCTGTTCCATTTCACAAATGATGATTTCACTTCCGATTGTAATATTTCTTATTTTTAGATACTTATGCATATTGACAGTTGACGTCTTTCGTCGGGGAAAAATACTCCGATATATTCGTTCCATCTCTGAAGTATATTTTTTATTTCTCTATTATCAGTGTTCCGTTCATGAATTTTATGCATTCTCTTGATGAACATGTCTTTTGTTCTGTTCATTCTCTTATTCCATTATCTAAATCTCATTCATTTGTAATTCTCATTCTTTCTATTCCTACGCACTTTTCGTTGAAACATTCCTGTTTTGCCTGTATTTTTCCCGAATTTCTTTGCGCAGTGTCCAATATTCTGTGCCATACCTTAACATTATTTTTGTCTTCTTTCCTTCTGTCGAGAATTTCATCTGTCATCTATTCCTTTTTTACTCATATAGTTTTCTTTGGGGCGATCTCATTTGATGTTACGAAAACTTCACTTAGGTTGCTCCACTTTGAATTCCTCTTCTCATTTAGTCAATTTTATCTGCTTTTAATGCTGTCCATATATTTTTCCTTCATATTCGGATCATTCATAAGTTTGTCTTACTGCAATTTGGATGATATCTTAGCCCTCATTAATGCCCATACTTTTAAATATGGTTATTTATAGTTTACATATCATTGTAAGGTAGTTACTCCTGCAATTGGCACTTTGGCATGTCTTGCAGTGTAAAACCGCAATCCTAAATCTTTTATTGGTTGTTACGCAGTCAATGTGGTTCTTCGTTTCTCCTCCTGGACTTCTCCATGTTCGTATACGTCTTGGATATTTTTTAAACCAGCTATTGTTCACCGTTCACCTTTTATGATTGAATTCATTTTTCTCCGCGCTCATTACGAGTTCGTAGTTCGAATTTGCCAACTATTTTACCATCTCTCCTTACCTACTTCGAATATTTCTATAGATTATATACTTTAAATGAATTTATAAATAAAAACATATGTAGCTTTTTGTTTGCATTGTAAAATCTGAGATCTTTAAACAAGTTATCAATATATATTTAATAAAATAGATATTATACGATGAAACTCACGCGATATATTGATTATAAAAATATACAAAAGTATAACCTGGATGTTTTACCAATATCAGTTGTTCAGTTTTATGGTGAATATATAATCGGACCCAATATGGAAGTCATTAAACTAATAACTGTAACTAATAATAACAAAATATTTTATGTTTCAATGATCAGAAAATAAATTACTTTAGTTTTCCGTCCAGTTGTATACGTTCAGTCACATTAGCTTAATGCAAAAGTTACAAGTTGATTTTTCAGTTATTGCAAAAAAACATATGCTTTCTTTTAAAGAAATGTATTTAAGCATATTAAGAAATATCAGTTTAATCATTCAAAATTAAATTAAACTGAATGCATAAATTATAAAATATCACTTTTGAAAATACGGCAAAGAAATCAACTGAAATTTTATGAAATAAGTTGAAAAAAATGTATTTTTATAGCTATTCAATTCTATTCGAAATAGTATAATAGTATATTGCTAGTTAGTTTGGCAAACTACAAATTTTTTGTGTGTTATAAAGGAATATATTCAGGAGTAAACATGAAGAAATCAGAATCCGTTAGCATTCAAAATATACAAAAATCCTTTTCTCATATACTTTCAATAAGTTGAATTTGTTAAACATATAGCATGGACACTACTAATTGATCAAATGTATGTATATATGTTCATAGGTGTGTGTGTGTGTGTGTGTGTGTGTGTGTGTGTGTGTGTGTGTGTGTGTGTGTGTGTGTGTGTGTGTGTGTGTAATAAATTTCACCTACTGTGTTTGCTTAGTGACCCAGAACTCTGGGTATAGCAAACAAAAGCTTCTATGTTAAAGATAGCACAATAGCCACAAACAGTTATAATGACGTAAGTCTCTTGACATCATTAATGAGTTTCACGACATAGGTTGTGCTTGCATTGAGAAGAATTTGTGTTTTCGTAAATGATCCTTACAATGAATAAATTTGTAGTAAATGATCTTGACAGAATGATTATACATTTTCTTTTACACGGGCAAACACACACACACACACACACACACACATATATATATATATATATATATATATATATATATATATATATATATATATATATTGTGTATTTAGGCAGCAAATATTTTTAAGGCAAATGGTATTTAAAACAACAGACGTTTTGTGTTGATTAATTTTATTGATCAACTTTTTAGAATTATGAATAATCCTTCGTAGATAAGTGAGAAAATTCCGTCAGAGATTGTACAAAGTTCATTTTGAAAGTAATATAGTCCAAGCTTTTGACTTTCAAACTAGGTAGAGACAAATAGTGAGTTTCGTAGAAATGGTGAGTGTATTGTGGGCAAAGAGTGTTGTGTCGTAGGCGAATGTGTGTGTGTGTGTGTGTGTGTGTGTGTGTGTGTGTGTGTGTGTGTGTGTGTGTGTGTGTGTGTGTGTTTATTTTATTTGTTTTAATATACACTTGAGGATGTGGGGTCTCAAATTATAATTGGTATAATTTATAGATGGTTGTTTTTGTTGTATAAGTATTGCTTTAAGGATCATAAGTTTGTTTTTACTGTTTGAGTTTACTAGTATTTTGGTATTGTTTGTCTAATGATGCTCTGATCCTTATGCTGATTATTAATTTATTGTCAGATGGTACTCTAGTCAAAGAAGTGGCAGGTGAGTTTTCGTGAGAGTGTGGTTGTGGGGTACCTATGTAAGACCTCTTGTTTTTTATTTACAGAGAAATATTCTCTGTCTACCCATACACAGTATTTCTCTTATTAGAAGATTGGGGTTGGAAGTATGGAACATATTATTTTTAATAACTAGGTTGCTAGTTTTAAAATAATCGACACAAGACTGCTGCCTTTACCTTAAAGAATATGCGTGTGGTGGGAGGGAGCAAAAATTGATTCAAATGTGGTTTGTTAAAGTTTTTTTTTAATTTTTGTATTTTTTCAATTTTCAGATAAGATGTACATCGGGAACAAAATTGTGGATAAACTGTCCAAGGTTCATGTGTTGTATTTTTGTTCTAGTCACACGGTTAAAAGAGCTTAAGCAAAAGCGGAACAAAACATTAATTTCCAATAAGTACCGACAATTTTAATCCCGATATATATCGGAATTAAAATTGTAAAAAAATTGTAAAAATACACAAATTAAAAAACAGATCCTATCAGTTGAATTCAACAAAACTTGTTTGTATATATATATATATATATATATATATATATATATAAAGAGAGAGGGGGGAATGGAGTAGAGAAAGCAGGGTTAAATATTTCAATGCATACAATATACATTCATTAGAAAAAAAAGGAAAACGAATAAATGTGTACAAATGTGTACATGTAAATTTAACAAAACATTAACTTGTTCCTAATGCTGCACATCGCCATTTTAACGTGTGACCCACGAGTAGATATCATCAGAGTTTTTAAAAATAGTTCATATTTTTTTCCAAAGTTAGTATATTTTATTTATTTGATATATATGACCACGTAAGTGCTAGATCCGTATTAACTCAAATTTGTTTATACATCCTAACTGACGTCATTAGAACGGAAATAGCTATCTGTTGCCCAATTATACGTAATGTTATCTTTGCTGATATCCTATTGTGGAATGTACCTATATATGCACACGTTATTTTTATGCAGAGAAAATATTTACATATAGAGCTACCTTATTCTCGTACGTAACAGTGTACACTTACCTAAAAAAAATGTATTACAAGTAAAATTGCCTGCATTTTTATATAAAACATACCCGACGTGATTTTATGGCTATTTATTGTTGAACAATATAATAAAAGTGAACATGTAATGAACGTTCGTCTTACAATATATCACTAATACTTTTTTATATAGTTTTCTTACAAAAATGAATCCCTGAAATATTTATTGAAGAAGCGGATGTTCTTTCCACTAATCAATCCAAACACCATTTCATCTCGTATAACAATTCACTATTATGTCGTTTTTTGTTTTGTTTTTTGTTTTGTTTGCTTGTTTGCATTTTTTTTTCTTTTTCTTTTTTTTTTTTTTTTTTTGCTGGGGTCTAGTTCTTTTTCTTTGAAATCTTTCCGTCTTTCAATGTCTGCGAAATAAAAATAATAAAATAGATGATGGGTATTAACATTAAATGATTGTGTGATCATCATCATCAACATTCACCAAACCCAAACAATTTGATTTATGTTCAACATTCCTTGTGAATTATATAACACAGCTCGGGAATTTTTGCTTGAGTCATTTCAAATTGAATGTGAAAAAATGTTACGGAAATTCTTTTTTATTATTCTTGTTATTTTCTTTCTTTTTTTTAAGGTGCGACGGGTTACTAACACTGATGCAAAATGAAACATACAAGATTTACTTATTCAGTCCATGAATAATAATAATAATCACTAGCCGCACTTCTTTCAGCAACTGTCACAAAGCAAATTTATCAACGCATCAACATACTGTGTTTATAAGTTTGATAATGTGTAATACAAATCATTCTATTTCATGATTATTTCACATTTATTAACAAAAGAAATAAATCAAAGAAGTGGAAAGAACAAATCAGCTCAAATGTGTATTATTTTTTAACTTTCACTAATTGATTGAAACCAAATTATGTATATAGAGTGTACAGCTGCCTACTTCCACAGAATTAACAATTATCTACCTTAAAACCTTTCCCTTGATTAAATAATATAGTAAAATTGACCACTGTATATGAAACCGTTTCGACATTAATGGAACACAATATATATATATATATATATATATATATAGTGTAATATTGTAAGAAAGTTATGGAACACGTTGGTTTTTAACCCACTGTTCATGCATTTACATTTAAAGAGTGCTCGATACAACGTAGAGCTTTATATTGTCATGGTTGTTGCAATGGTTTATAAAAGCATAGTATCACTACACAAAAATTTTCGCGTTTCGGAGCTACGTTTGCTCCTCTTCTGGTGATCAGTTGAAATGAAAAATAAATATTGAAAACGATTTATTTTTGGTAATATGATATGTAAGTGAATGTGGTGGGAGTGTAGTACGATTTAGCCGATTTAGCAGGCAGTTTGTAGCCATAGTGATACAGACTTGCGTTAGGAGAGGGGTGCGGAGTAGGTTAATTTTGGACAGGTCACTTTTTAGTTTTGTCTGGGTAATTCTTATATTGGGATGTAAGTTTTTTTAAGAAAGGGTAGATACTTTTTATTTTACTACTATCTATGAGTGGATGGAATAGAGATGCTATTAATGTTGTGTGAGCTTATTTTCTTTTATTTATAAGATGTTCGTTTTTTATTTTGAGAATTAAACATGGGTATTAATTATCTTTTTGGAGGGGTTTATTTTTTGTGAATGAGGTTTTTTTTTTTGGTTAATTAAATGTTAAGGAAAAGTATTTTCGATGTTTACATAACACTGCTAATTCGTCTCTACGGTTCAATAGTTCGCCATTGTTGGGGTACTTTAGAATGTGTAGCTTTTCACTTAAGCATAAAGGGCAGACTGAACAAAAATTTCGAAGTTCATTGTGACTAAGATCTATGAGCTATGTCAGATTACCGTGAATTGGTCCCGACATACGCCGATAAAGTTTCTAATACCATCAAGTGGTGTTTCAATGCCATTATGTTCCGGAGCATTTTTACAGCCAGAAGGGCTTTCCCTCCTTACCGTAAGGATGTTTTGCCTACCCATCAAAGCAATTTAGTCGTTTATCAATATAAGTGTCGATGCGAGGTCGACTATGTGGGCAAAACCAACCAGAGGTTAGAATCGCCTAACATGTCCCGGGTCAGGTGCGTAGATATGAGCCGGTGACATCCGGGCGTTCGCAGACTCATGCCTCCGCAATTGGCGAGCATTTATTAAATTCTGCTGCTTATTCTACTGATTTTTTCTCTATATTGGACAGGGCACGGAACAGGCTCCAGTTGGATATTCTGGAGTCTGTTATTATTAACACGCAGAGACCTGACCTATGCATGCAAAGAAAATTAGCTAGCAGAGGATAATTTTCTCCTCTCCCCTTATACTTACATTTTAACTTTTATTAGCTACTCAGTCTTATATTATCGACGATTTTTGTTCTGAAGAAGGATCGGTTGAAAGGCGCTTAGCAAATTTTAAACGTTGTGATACTTCTGTATCCCGTTTTATTAGTAAAATATGATCCCTCTCATTTTTTATACCGGAAGACCTAAGCAGATCAATCTTCATAACACAACCTAAAAAACCAGGGGCAAAAGAATGTGAGCTCCATCGAACAAGCAGTTTAATGAGCCACATAACAAAACTCATCAACCGGATTCTGATGAACAGAGCGCCCAGCAGAATCGCCCCAGAGATAGGACAGGCACAATGCGGATTCGTTAAAGATACCGGAACGAGGAATGCGATATTCATGCTCAGAATGCTATCTGAACGAGCAATACAAATGCAGAAGGACCTTTATCTGTGCTTTGTGACTACGCAAAAGCGTTTGACAAAGTATGACACAGGGACTTGATAGAGATGCTTGACAACCTCGACACTTTCGGAAAAGACGTTAGGATAATCAAGAACCTATATTGGCAGCAAACCGCTAGTGTACGGAAAGGAGATGAACTCAGCAGATATACAAAAATAGGAAGTGACGTAAGACAAGGATGTGTTTTCTCACCGGATCTTTTCAACCTGAAGCAATTATGAGAGAAATAAAAGCTTTGCCTGGATTCGTCATTGGCGGTCATAATCTCAACAATATCCGATACGCGGATGACACAGTGCTAATAGCAGACACGGAAAGGAAAATGCAGGACCTTCTACAGAAGTTAGCAAAAGAAAGTGAAAAAAAAGGCCTGAGCATAAACCTCAAGAAAACTGAATGCATGGTCATCAGCAAAAAGAGGAGACCAATATACCAACTGCAAGTTGGAGGATCTAAAATAAAACAAGTAAAAAAATTCAAATACTTGGGAAGTGTTTTGACAGAGGATGAAAAATGCGACACGGAGATCTAAAGACGCATTGGCATGGCCAAAGACGCATTTCAGAAGCTAGCCCGAGTACTGAAAGACGGGAAAATCTCATTAGAAACAAAGGAAAGAGCGGTGGATTGTTACGTGATATCTGTCCTTCTGTATGGAAGTGAATGCTGAACGATCTCCTCGAAAATGAAGGAGAGGCTTGAGGCAGCAGAAATGTGTTTTTACTGAAGGATGCTGAGGATACCAAGGACAGAGCACGTCTGCAACGAAGAGGTGTTGGAAAGGATGCAAACGAGAAGAAAACTGATCATAAATATCAGGAAGAGATATATGTGGTTCCTGGAACACGTAATGAGTAAGGAGAGCCTGGAGAACTTGATACTCACAGGTTGGATAAATGGAAGAAGTGACAGAGGAAAGTTGCGAGACGTACTTGTTAGGTCTGAGCAAATGGTTGACGGAGCTGGACTTGGAAGAGATACAAAGAGAAAAATTACTGAGAGCGACAAAAGACAGAGCCAAGTGGAAGTCCATGATCGCCTACGTCCTGAAGGGACACGGCACATAAAGAAGAAGAATTATATCTTGATGTGGCAATGGCAACTTCTTATATATATATATATATATATATATATATATATATATAAACTTATTTATAAATGGAACTTTGTCTCTGTGTGTGTGTGTCTGTGTGTGTGTATCCGTTACCTATAGACTCCGAAACGGCTGAACCGATTTTCTTGAAAATTTACACAGTTGTACTATAAGCGCCTGCGAGTGTTCTTAGCTAGGTTTTGTGTTGAGGTACCTCCGATAAATATTGATAATCGATTATCGAAAAAATCGGGTTATAGAAGGAGTGGTCCGATTTTAATCAAATTTGATACACTCATAGACAAAGATATAAGAAACGGTATTGAGAAGTTTCAAAATTGCAGTTCTTACAATAGTGCAAAAAATCGATAATATATATATATATATATATATATATATATATATATATATATATATATCGATACCAGGAAATCAAAATTTGACTTACATCCATTCATTTTTCTTTCAGTCTACGGTTTCGCTTTAACTGGAAACAACTATTGCTTTTTAGTCTTTCGTGCCAACGTCCAAAGAGTCTGAGCTCCAGAACCATAGATTAGTTTTAAAGCTTTCGCTAAACCCGGGCAACGCCGGGCTATACTGCTAGTATATATATATATATATATATATATAGTCATCCGCAGATAGATCTGTTTCGCTGTATCACAGCTAATCAGTACGGTTAGACTCCGATTGCTTTTAATCCAGGATTGAAACCCGACCGAATTGGCGTCAGTCGGCAATTCAATCTCTGGGCTATGGGCGCTCGGTAGTTGAAGGCAGACTTTTTAGCGTGTATATTATCATTATACACGCCCAATAGCCAGAGTGCTCTAATCCATTACTGAATGTGCGATGTGTACATGCCAGAGTAGTTACTGTTTTCCAAAGTCTACCATTCTTCCAGAGTGCTCAATCAGGGTGTGAGAGCGTAAATAGTCATCCGCAGATAGACCTGTTTCGCTGTATCACAGCTCATTAGTACGGTTAGACTCCGATTGCTTTTAACCCAGGATTGAAACCCGACCGAATTGGCGTCAGTCAGCGATTCTACCTGTTGGCTATGGGCACTCGGTAGAAGAAGGCAGACTTTTTAGCCTGTATATTATCATTATACATACATATGTATATACCTTCTATATATATATATATATATATATATATATATAGCAATGAATTAGAACACTCTCAGCTATTGGGCGTGTATAATGATAATATACACGCTAAAATATAGGCCTCTTTCTACCGAGCGCCCATAGCTCAGAGTTAGAATCGCCGACTAACGCCAATTCGGTCGGGTTTCAATCCTGGGTAAAAAGCAATCGAATATCTAACCGTACTGATGAGCTGTGATACAGCGAAACAGATCTGTCTGCGGATGACTATATATATAAACTAAATTTTGAAATTTGTGCATGTATATATGCGTGCGTACATTAATCTGTATATGTGTCTGTTTGCCAGTGTATGTGTGTATACTCGTCTATTTGTCCATGAGTGGATGTTTGTAGGTTTATTTATGTGTGCGTTCTTTCTCTTCCTCGTTTATTAATATGAGAATAATTTTCTAAATCTAATAAATAGTTAAACTTAGAAAGTTTTTTTTTAAATTCACAATAATAATAAAGTGAATCTGATAGTCAATTAATAATGCTGATCTCAATTTAATCAAATATTAGTACTAATACCCCCAAAAGTTTTTTTGAGTATGCTCACATATTCTCCAAATTAGAAGCTACTTTATTCTGACTGGCCCACACTGTCTATACAATAATCTCTCCCTGATTAAAGGCGTTTTGCATGTTTTTAACCTTTTTTTAAAAGGTTAAAAACATTCAACTTGAAATAAACCTCATCACTTGATAAGACAGAAAAAGTGTCGAAACTAAATAGCTACTTTTGTAGTGGTATTATAACATATTCATGTTATAATTTCTGAATATATATATATATATATATATATATATATATATATATATATATTAAAAAAGGATTAATTCAAAGATGTTGAATGGCCATTTCGACATGAAGATCCCCACGGGGGACGACACATCACCTCAGCAACAAAAAAAACCTTTCAGAAACTGGAGAAAAATTAGTCTACTTTTCCTTTTTAAATAGATTGCAAAGAAATTAAAAAATAAATAATAAAATAAAATAAAAAGAAAAATAAAGGGAAAGAAAAAGAAAAAGAAAACGAACAAGATAAAGAAAAAGATAGAATAAAATAAATAAAAAAAAAAAAATTGACATCGTCTGGGTTCGCAAAAAAAAGGGAATGTAACTAAAATTTACAGACAGCCGTGTTAAATCGACATAAGTTTAAGCAACACGGAAAAAGGTGGTAAGAGAGATAAAAGAAGGAAGGGAGGGAAAAAGAAAGAAACTAAAGAAAAAAATTTTTTTTAAATATTACAGACGCTGGACAAATTCAAAAACCTAATTTCCCCAAAACGTTGAAGTATTAGAAAAAGGCCTTTACTTAAAAAGGCATATTTATTAATAAAAGGGAATAAAAAGATATAGGATTTAAAATAAAATTATTTTTAAAAAAATTAGGTCATTTGAAATTAAACTAAATAAAGACAACACTAGGTAAAAAAAAAAAAAAAAAATTAATTACAATTATTATATACATACCTATAGAAGTACACACATAGATACATATATATACACACACACAATTCTACGAATAAGAATACATATATACATACACATACACACACATACATTCAATTTATTACACACTTATATACATATACATGCGCAAACACACATATATATGTGTGTACACACCTATATGCAAAAAATTCATATACACACAATATACATGTGTACACATTCATGCACACATATACACACACACACACGCACATATATATATATATATATGTGTGTACTTCTATAGGTATGTATATAATAATTGTAATTAATTTTTTTTTTTTTACCTAGTGTTGTCTTTATTTAGTTTAATTTCAAATGACCTAATTTTTTTAAAAATAATTTTATTTTAAATCCTATATCTTTTTATTCCCTTTTATTAATAATTATGCCTTTTTAAGTAAAGGCCTTTTTCTAATACTTCAACGTTTTGGGGAAATTAGGTTTTTGAATTTGTCCAGCGTCTGTAATATTTAAAAAAAATTTTTTTCTTTAGTTTCTTTCTTTTTCCCTCCCTTCCTTCTTTTATCTCTCTTACCACCTTTTTCCGTGTTGCTTAAACTTATGTCGATTTAACACGGCTGTCTGTAAATTTTAGTTACATTCCCTTTTTTTTACGAACCCAGACGACGTCAATTTTTTTTTTTTTATTTTATTCTATCTTTTTCTTTATCTTTTTCGTTTTCTTTTTCTTTTTCTTTCCCTTTATTTTTCTTTTTATTTTATTTTATTATTTATTTTTTAATTTCTTTGCAATCTATTTAAAAAGGAAAAGTAGACTAATTTTTCTCCAGTTTCTGAAAGGTTTTTTCTGTTGCTGAGGTGATGTGTCGTCCCCCGTGGGGATCTTCATGTCGAAATGGCCATTCAACATCTTTGAATTAATCCTTTTTTAATATATATTTGCTCTGTAATATTTTATTACATGGAGCTCTCTTCCTGTATCATTTTTTAACATTAAAATAAATTTTTAATATTAATTAGGATCGTGTTTTTTGGAATTTACCTTCCTGCTTTTTTCCCTTGGATTGAAGTATCTGAATTAAAATATATATATATATTCAATAAAGTTTAAATCTATTTATCTTTCAATTGACTCCAAAGTTTCGCTCAAAGAGTCAGCCATATTCGTAAAGTCGAGGTACCAAATTGAGATCACCATTATTAATTGACTTGGAGCTTCGAAAAACGAATCATCTCTCCTTGAGTTCAAAACAGCATATAAACTATATGTATTATTTTTCTTTGATGTGCCGTGTTCTTTCAGAGTGTAGGCGATCATGGACTTCCACTTGGCTCTGTCTCTTGTCGTTCTTAGCATTGTTCCTCTTTGTATCTCTCCCAAACCCCGCTCCGACATGAAGTATGTCTTGCGCTGCTTTCCTCTGTTTCTCTTTCCCTTTATCCGCCTCGTGAGTATTAGATTCTCCAAGCCCTCCTTCCTCATTAAGTGTTTCAGAAATCTCAGTTGTCTCTTACTGATGCCAAGTATAAGTTTCCTTTTCGTTTGCATCCTCTCTAAAACCTCGTCGATGCTCACGTGTTCGGACCCTGGTATCCTCAGCAGCCTTCTGGAGAACCACATTTCTGTTACTTTGGGTCGCTCCTTCATCTTTCAGGAGATCGTCCAACATTCGCTTCTATATAGGAAGACATATATCACTAAACAGTGAAGTACTCTTTCTTTGTTTATAACGAAATTTTCCTGCTTCTACTTAGCTTTTCAAATGCGTCCTTGGTAATCTTCGGATATCAGTGTCGTACTTTCCATCCTCTCTCAGAACACTTCCCAGATATTTAAATTTCTGCGCCTGTTTGATTTTTGTATCTTCGACCTGCAGTTGGCATTTTGAGGTTCTCTTTTTGCTGATAACTACTCGGTTTTCTTAAAATTTATTTTTAGCCATTTCTTCTCACTTTCCCTTGCTTCTTTCTGTAAGAGGTCCTGTATTTCCCTTTTCATGTCTTCTATCAGCACTATATTAACTGCGTATCTTATATTGTTCAGATTTTGCTCGCTAACGACCAATCCTGGCAGTTCTCTCAGAATTGTTTCGCTGCACATGTTGAATAAATCTGGTGAGAAGACACACGCCCCTTTCTATTTTTATATATCTGCTGAATTCATTTTTTGTCTGTATGCGAGCAGTTTACTGCCAGTATAGGTTTTTAATAACTCTAATGCCTTTCCCCAATATGTCGAGGTTGCCGAGCATCTATAACAAGTCTTTCTGGCGTACTTCTTCGAATCCTTCATTCCATCCGCTATTGCTGACCTTCAGGTTCTAAGAGCAATAGTCAGGTACCACCGAGAGAGACCAAGATGCCACGTGTACGCAGAACTGACTTTCTTAGACCATTATGACTATTAACACATGCTAAGAAAACCTCATAACGCCAAGCTACTGGGGACCGAAACATGACATCCATACCTGACCTGCCACAATAGTGACCCACAGAGATTTGGTACCACTATGTATTCTGTAAAATTCATCACTAGTCTGATGTGAATAACAATCGGTAGGACAGAGAAAATATATTGATACTAAATAAATCTTTGGAAATTAGTTGTCAATATCAGAACAGAACTAGTTGTCAACACGAAACAAAACAATAGTCTAAGTTCTTACGTTATCGTTGATTTTTATGAGAAAAAAAGAGACTTTCGGATGTCAACATAAACAATAACATTGTCTGTATAGAAATATAAATAAAAAAGTTGCTCTTCGACGACTCAATATTATGCTTTTGTCTATCTTTTGAAAAAAATGAAAGAATTTTAAGACAAGAAATCAAACAAAACAAAACGTGACCAAATCTGAAGAAAGTGAAAATTTAAAAAAAGATCTTGTTAAAAAAAAATTCATCAATCATTTTAACATATTTCTTTCGCTTGTCTGAATTGTACTGCTACAAGTCTCGTGCCACGTGTTTTTATGGGAGCTCAATACCAGTGTTATTGTCTGTCTGTAGTCAATAACTAATGGTCATGACAGAAATAACAGAAAAATTGGGTTTTAAATTCATGAATGCTTGAAAGAAATACTCTTAATTCCGAACTTGCAACTGACTCAGATGCAATCTAATTTTTGAGTTTAAGAAAAATATTGAGTCTAAGAAAAATCTATACCCATCGGAAAATTTTAAAGCAAATGAAAAAAATAAATCTGAAAAAAAATATTTTTATTCTAAATTTTGTCGGAATGTTTTAGCTGAAACTTTTAAGAAATATTGGTCCTTCTATTTGGCAGTGAATGCTAGACAATCTTCTTCACAGAAGAAGTGACTTGAGGTAGCAGAAATGTGGCTCTACAGAAGAATACTGAGAATATCATCGAATGAACATGTCAGTAACTACGAAGTTTTAAGGAAAATGTAAACAAAAATGTCACTTTTACTTAGAATCAGAAAAAGACAATTGAAATTTCTAAAGCACATGAGAAAAAAATGCCTGGAAAGTTTGACACTGACAGGTTATGTTGAAGGCAAGACGAATAGAGGAAAGCAGCAAATAATGAGTTTGTGTAAATGATTGACAGAATAGGGACTAGGAAGGACAGCAAAAATACAAAGCTTAGAATTACAAAAATGATGTCGTGGCGAGTCACGATAGCCTACATTCTAAAGAAACACGGTACACAGAATAAGAATAAGTCGATTGTTTGATTTATCCACTAAAGCAAAGGATGCTACTTTTCAGTATTACCAGCTTAAGGGATTGAACTCACAATGCGGGGGAACGCAATAGGTTTTAATCGTATTATTTGCTCCTATGTCTCCATTGGGAATTTTATTGACTCGTGCCATGCTTTTCTGATAACAATCACTGAAAAATTATCGATTTCAATTTTCTTTCTTTCATCATTACACGATTAAAAGAAAATGGACAGACAAAAATAATTTATCTATCTATATAACATGTTTAATTATTATACGCTCCTATTGTGTTCTAATGATGTTTAAATAAAATATATACTGAAACAGAGTCCACGTCAAAAAGACTCAAACGTTTGTCGTAAATTTGCTTCCCCATGAAAGCTAAATAAGTAGATTTTCTAAGCGCAGCTTAGATGTGGCACAAGGCCGAGAGTATTAAGTACCCAGTGAGGATCAAACTCACTACTACAGTTGTAATAGGTTCTAGTTAGGCAAGCTTGCTAGCCAGTACACTACGTTGAGGTGCCCAACTTATTGAATTATTAAGATAATTAATTTAAAAAAAAACGTGTATTTATTTACTAGCGCATATTCTGTTAAGTTCTTTGTGAATTTAGTAGCAACGTTAAAGGGATTCCTCATTAAAAAAAAACTAAATAGAAAACTTTTAACCACCAAAATAGATGCGTTTTCCGAAATTAAAGCAAAAAGTCGCTATCAACTGTTTTAACAAAATTGCCAAAATTCAGGGAATAATCCGATTCAAATGAAACTTTCAGTACTTATTTATTAATGAATAAATTGTATACTGTATAATTAATTTTGTGGAAATATTTAGAGGGGTGTTTTCACCCACCCACACTCTTTAACTATTTAATTTGGTATGGTCTTCGGGAAATATTACAGTTATATAAAGAAAAGTCTCAAAAGATATTATTTCAGTAAAAATATCCAATATCAACTGTAAACATAGTGAAAATTTGTCACGAACCTTACCAATAAAACACAAAAATATCATTTTGAGATTAGTGCCTGTTTAATTTCATAAAAGACATTATTTTCTTTCAGAATGGATAGAAAAACTATACACTTAATATTTATTTATTAAAAGATGACTTATTTTTAATGCGATTTTGAAATTCATTCCGTTGCTGTTCGTAATTTTTTTTAATAAGTAAATAGGTCTTTACCTATTTGTAAAATAAAAAATGTGAAGATTAATAACATCTTCTATTAGTAAACTTTTTTAAAAGAATTTTGTTTCTTAATTCTAGCAACTGTTAAATCATTTTTTGTAAGCATGTTCAAAAAGGTAATACTTTAGAATTGCTGCTTTTGAATAACGATTACTCTTTCCTATCGGAAGAATAAAATGTGATAATTCAATAACACTTAGATTCAGAATAATTTTTTTAAAAATCTCACTGGGTGCCATTAAATATTTTATAGCATCAAACAGGTAACAAAATAATAAAAAATAAAAGTAATGAATTAAAATCAAAAGTATCATTTCACTATATTTTAATAAATGTATTTTTATACTTCTAGTGTAGTATAAAAATAAAATTATTAATTATTCTAAGTTTCGTCAAAGCGAATAAAAAACCTATGTTCTTAAAGTAATCCTTATATAAAGTTTAAAAACAATTTGTTTTTAAATATAAATACCAATTTTTTTTTATTATTGCACTTTATTTAATTTTTTTATCTTTCGAACGCTTTTTAAGTCAACTTGTTGCGGAGTTTTGCGTGATATTTATTATTTTGCTTTTATCAGAAGGATTTGATTGAGAAAAGACTGCGTGTGAAATAAACTCCACGAATAAAATTATTTTTCACGAGTCAAGAAGAATTTTCTGAATAAAATTACTGACACAAGATGAATTATAAATCAACAATTCATAGATACAAATATATTATACAAATGTATGTGCTAAGAATTCATGTGCAGAATTTTTTACTTATACACGCTGAATTTGTCTTCTGATGAATTTGATGATTTCTTACTTTGTACTAAAATTGGTGGAGTCGTCTTGAGAAGTTGTTTATTCTTCCTAGTAAAGTGGAATATTAATTGTTATATTTTGGAATTGTCTTCATTTTTTTTTTTTTTTTTAATGCTGTATGTTTGCTGAGCAAGAAGTTTTGATCCTTTTATATTAGTTAATGTTGAATTGGTTTTTTTTGACGTGTGTTTCAGTTTGCAGAGGATTTGTTGCGGGGCTATCGACAAAACAGGTGCCGTTAACCCCGCTAGGAATGAAAGTAATACGATTGAATCAAGGACAACGAAGACGAGGGTTTATAAGTTTCAGCCAAATTTTTATTTACAAAAATCTGGCAAACGTATTTACAGAAAGTTTGTTGAGTCGGCGGTGCCAATCGAAAGGATCGCTTGGTTTCAAGGCGGTAGACCAGTGGCTGGCAGGGTAGTGCAGAGGTGATGCTGATTGTTAGAGGTTATGCTTTGGTCGTTCCAGGAAGGATTGTTGCTGGAGGCGGTTAGTTCTTAGAACTGTCGAACGTGTGACCGGCTAGTCCTAAAAAGGACTGTTGCACATGTACTCAGTTAGAGAGTCCTAAAAGGACTGTTGCACCTGTAATCAGTGAGCCCTTAGAAAGGCTGTTGTATATGTAGCCGGGACTACGGCTTCTGCTGGTGTCTGGTGCGTCTGGTGCGTCTGCTGCCTGGTGTCTGGTACGCCTGATGCTTCTGCCTGGTGCGTCTGTGGCTTGGTGCGCCCGCTGGTGTTGGTTGGTGCTTTGGTGCGCCTGCTGCTTGGTGTGTCTGCTGCTTGGTGCGCCCGATTGTGCTGATGGTTGCTGCTGCAGGGGTAGGTTAGCCATGAAAAGGGCTATTGCATTCGTAGCTGAAGGACTTGTGCATATCAGAACGGAAAGCCCTGAAAAGGACTATATCAATGTAATCAGAGAGTCCGAAAAAGGACTATTACATATGCAGTTAGAGAGCCCTGAAAAGGAATGTTGCTAATAGAGGCTGCTGCTGCTGGAGTTGGCAAACTGGACTGGAAGTGGCTGCAGCTGCTGGAGTTGGCAAGCTGGGTTGGAAGTGGCTGCTGCTGCTGGCTGCTACTACTGCTGGCTGTTGGCCGCTGCTGCTGGTTTCTGGAGATGGCTGCTGCTATGGTCAGCGACAAGGTTTCGTCCATGCGCAGGTGGTAGGGGGATCATGTCGCTCGACACCTGGATCCCAGGCATTATTTACTCTTCTCTCTCACTTTAGGTACTGGTCAAATATTACCTATCAACCGCGGTGTATAGGTTTAGAACCGGTCTAAACTGGTCATAAACTGGTCTTCTTTTGGTCATTTTGTACCCTAGCCCGAAGGCCGGGAGGGCAGTCATTATTTACTCTTCTCCCCCACTTGAGAGAGATGTGACACGAGGTCTTTTTTAATGTTGAATACCTGAGCGCGTACGCCCAGGTACTGGTCAAATATTACCTATCCACCGCGGTAGATAGGTTCAGAACCGGTCTTAACTGGTCATAAACTGGTCTTATTTTGGTCATTTTGGACCCTAGCCCGAAGGCCGGGGTACAGTCTATTTGGTTGAATAAAAAACCGGCCATGTTTCTGTCAGTGTTTGACTATTAAAATTCTCCTTCCACTTTTGAATGTACATATGGGTTTTGTTTGAACAGCATGTGTACATGGATTAGTTTCAGGTCATTGTTTTATGTACGAATGCTTGTGTGTTTATATTTCGTTTTGTTGTTATTTTTTCTGTGTTTTGGGCTTTGGGAACGCTGAGTCACCGGAAATTAATTGCTTGCTCTGTTTTGCGTAGTGACGCGTTTAGCCATTTGAGTAACCGGCAGTAACTTCCGGCTGAGTGCGATAAATTTTCCTCTTATGTCTGAATTTCAGTTATTTGAGAGCTTGTTGCTCGTTCGAACTCACTGGTCTTTCTTCACTAGCGAATTCTAAGCTCGCTTTTGTTTGTATACTGAGTTCCTCACGTGCTGTAACAGGAAGATTTTGGCGGGAAATTTCAAATTCATGGAACGCTGAATTCCTAGAATAGTGTGATCGCGAACTGACCAACCAGTGATTGTTACTAAGATTTATTACGCTTTCTGTTCACCTGGAAACAGGTTTTGATGTACGATTGCCGCTTGACACTACCAAAACAGTTATATTTCTGATTTGTTTATATTTTGTATTTTCACTCATATTTCGAATTCCGGATGAGCTGTAATAAGTACAATCTACTGTGCATAAATAAATGTTATTTCCATTGTGTTTTAAGCAAAAGTGAAATATTATGTTTACAAAATCCAGTTTTTAAATCCTTAAATTTGCTAACTGAATTTGAAACACTTCTTTAGGACATTTATTGGATTTTTAAAATTTCTTGTTTATATTTTTCGTCTATAATGGTGGTTCGATGTGTCAATGAGTGAAGAGTGAATACGACAATATTTCAAAAATTCCTAAAAACTTTACATAGAGACATTTATTTTTCTTTCAAAATTAGTTTTAGGCCACCAACTTTTATATAAAACCAAAATTTAACTTAAAAAAGACATTTAAATTATTCAAAATGCGTTTTCCGTTTTAGGAAGTCCGTGCGGATTTATATAGTGGGTTGCTTATCTATTCAAGAAGAGCAGATTGAGTTGAAAATAACATTTATATATACACATATCAATTAATGTTTTTACAATTAAATACTTGAATATAGGTCCAACGGAGGTTAAAATGTTCATGGCGAATAAAATGCTGAAAGAGATTTAGGCTTAGGAATGTGGGAGCGTCGTGAGTAAGGAATATCTTTGATGTAGTCGCTCCTTATGTCAGTAAGTACTTTTGAGACAGTGGAGAAGGTAAAGAGGTAAGGCAGGTGAACATAGTAAGCCACTTGACTTCGGTCAAGGGAGATTCTAATTACATTCGTCTCTCTGGGTCTCTGCGTCAGTCTGTCTGTTGGGTGCTTTCTATCTCGAGAGATTTTTCTGCGACAAAATAGCAAAAATTTTTCTCAGAATCAAGGCATGTTGGATTTGACGATAGAAGTTAGTTACTACTTTTTTTTTTACACGGTGTGAAATTCATCAATTACTATTAAAACGACTATAAAAAGATATTACCACTTTTAATTAGCGTTCTTTTGGGCTTTGTGTGTTAAATTACTAAAGCAGCATATGCAAGAACATTTTTTTTCATTTTATTTGATTGGTTTTAGATAAAATAAAATCTTTTTCATTAAATATCAAATTAAGTGAAAATATTTTAATGCTATCCAGAGTAAAAAAAAAATAAACTAACAACTGAAATTCTAATATTGAGTAAAATAAAAAGTTTAGAAATAAAATGTAACTTTTTTTTCGACGTTTACTAATTCGTTCTACAGAATTTATTTTCTTGTTTATAGCAGTATTCCAATGAACTAGAATTTGTTTCATTCATAGAACTCTATAAAGAATGGAATAAATTGTATCACGAGATTAAGTATTTCATGAATACAGAAGATAAGCAAAACTAACAATTTTTGCCTAATCGACAAAAGTCTTATCGGAATGTTACCCATTTTCTTTTTTAATTTCTTGTGCGTTTCGTTGATTACTGCCTTCAAATAGTAGAAATATTGCTTGTTCGAATCAATTGCTTTCTTTTTGGAAAGGAGCTCAAAATAGTAAACTCAATCTCAGCAGCACCGTCTTCTAATACAGACTGATTTTTAATACAGTTGGTGATAGTTTATTTCACTTGCTCTAAAATTGATTGTTATTCTACTTATTATAAAGTATTCTTCATAAGCCACAATTTAAATACAGTTCAGTTATTATTTTTCTGCAACTCTCAATCTCAGTGTATATCTAACCGATCATATAGCTTCATTCCGTAAAAATCTTCTGCACAAAACTTAGTAAACCGCTTTTTATACATTCCATCATTCAGGAGACCATCTCTATTAATGACATGAGTCGATCCTTTACTTTTCTCAAAATAAAAAAATACCCTAATCTGTTGAAAATGTTGTTTATTTTCTTCCATTTTCAATATTAAAATCGCTAAACAAAATAAGCCAATTATGTAATTGTTTTAAAATTGCACGCTGGTATGAAAACTATCCCAA
Organism: Ascarosepion bandense; assembly: GCA_037127315.1. Classification (NCBI taxonomy): domain Eukaryota; kingdom Metazoa; phylum Mollusca; class Cephalopoda; order Sepiida; family Sepiidae; genus Ascarosepion; species Ascarosepion bandense. Next base: position 2,477,134 of record JBBBDQ010001745.1, on the reverse strand, counting down.
AACAATAAAAATCAATTTTTTGAAAGACATTCTGTCATCTAGCAGCAAAGACAAAAGTAACTTTTGATCAACTGATTATTTTTTGTAGTATATTGCAGTACATCCACGAAACAATGTTTGTGAGTTTTATTATTATTTTACTGCATATAATTAAATTTTGATGTGATAAAAACATTTTGAAACATATAAAATGATAAAACATTTTGAAACATATAAAATGATAAAACATTTTGCTGCCACGTATGATCCAGTGCTCCTCCTATTTATTTAGAGCTCCTTGATCAAATCCAAATAAGAATTTTATTATTGAGCTCGATATGGCATTTCGGCTTCAGTAACTTTTCCACCCCGTAAGGTTACCTCACTTTATCTTTTCTATAAATACTTTCATGTTAAGCCTATTTTTTCCATTTAATAAATTCCAAATAATAAAAAACGCATATGGTATAAAGTGGAATAAGTTGAGAAATACATTTTCATAAAATTAAAATAAACTGATACTAAATGTGTTAAAAATATGAAAAAACATGATAGACGTTAAATTTACTGTTAGAACTAAAATTTTAAAAATTACAAATTTTAATTTAGTCTCGAGAATTTCAATATGAAAGGTTCATCAATTCAAAAGCTGTCGTCAAATTTATTAAAACATTTTAAACACGAAATTAAAAGTTGTCAGTAAAAATCATGTTTTAATAAATCGCAGAGGAAATGTCATATGTAAAGTTACTGAGAAAACTGTCACTGGTAATATATATATATATATATATATATATATATATATATATATATAATATTTATTATTTAGATTTTAGATTTTAGATTTAGATTTTATATTTATTATTTTATTTACGACCTGTTTTCTCAATAAATCTTGTACAATCCATCATACTCTCCAATTCTTTCATACCATTTTACTGAATAAATCACATTGTTTCAAATAATTCCCATAAGACACAAAAAATTCAGTTGTGTGACGTAAAAGTATCAGCATGGATTTTAAATGTCACACACTCATACACAAAACGAAATACTGTCAAGCAAAGTTGTTCTGCTCGTTTCCGACTCTTTGTTATATTTGGTTTGTTTGCTACTCAGTTGCCTTTCATACAAATCTCCTTGTTATAGGAATTCCGGTTCCGGTGGAAAGAGGAACAGAGAAACGCTTGTTCTTAAAGGTGAACTGACAATAAAATTTGTTTTATTCAAGTAAAGCCGCTGAGAATTAGCCAAATAAGTCTAAGAAAAAAGTTTTCTTCTCATTGAATGAAGATTTTCCACAATTAACATTAGGAACGTATCAACCTAGAAGTATAGGCTAGAAGTAGTTGCTTCCCTTTCATATCAGTGCATCAGATACAAACACTTGATAATATGAGCACTCATATTTTTTCAAGTTTGTGCATATTGCCTGCTGCGCATAAGCAAAGCTGGAAATTCCTGAAAACTGACGAGATCTTTTATTTGAATTTCATTTTCACTGATTAAATGTCTGCATTCCTTTGGATCATATTTTGTCCTTCAACCATAATTCTGTAAAAAAAAAAATTAAATCATGGAACAAATAAATAAGCATAAATGAATACTATAATTAAATTTGAATTAAATTTTTGGCGCTGTTCAACAATTTTATATCAAACATTGTTAGATTTCTTTAAATTTTAATATTATCTTTCTTAATGTTACAAAATATAAAAAGTGGAAAAGTAAATCAATAATTTATTACCCTAAAATGAAGGTATATAATTCGGTTTCTTTGTCTAACCATAATGTTAATTATGACTAAATAGATCCCATCATATTACACAAAACCTATATTCCAAAACATTTGTGAACAAATTATATTAATCTTTATCAACAGGAGTAAATATCTTCTGAAGAAGTGTTATACTTTATTTTTTTCTAAAATGTGATAATCATTAATTTTGGATAAAAACTCAACGGTTGTTAAATACTTGAATATACACTCCTGATCGAAAATTTAAGACCACTTAAAAATCTTTAAAAAATAATTTTTTTTTTTTTTACAGATAGATTTTAAACTCCTACCACTTAAGGTTACCAATACTACAATCTAAAAGGTTATGGAAACAAAAAGCTACATTCCCAACATTTTATTTAGAAATTTACATTTTTATAAAATGAGGCGATTTACGCATGATCAAAATTATAAGACCAGGGGTATAAATTGTTAGATCTATGGTAATCCCAATGTTTTTAGTTCAGTTAGAAATTAGCAATCACTGCGTAAAGGTGTTACCATGCCTAAAGCAAGCAAACTTACCAAAGTTGAGCGTTCTCGAATTCTAGAATTCCATAAGCAAGGTTTGTCACAGCGGGCGATCGCAGCTAAGGTAAATCGCAGTAAAACTGTGATTTGCAACTTTCTAAAGAACAGTGAGAATTATGGAAAAGCAAAATCCTCTGGTAGGCCCCCAAAAATTTCTCCTGCATTGAGTAAGAGAATAAGACGGGTTGTTATGAAAGAGGCGGGACTTTCTTCTAGTCAAATTAAGGCAGTCACAGATTCTGATTGCAGTCCCGTAACCATCAGACGACACTTACGACAAAAAGGCGTGGTAAATAAAAAGCGTAAACACATTCCTCAGCTGCTTCCACGTCACAAGGTGGACTACTTAAAGTTTGGTTGTGAATACCAAACATGGGACGTTGAGAAGTGGAAGAAAGTCCTGTTTTCTGATGAGAAAAAATTCAATCTAGATGGTCCTGATGGCTTCCAACAATATTGGCATAACAAAAACATGCCTCCTGAAATTTTCTCCACACGTCATAGTGGTAGAGAGGCCCTAATGGTATGGGGTGCCTTTTCTTACAGAGGGACAATGGAGCTCCAGGTGGTGCAGAGTTGTCAAATAGTGGCTGGTTATGTTAACATGCTACAAAAAGCATCATTGATGATGGAGGGCCATCGTGTGTGGATGGATGGTTATTCTAACAGAATAATGCTGCAATCCACGCTGCAAGACGGACCTTGACCTTTCTACAAGAAAATGGGGTCCATCTCTTGGGACATCCTGCATGCTCACCAGACTTGAACCCAATTGAAAATGTTTAAGGATGGATGACAAGAGATGTTTATCGAAATGGCAAACAATATTCAACAAAAAATGAACTTCGTGAAGCCATCTTCAGAAGCTGGAGCAACATCCCCCGCACCTTAATGGAAACGCTTATTTCTAGCATGCCCGACAGAATTTTTGAAGTCATCAAAAGCAGTGGAGGTAGAACTCATTATTAAATTTAGTTGTTGAATGTTTTCATACACTTTTTGTACAATTTCGTAGAATTTTTGTCTCTGGTCTTATAATTTTGATCATGTGTAAATCGCCTCATTTTATAAAAATATAAATTTCTAAATAAAATGTTTGGAATATAGCTTTTTGTTTCCATAACCTTTTAGATTGCAGTAATTGTAACCTTAAGTGGGAGGAGTTTAAAATCTATCTTTAAAAAAATATTTCTTTTTAAAGATTTTTAAGTGGTCTTAAAATTTTGATATGGGGTGTATATCTGTAGATAATAACTTGGTGTGCGTTGTGGTGCAGTGGATATCGGCTCGAAACGAGAAATCGGAGAGACGAGTTCGAATTCCAGTTGTATGCATTGCATTCATTTACGCGTAAATACCCTTATGGAAAAGTATTAATCCTTCATTTCTCCCTTCAGCTATGGGTTAAACAGCAGCGCATATTGGGTTCTATAACCTTGGTTGGCAACCAGTCTACCGCAGAAAGTAATGATAACCTACTGCAGGAAAATCTTCTGCCCAGTCAGAAGAGACGTGATCGCCCAAGCGTGTATCACGCATAACACTTAACTGACTGACTGAAATAATCATAACAATAATAACCTGCAACTGACAATTAAATATGTGTTGTAAGTAATCAAACAACATCCATTCGAACATTTTATTTCCTTCAGATTTTCATGTTATTTTTTATCATTGCTTCTCCAATACCATGTTCCACAAAAGATACCGAATAACTAACTTTCAGGATGTACGTACTGATCTTTGATTTAAGTTAACCTATTTTGAGTTTGGCCTTCAGCTATATATGCATCAGAATTAAAATTATTGTCTTCACTGAACTTTTAACATGCTTAACAAAGTAAGTTTCTGTAGTCGTACATAACGCTAAATATTATCCCTAGTGAATACACTCCCTTGTACTTCAGCAACAGATTAAAGTTGCAATTTTCACAAGTTAAAATTGTGAAATTAAAGATATGCCGATTTTGATTAAATAATTCTAAAATGAAAACGAACCAAAAGAACAATTGCTTGCAATAAGTATGAATATGTTTATTCACAATTTAATGATGATCAAAAGGTGTCATTTGCTATTCTTATACTCTATTTTAATAGTCCTAGACCAAGCATTAGGGAAAGATTGAAATTAGCCCTCATCATGTTTTAGATTTTTCTGACATCCAAATAAAATTTATACAGATATGTTCTACACTTAAATCATACAAAATATAATAGGGCAAAGTATTTTTCACATGTAAAAATTTAAGAGATTTAAAAATCTGAATCAAAGTAGGTTCCAGTTTTTCAGGTTCACAGTTTATAGTTTATCAAGCCTTAATGTGGGGATATCAGAAAATGTTGTCACGTCAATCCTTAAACTCAGTCAACTATCTTTTCTTTCTCTACCGCTCCCCTTCCTCTCATGACTGTTGCGTGCTCAATAGTATTTCTGTCTCTATAGACAAGGTCATTTCCCAACATCTGTTTGCAAATATATTTATGTTCGGTGACTTTAATGTCCATCATGTTAAGTGGCTTATACACTCTGTCACTGGCTGGTGTCTAAAACCTGAACTTCTCAATATCGTCTTTACTTCGATCCCTGATTCATGTCATGATATACAGCTCTGTTCTCTTGGCAATCTGATCATACGGTGGTGTCTATAAACATCTTTTACTTCTCTCCTTTCATTCAGGATCCTCCTACCAACAGAATATCTTTCTGCTATCAACTTGCAGATTGGGACTCGTTCCGTGATTTCCTTTGTGAGGTCCCTTGGAATCAAAGTTTTCAGTCAAGACTGCGCTTCTGAAGTTTCCTCCTCCTGGGTCAAAGCCGGGCATCGATAAATTCATTCCAGCAAAGAAATTCTAAATTAAATCTTGTTCATCTCCTTGGTTCTCACCTGCATGCTTGGCTGTTATTGGCCATAGGAATTACTTCTCCCGGTTGTACCGGAGTGATATGTCTGATTACAATACTGATTTTTGTCTCTGCTCGTAATGAAGGGCGCCCTAAATGATACAAAGTTATTGCTTGTTCATAGAATGAACGCATAGCATCTTGCAAGTTCTGTTCTAGAGATTACCGGCGGCCCTGCAATTGTCTGCTGAATAACAGCAAATCCTGAATCCCTCCTCTATTCAATCAATTTAGAGTTCTCACATCTACAGTAGTCAAGGTTGAATGTTTTGCTCACAAATTCTCTTCCAATTCTACACTTGACTCGTCTAGAGGACTCACACTCTATTTCCCACCTAGAAAAGGGACTCATCTGAGTGATATATGCGTAACCCCGTCTCTGGCCTCGGACATCATTTCTAAATTAAACTTCCATAAGGCAAACAGTGGTGATGTAATCCTAGTTATCATCCTAAATAAATGTACCCCTGAGTTGGATCCAGTCCTCTCAAAATTCTACAACTATTGCTTTTCTGCTTCCTTCTTTAATGCTTGCTGGAAGTCCTCATCTGTAGTTCTTGTTTTAAAGAACTCTGGTTAACAATATAACCCCCTCTAACTATCACCATTTACCTCTGTTTAGTAAAGTATTCGAGGCCTTAATCGATCCTGAAGTAGTTAAGCATCTAACCTTTCACGATTTATTCTCTGACAAACAATATGATTTCCGCTTCGCCAAGTCTATTACTGATGTGTGTAATACCAGGTTCTTTATGGCGAAGGGTTCGGCATACTGGCGTTCTGCGCAAGCTCCGGGGGCTACAGCATTTCTTATGATTGTTTGATTTAATTTAATTGTTACTTATCGAATCGTGAAATGAAGGTCATTTTGAACGGGCAAGCTTCCAGATCCTTTCACGCGAACGTGGGTGTCCCTGAAGGCTCTATCCTAGGTCCTACTCTCTTTCTGGTTTTCGTTAATGATTTTCTTAGTGTTATCAGTTCTTAAGTTGGCATCTGTGCAATGGGCCTCCAACCATTGGTTAACTGGGGCAAGAAACGGCTTGTAGTGAAACGAATATAGGATCTATGGCTGCATCTACTGCTAGGAATGTTAGGTCTCTTTGTCGGGCCAGAAAGTTAATGTGAAGAAAAAAAAAGAAAATGTGCGTGTGGATTCAACAGCATCCACATGCACATTTAGAAATCTACCATTCGTCCGTGTATTGAATACTGTTGCCATATCTAGTTGAATGCGCTTCCTATTCCTCTTGAGGTTCACGACAAAATCCTTAGAAGGACCTGCAATGTAATCGGTCTTGAGTTGGCAATTCTACTTCAATCACTTTCTCACTGGCATGATTTGACTTCCCTGCAAATATTCTCATGATAACTGCTCTCATTTTCCCTGGTGTCTCGACCACGTGAATTTAAGCCTGCTACTAGATTGGCATCTAGGTCCCACACTTTTACGGTTGAAATAGTTAAATATAACCGTCACATCTACTCAACAGTTTATATCCTTGCCCTTCTCGCTTGTGCAATCACTTCTGTTTTTTGCTTCCCTAAGAGCTACAATTTCCAAAAGTTTAAATGTAATCTCAATTGCTATATTCTATCTTCTTGAACGCCATTCATCATTTATCCTTTCTTCAATCTTTTCTCTCACAGTAACCCTCCATCTACACGAGTGGCGCTCCCGACTTTCTTGGGGTGAAATGATTTAAAAAATAATAATAATCACTTTCTTATAATTTGTTTATTTTTTAAAGTTTTTGAATGTTTGCATCAGTTTGCATCTAGTTTCAATTCTATTTTATGTTATTGTGTTTTGTTTTGTTTTTAAACTTGCATTGTCAATTAGGGCGAGTTTATATTTTGATTTTAATTTATTACTTTTCATTAATCAACAAAGATCTTTTAATGCTAAAAATGAGTCTTACAATTGACTATTCGTCTTTCTGACACGAACAATCGTATAACTTAACTTTCTGCTTTGAGCTCGCTTAGTAGGTCATACTACTCTCTGTAATGTAAATAAAATACTGAATTCGAACTAAAGCTAACTGTTGTATTTATACAAACATTGTTTTGCCTTCTGGTAGCGAGTTTATGTTAATAATCACTGTTCAGATGCAGATGAAGACAAAATTCTGCATGACAAATTCAAAAACTGATTTATTGTCTGCTTTCGAAAAGATAGAGAAATATATTCTATCAAAGAAATGAAGAATTTTACAAAGACAAGTAAATGATAGCAACCTCAGCTGAAGTTGACCCCCAATAACAATGCTTTTTATTACTCTCATGACTATAAATTTTACATTGGAATAAAATTTGACAAAAAAAAAGAGAAACAACCAAATGAATTACTCACAGAAATACTTTTTGCCTCAAGAAATGTTTCACATTAGGAAAAGAAAACGAGAAATGAACAGTTAATTAATTGCAGATTTTGCAAAGAGTATGCTTTAAAAATGTACTTAAAAATAAATTAAACGAAATACTCAGGAACCAAATTAGCAATGGGAGATTTAATTTGAAGTGACATAATCTAATGTTTATGACATTTCTATGTTTAGATTGCACGGAAGCACTTTTTGACGTCATTGACATATATCATAGCAAGAATAGCAATTGGCAAATTCAGCAGTAAATTGGCTAATTATTGAATGATGTAGCTGAATTCGGAATGTAAATTTATATATATACCTGGTACATTTGTAATAATTATATCAGTATTTAGAAATGCGTGGGCATGTTACCTTTTTGACTGGTTATAATGACTAGCTTATATATGCCTGCATACTCACTAGTTTATTTGTGGAATTTCATATATATATATATATATATATATATATATATATTTCAAAAGATTCTTTACAGGGCAAAATTTAATAATAGCTAGGAATAATCGGAATGTAGATGGCATACTAAAAACTAAAAAACAAAGGGTTTCGTTCCCAGCTTATCAACTTTTTTATTTCTGGGATTTTCTTAACGTGAACTAAAAGATGAAATGAGAATTGAGGGGGAGAAAAAAATTAAAGAAAACTAGAACCCAATCACACTCAGACCCAAAAGTCATTCTTTCTGTTTACAGAGAGAAGGCCTTCGAGATCTAAATGAAATAAATAGACTCAAGCACCTTCAAATGAAACAGTGAGTGGGACTTTGATAGAATAGTAAAGTTATCACGACTAAATCCAACCACACAATTCCTGCTATTAATAACATGCTGTGTTCTAGATGACCCGGATGTATTCACGAGTTGACTACTACTTGCAACTGAGTTCAAAATTCTAGGAAGTAAATGTTGTTTAGCTCTTTGGTCCAGACGCTGAGATGACCTATGTAGTCGCATCCGCAACCACACTGAAATTTATAAACTACAAAATTAATATGGAGGTAAAAAAAATTCTTAATGGAGGAAATAATTTACCGTGTAAAAAAATATTATACGAACATTGGCTGACAAATAACATTTGCCAACAAACTGCGAAATCCGCCTAGCTAAAACCTCACCATCTGTTCCAATATAAGGTAGTCGTAAAAAAATGGACATTTTTAACTACATGTGAATATATGCCTTATAAAAATTATCGATGGCATGACGCATAATGGAATCCAAAATGTCCAAAGGACATCCATTTTTAGAACGTGTGATCTTAATAAAGTCCATTTAACCGTGAAGAAAGGAACTGGAATAAATTTTGACGCCCTATAATCAAAGTTTTAATTAAATTAACTTTACGTTGACGTGGGCAAAATGAATCTTAACATGTATATAGTCCAGAAAAAGTATCCTTTCTAAATACAGAAGTCAAAAAGCCTGTACTATTCACATGGACAAGAGCATCCAGAAAAGAAAGACAGCAATTTGACTCTTTTTTAACGGTAAATTGTAAGGACGGATGAACAGAATTTAATAGAGTGAGAAAAGTGTCAGCTTCGTCCTCATTGTTAAAAAAACAAAAAGTACCATAACATATCGATAATACATTAGTGGAAGATCATTGCGAGAAAATAACAGATTCTCGCAATAACCAACAAAATATTAGCCAACGATAGACCCAAAGATGAACCCATCGCAACCCCGTCAATCTGTCAATAAAAAATATCATTGAAACTAAATTCAACAGACGAGGTGGCGAACTTCATCAAATCAACAAATACGCTCTTCGGAAAATCTGGAGGAGACAAAGAGGAGCGGTACAAAACGTCATAACATATCTCTATTGTCTCGAATAAAGGAACACAGGTGAATAGGAAACAAATGTCAAACGAATACATGAAACCACTACTGGGGGAAAATGTTGTATAGATTCCACGAATAAAAATGAATCTTTAATACAAAACAGGTTGTAGCACTTTAGAGAGCCAACTAGCGACCTTATGTTGGAATGACCCAATCATAGATAAGATGGGTCGTAATGGGACACCATTCTTGTGGATTTTAGGTAACTCATAAAAACGGGGACTAATTGACCCAGTGGGGCTAATTAACTCTGTGATATCAGAAGTTAATAATCCACTCTTAACCCACTTTAATAATTGTCTTTGAAATTTTGCTTCAATAGACACAGTACTATCATGGGTCTCAACTGGACCTAATTTCATAAATTTAGATGTATCATTTAAAATATTCATATTTTTGCATTCTTTTCGCAGTTGGATCGTCTGTGATTGGCATATGTCAACAATTATTATTATTACCAGTAGTCGTAGTAATATACTCTCGTAACAATCTATCTTTAGCGACTTATCGGAATATAATTCTTATATTGAAACACAAGCTCGATATGCACATGTGAATCGGGTAAATCTATACGAGGCACATGCATCACAACCAAATATATGCAATATGGTTAATTGGACTGAAAATTGCTTTATTCATCAAGTTAAATCTCGCTGCGATGTTTCGTCTTTGCTGTGTTGTGGTAACAATCAAAGACATCACGAAACAGGGGTCATGAAATCATTGTGTTTCATGACCGTAAAAGAATCAAAATGTAAAATAAATTGTTTTCATCGCAATGTAAATAGTTAGCTTCTTCTGAAGACTGATTTGTGAGATAATTTATAAATACCAAGTGAGAACGCTATTAACACAAAGTAATGACATCATGACAGTTGAATTAATAAATGTTAACATTTACAACCTACTGTTAAGGATAAGAAGATAATTTTTCAATTAAATATATTTGTCTGTGTTTTTAGTTCTAAAATGATTAAAACTGTAAAGTTTAAACGGTCTTTATCTACTAATGCAGATATACATTTCATGCATTAAAATGTTACTCTTGGTATAAAAAATACGTGATATTACAATTGTAGTGAGTAGATAGGTTGTAGTAAAGTGTATTGAAAGATACCCTTTCCTCTTTACTAATAAAGTGATAGAGTGCTCTCTCTTTTTTCTCTCTCAACATCTACATCCTTTCCTCATTTCAATTCTTCCATATTTCCGGTAACCTATATATAACCCGGACATATCTTATGTGGTCCACTGAAGTCATGCGAAAATCAAACAATGACTAACACTCCCTTACAAAATCAAATCAGAAGCGCGTAGGCGTTAAGTAAATATAAAAAGAACAGTGAATACATGCATAGCCGCTTTAGTCGGAGCCAGTTCACTCGCCGGGAGTGTAGGATGTAAAGTTCACTTCAGCCGTCAGAGATTCAAACAACACAATAACCAACCAAAGAAAGGTGTGCCTTAAATAATCTTCACAAAAGAAATATGCAGAAAACCAGGGGATGAATTGATGAGTACAATCCACTCTCTCAGATACATAGAACGAAATACAACATAACACAAACAGCGACCTGATACTATATTCTACTTGACACACACATGGAAGCACAAAGTCACATGAATACACAGAAGAAAAAACTCTTTATAACCTGAACGCAGCAATACATATATAATAATGAATATGCTTATATAACAAAAATGTAACCTTATGGAGTTAACAACAAAAATAAAATGGTGGTATAGTTAATAAAACCTGGCCTTTACTCATTTATTATCTCAACCCCGTCTATACCATACTAGTAACCCCGACGTTCGTCTGTACCATACTGGTGAACCCCGACGTTTTAGAGAACATCCTTCTAAAAGAAGCTACATGGATAAAAACCTTCAACAAATGATGAATCCCGACGTGCGAAAAACTATTGCAGCAACACGAAAAATCGAAAAACGTTTGATAAACGCGCAAAAAAAATGCTGAAGCACCAACAACCAATCTACTGATCCACGAGCAAGAATTCTACGTTCAAAAAAGAATCCTTAAAACCCCGCTTCTGGACATCAGTAGATCGTTAAAAAAACGGCATGACTAACGCCGTGACAAATGCTTATAAATCTCAGTAAATCACTGTTTTCTCTTCTTTTCATTTCCTCTACTTGTATATTTCATTACAGCTATAAAAACAATTTATAAGAAAGGAAGCGCAACAAGTTAATGTCAAACCTCCACAGTTTATGGAGACGACTAGTGTCACTAGTTGGCTCGCTGTAACTGAATCTCAGTTTTATTTGAGACAAGTAACGACAGAAGATACAACATTTTAGACCATAGTCAGTGCCTTGCCTCCTAGTGTTGTTACAAACATCCCAGACTCAGTATAAGAATTTCAAAATTACGCAAAACTTAAAGAATCATGCTTACGAAAAGACCAGACCAGGGCTCCTGGAGAAATTAATAAAGATCACCTCATTAGTCGATCGTCCATACTTGAGATGTGAAGAACTAGTATGGCAAAAATTTATTAGAGAAAAAATAACTCCAGTCATAGCAACATACAGAAATGACTTTAACAGAACTAAGTAGATTATGTGGTGTGATGTGATGCTACTAATTTAAGAGGCATCTACCAGGCAACAGAACCAAAATATATATGACATATTAACAGTACCATTCCCTTGTTCTTTTCCGCGAAAGAAAGACCAAAAATCTGCAGAGCTCATTTGTACTTTGCAGACGCGGCTTGTACATGCAAACCATGGTGTAAATGGCCGCATAAGAGAAAGAATAATGTACAATTGTTGCCCAATTCTTACCCTTCGTCTCCTAGCCATAGTGACTTGGAAAACTGACATGGCAAACCGAGCTAGCTTCCTCGGGTTCGCCGTGTTAACATTACCAGCTAGAATAGAAGCAACAAAAATCAATTTTGTAATAGATACGGACGCATGCATCTCCATCTTGCTTCGTTCCGCAGTTGCCAGTACACTTTTAGAGCCGACGCCAGTTCAACTTTAATCTGTTGGTGGTGACTGTATAATAATAATTACATGCTATGTTCAAACTAATTTGGAAATAAGAATACCTTCATTAAGGCATGCTCATCGATGGACTTTTGTAAGTGCACGTGTTATTAATCCATGCTAGGCTTAGACTTTTTTAAACAATTTCAATTAGTTGTAGACTGTAAAAACAAATGTATTAGCGATATCATAACAGACAGAAAAGTGGCAGTAAACACGGTAATCAGAACAGTAGATAATGTAACAGAGAATGGCATGGATATGGCCGCACATATTAGTGAAATTATAGGCAAATACAAAATATCTGCCTGTAAATACAAATAAATGATAAAATCCCACAAATAGATGATAATAAAATATATGCTAGTGTTTATCATAAAATAGATACTATAAGTCACGTACCAGTTTTTGCCAAGGCAAGACAACTTTCTGGGCCTAAATTAAACGACGCTAAAGAGGATTTTTAAAAATTACTAAATATAGGCGTAATTAGACCTTCAAAGACTGAATAGGCATCCTCCTTACATTTGGTACAAAAGCCAGATAGCAATTATCGAGCTTGCGGTGATTACCACGCCTTGAAAGTATAACAAAGACATCAAATTAAAATGTATCCCGAGAACGTAGCAAAACCGCTGTAGCTACACCCTTTAGGCTATTCGAATTTTTATACAAGATTTTCGGTTTGAGGAATGCATCTGTTACATTTCAGCGTTACATGGATAGGATATTCTTCAAACTAGATTGTGTATTCTTATATCTGAATGATGTCCTAGTTTTTATCGATAATGAACAACACAAAAAAGACTTAGATAAGGTGCTACAAGTACTTAATAACAATAACCTCAAAATTTCAATAGATAAGTGCTTATTTATGTAACGGAACTAGATTTTCTAGGATTCTACGTCATTAAAACGGTTTACTACCTACACAAAAGAAAATTAAAGTTATTGAAATTTTTCCTAAACCAACAGATTTTAAAAGCCTGAGGCGATTTTGGGACATGACAGGATTTTACCGAAAGCTTATTCAAAATTATGCAAACATTATATTGCCGTCATCTAAACGCATGCGGATAAATCCTAATCATTGTTTGAGCTAAATGAACACATTTGACGCTAAAAAATATAAGTTAATAGAGATAAGAGCATTAGCACATTCCGAGTCTTCAATACCAGAGTACCAGTTAGTAAACTATAGCAGTCAGTATGCGGCTGGCACTGTCTTACATCAAATAGTAGACAAACCTATACCAACTGGATTCTTTTCCCAAACATTTTCAAAACAGCAGACAAAATATTCCACGTTCAATCAAGAGCTTCTCTCAGGTTATCTCTTCATACTGCACTTTCACCACCTCATAAAGCGTCGTAGTGTAGTGCTGTTTACGGATCATAAGCCGCTTTGTCAAACTCCAGCAAAATCCGATCGACAGCAGCGCCATCTTTCAGTGTATCTGAGCATATATCTGATATCGTATATATCAAAAGTGATTAGAATGTACTTACGGACTATCTAGACCCGCACTCGCAGTTCAAATTGAGGCTTGTGATTTGTCAAAGATAGCACAAGCACAGAAGCAGGATGACGAAATCAAGTCATATAAAAGTTAAAAGGAATATATCATTTCCCCTAATACCGGATCCATGCTATGCGTTATTTCTACTATACGTCCTAGGCCATTTGTTCCTACGGGTATGCGTAGAAAAATATTTACTAGCTTACATTGCTTAGCGCATCCTGAAGTAGATACCTCTTCGAAATTATCAAAATTAAGATATGCTTAGTCTGTCAATAATCCAAGATTCACAGACACACCAAGTCTGATGTGAAGAATTTTGAGATACCTTCAGCAAGATTTCAAAATGTAAATATCGATATTGTCGGGCCGTTACCGCCAACACGAAAAGAATCAGAACAATATATCAGCACTTATCGATATTTACTTACCTGTATAGATCGTGCGACTCGTTGGATTGAAGTTCAACCTATAATAGAAATCTTCTATAATAGAAATCAAGTCAGTATTCCAAACTTTCATTAATGCATGGATATCACGATTCGGCGAACCGCTATATGTTGTCACTAATTTGAAAGCGAATTATTCCCAGAATTAACAAAAGTAGTAAGGTTCTATACATTAAGAACAACTGCATATCATCCACAATGTAATGGATTGATAGAAAGACCGCATCGCACGCTAAAACAGCTCTAAAGAAATTATGGTTATAAGCTATACGTATTGCACTTCTAGATATTCATAGTACTCAAAATTTATCTAATTTTGTACCATTCACGGAAATCTCCCATACTGATTCCTCACCAGTTGGTTGACAATGCAAATATTAAATGCAGTACCCTTGTACAAAAATGGTATATAAATGATTTATGTAAATCTATGTAGCAGCTGGACAACAGAAAGCATCATATTACAAGAATAAATACTTTCATACCAATTTATTTGAATACTTGCGATAAAGTATGGCTTCGAATAGATCGGGCACGAAAACCTTATATCTGTATAAGGTGCTTCCGAAGGTTTTCGTGCCCGATTAGTAAGTTAGTAAGTTTTACAAAGTTCGCCGGAGCATTACTTAATAGATTTAAATAATGATGTACATAAACGGGTATCAGTCGATAGATTAAAACCGTACCTAGAACCATCTGTACAAGAAAATAAAAATAATGGTAAATTACAGGCAAAATCAAATGAATACACAAACAATGAGAAAGATGTTACTACCAGTACGTCTAATGAAAATATTACAAGCAATAATTACAAATCGTGCACATTTAGAGTAGATAGACGTGTCACCTGGAAAAATCAGAATGAGTTCTATTAAATTTCATTAAATAAAAAATTTAACAAGTGTACCAATTATAGTAGTAAAATAGAACATAATCATACCAAAATCTTACTTACGTTAATCTAGAGGGTACTGTGTGGTAAGTAGATGGGTAGCAGTAAAGCGTATTGAAATATACACTTTCCTCTTTACTAAAAAAGTAACATAGAAACTCTCTCTCTCTCTCTCTCTCTCTCTCTCTCTCTCTCTCTCTCTCTCTCTCTCTCTCTCTCTCAATACATACATCCTTTCCCCATTTCAATTCTTCCATATTTCTGGGAATAAAGATATAATTTAGAGATATTTTATGTGGTCAACTGTAGTCATGCAACTTAAGTCATAAACCGATGACTAACGCTCCCACGCGTAAGCGTTAAGTAAATATAAAAAGAACATCGAAAATGTGTACTGTCTCTTAAGTTGGTGTTAGTTCGTCCACTAAGTGTGTAAATTCGTGTCAGCCGTCGGAGATTCAATCAACACACAAATCAGCCAAAGGAAGACGTGCCTTAAATAATCTTCACGAAAGGATTATGAAGAAAACCAAGGAATGAATTCATGACTACAATCCACACACTGAGATACACAGAAAAAGATATAACATAGCACAAACAGCAACTTCATACTACATTCTACCTGAAACACACATAAATGCGCAAATATGCTATATTCGCATGAATATACATATAGATGGAAGAAAAACTCATTATAACCTGAACACAGCAATACATATAATGAACATGCACATATAACAAAAGATGTAACCTTATGGAGTCAATAACAAAAATAAAAATGGTGGTATAGTTAATAAAACCTGACCTTTACTCATTTATTATGTCAACACTGTCTATACCATACAATAAACCATTCCTTCTACTCTTGGGTAAAAAAGATAATTTCTTTACAGAACGAACGCATTCTTCATTTGCGTCATTCAAAATCCACTTCTCAAACTCTTTGCCTCTTATGCAATTCAATGCTCTTAAACTAATTTATTCACCACCAGTTAGTAATTAAATAATATTGATTTTATTAAATTGTTTTGTGGAAAGGCAATAATTGTTCGGACTCTTATTCGATTTGCTAATAGAGTAGTTTCGATTAAACCACACTCAATATATATTTTGGTTTAGAAAAAGAAATATTTTGTCTGCTTATAAAAATATAAGCCGTTCCAAGGTGAATACTGAAATGTCAAAATAATATCAACAGTTTTAAAAGTTTAACACAAGAAGATAGTTGAAGAGAACATTTAAAACTCGGTTCAGAAACATTCGAATTATTATTTAGTCTCAATTCTCAGCTAAAGATTAACTTTTGTAATTTTTACTCGAGCTGTAATCTTTTAAGAAGTGACGGAATTAATTAAAAGACATCTAAATGCCCAAAAATAAAATATAGAATAGAACATAAGCAAGTCGAACGAGAAGTAATATGGTTTTTATACAGTTATTCACTTTATAAAGCACTTGAATTATTTTACTTTTATCATTTGAAAAATGTTCTAATTATCATTTTTAAGAAACATGACACTTTGAATAATTCATAAGCAATAACATTAAACAATAGTTCTTTTTCTCCTGCTTTTTCTTCTTCTTCAATTAAACCGCACCAGTACTGAATACATATTTTTGTTTAGAAAAAAGTATTATTTTGTACGCTTATAAAAATCCTATTAGAACTTCTGCTCCTTCTTCTTCAATGTGCCGTTTCCCTTAAGGACGTTTGTGATCATAGCTCTGTACAACTTCTTGAGCTTTGTAGCTCTCAACAAATTTTGTCCTTTGACCATCTCTCCCAAATCCTTTCTCGCCACTCATTCACTGGGTAGGTTTTGCGTTGTTTTCCTCTATCTCTCTTGCATTTAATATGTCTTGTGTGTATCTTTCTGATGCTAAGTGTAATTGTCCTTTTTGTTGCCATTGTCTCTAGAATTTCGTCGCTGCTCACATGCTCAATTCATTGTATTCTTAGTATCCTTCTGTATGACTGTATTTCTGTTTCTTCATGTTTCTTTTTTACCTGTCAGGATACTGTCCAGCATTCACCTTCATATAGGAAGAATGATATTACATAACAGTTCGGTACTCTTTTCTTTGTTTCTAATAAATTTCTTTTGAAACTTAATATTTTGCTAGGCTTTTGTAAAGCATCTTTCGCTATCAGAATGAGCTTTCGGATGTAAATGTGGCACTTTCCTCTCTTACAACACTTCCCACATATTTAAATTGTTTGATTTCGATATCTCTAATTTGTAATTTGCATGTTAGGCTGTGCTTTTTCTAACAACTATGCATTTTGTCTTCTTGTAATTTGTGTTTAGTCCTTTCCTTTCGCTTTCCTTCGCGGCCTTCTGTAGGAGTTCTTATAGTTTCCTTTTTGTGCCTGCTATCAATACTGTGTTTTATGCAAGGTTGTGACCGGCAATAAGGGATCCTATTAGAACTTCTAATTCTCTCAGAATCGCCTTGCTGTATAGGTTGAATAAGTCTGGTAGGAAGTCAGTTAGTTAAGTGCCATACGTGAAACACGCTTGGGCGATCATGTCTCGAAAGAGACATGACTGACTGGGCAGAAGATTATCCCGAAGTAGGTTGCCATTGCTTTCTGTGGTAGACTGGTTGCCAGTCAAGGCTATAGAACTCAATCTATCCTGTTATTTAACCCATAACTGGAGGGAAGAGACGGATTAATACCTTTCCCAAGGGTATTTGTGCGAAAGTGAATGCCATGAATTCAACTGGAATTCGAACTCGGCTCCCCGATTTCTCGTTCCGAGTCAATATCCACTGCACCACAACACACAACTTTCTATTTTTGTATATTTAATGAACTCATTTTCTCACCGTATGTAGGTAGTTTGCTAACAGCATAGGTTCTGCATTATTCTAATATCCTTCCTAAATATGTCAAGGTTACCAAGCAGTCTAAACAAATCTTTGTGATGTACTTTATCAAACGCTTTGACATAATCTATAAAACACAGAGCTTCTTAATGCCATGATGACATCAGTATCTCTAGAAGAATCAACCAGAGTTGTTTATGCGTGCTTCTTCAATGGGTGTCTGTGTCACCGCCTACTAGTCTTCCAAAATTGACATAAAAACAATCAATTTGCAAACGAACAATATTGTCAAACCCAACCTCAAAAGAAATAGTAGACCCCCACGTATATCATCTTCAATACCAATGTAAGGGATCTACATTCAAACATTCCAGAAGTGGAACTCCATCTTCTTCATTTTAAACCTGACCTTCTGTTCCTGTCTGAAACGAGTATCAATGACTCAATCCCGCTGCATGAGCTCTCTATTTTTGGCTATTTACCCATTATAAAAAAATACGAACATCTAGACTGCCACAGTCACAGTCAAAGACGGGGTTTCCTACGGCAGGGGCATAAAAAATGAGGACCCTAACCTGTCGTATATGTCTTCGTGTAGCACGTATCCATTGTACCACATCCTTCTTTGCTGTATATTCTTCTAAGAATGATGGGTCTTTAATCAAATATCAAAGAGAATGGACAATATCCTCACTGAATTTCCCTTAGCCAATTTTTAAAATATATGGTGACTTCAATATTCATCACATAGAGTGATTAGTCCATTCTAACCAAACTGATGAAGTTTTACCCCCATTTGACACATTTGATCATTCCCTAATCAGTCTCCATATTGACTCCAAACCAATGACATTCCCTTATTTACCATTCCATAGAATGTTTTTTCGCTATGATTTTTCAGCCCACGGTTTGAAGAAGTTTGGGAAAGGAAGCTCCTTTCCAAAACTTCTTCAAACAAGCTGTCTTCAAAACTACTGCTTTAATCTGCGAATGAATCCTTTCTGGAATGGAGTGTTTTATGCTAAAAAAAAGAATTTCAACAAAAACCAATCAATCTGGTTCACCCTGAATACGCTGCAGTCATAGCGCACCCGAATCATTTCTAACGCAAAGGAGAGTACAGTTTTACTCTTCTTTCAGAATCGTCCGAAGTCAGTGTAAGAGAGTTCTGGAACAACACAAAGTGTAGCTACGTGTGAACTGTCCAGGCCAAGGTTATAATGAAACAGATTGGATCTCGTGAATTCGGAAGATCACCAACAAAATTATGAACAGCTATGAACGTTTATGCCCTCTATTATAAATGACCCAGAGATCATATCCACCTTGACAGATAAGGTGAAGCTCTTCGCCTCGAAATTTCCCTCAAACTCAACGTTAGATGACAAAGACTTCCCAACTTCCCAAGTCTCACTAAGCACATTTCAGTAAAAGAAGACCCTGATAAAGCTATGGAATCGCTGGAAGTGATTTCTCTATTATAGTCTTTTTTAACAGAGAGATTTCTGAAAGTAGTTATTAGTGGCTAATCCTCCGATACTCTAGCGGTCAGCGCAGGCGTTCCCAGGGGTCACATCTTGGACCAAGCATTTTTCTGATTTACATAAATGATCTGTCTAAAAATATACTCCGATCATTTGTAAACATCTATATTAATGACACAACGATATACAAGCTAAACTCCAAAACTCTTGGCGATCAGAGATTGGCAGCTGACCTCTCTTCCGATGGAACACTAACTTCCCAGTGGGGGGAAGACTGGCTGGTTACATTCAATGTCTCCAAAATCAAACTGGTTACATTCTATCACCGTCGATCTTACTTCGAACTACCACCAGTTAAGACAGTTAAAATGAAAGGATATACCATCGAGGAGGCACCGTGCCTTGAGAGGATATCTCACACCCGATCTCATGTGAAATTCCTATATACGATCTACTGCTAAAGATGCAGTTAAAATGATCAGCTCCCTGTACCACTCCAGTAAGTACCTGACTCCAGTAAATACCTGAATCTCTTATTTTAAAGATCGTAAAACCTAATTTTGAATAACGCCATTTTATCAATATAGATTATAACAATAATTCATTAATCTGTAGCATCGCTTCACAAATAATCTCGGCGGTTAAGATCGTATTTCAGAGTATTTCTATGAAACATTAATTGACAAAAATTTGGAGGAAATCTCCTTCTCATGATTTTCTCAAGACCAATTCTTGTACAGAATTAATAATAGCGTGGCTCTCTCAGATGTTTATTATTGCATGATGGGTGGATAATTAACGATAAATATAGTCGATACGCTTAAAGATTGTAGGGATTAAATAAAAATACGAAATAAAATTTTAAAAAAACACTAAATAAAATAAAAATACAAAATAAAATAAAAACTAAGAAATAAAATAAAAATACAAAATAAAATAAAAGTACGAAATAAAATAAGCATAAAAAATCTCCCAGGAATCCTCTGACAGGAAAGACATGCATGCGCAAAAAGAGAGGCCTCCTGGTGCCAAAAATAAAACTCTATCTCTTTCTCTGTTGAACTTTGGACGGTAAAGACGTGCCAAACTATTCGGGAAGGAATTTCCCCAACAAGAGGTCTTTGGAACCAAAAATAAAATCAGTGTCCAAACTGTCCCTCTAGTGTCTCTGTATCTTTCCTTTTTTTTTTCTTTGCCTATTTATTTCAGCGGCAAAAGCTACTCAACAAGTTTTGGATGTTTAGGCGAAAGAACCAACCCAGCAGTAATAGCCATAACATTCCCTATGATAAAAACGAGGTTTATATATCTCAAACCGGCGAATATCTG
The DNA here is from genome assembly GCA_037127315.1 of Ascarosepion bandense. Lineage (NCBI taxonomy): Eukaryota > Metazoa > Mollusca > Cephalopoda > Sepiida > Sepiidae > Ascarosepion > Ascarosepion bandense. Next base: position 2,456,175 of record JBBBDQ010001745.1, on the reverse strand, counting down.
CTGGTGAATGTTATGTCTGTTCTCCTATTAATGAATCATCGAGAAATAGAGCATTAAAGATATAACATTATTCTGTAATATATATATAATATGATATTCTTTTTCTTTGACAGTTTAAAACTGGCCATTTTCTCCTCCAGTTATTATTCAGTATTTGCATTATGTTATGCATTATTATTTGAGAGATAACTGGAAAGTCATAAGACTTGCTAGTTATTCAGCCTTGTGATCAGATACATTAACAATTTTCTCTTTAGTCATCATTTTTCCATTTTGTAATTGTGTTCTTCCTATAGAAATCCAATACTCATTCGGTTTTTCCCTGAAATAATATCACATCTAATATTAAACCTCTTGAGAGCTTATGAAACATGTTACTAAAAGCACCATCCAGGAAAGCTGGGATTTCATGCATTACTATATAGAAGTATACAGATGTGTGAAGTGTTTTTCTATGCACTCAACACATCTGCATACTTGTATTGTATGCAATGTGCAAATAATATGCACAAAATTTTTGCCGACTACGTAATAAATTAAGATCTTAAATGCTTATTTAACTCATATATATGAAATAATCAGCTTCACTTATAGAATACTAGGTCAAACGATTTCATTTTTCTAATTCTTATTTGTTTCTAGAACATCTTATATACTCTACTCATTTTGCTAGCATGGATTTCTTAGAGTATCAGAATTAAGCTAAAATAGAACACTTGACATTCCCTCTAATTGAAACATAATAGCGGTTATAAATAAACCAGTACAACCATGTCTTAAATGTAATCCAATAAGAAATTTATAGAATAACATTATGTTATAACTACTTAATGAAATTATTTATATATGGGATTAATATGAATCATAGCAGTTATTTATGGCTATTGTAATTCTGATTATATGTTTCAGATACTGTTCAAAAGACTGCTATGAACAATACACTTCAAATTATAATTAAAAGGGCAGATTGAAATAAAATCGAAATCCTTAAGATGTTTACTTAACAAGATTAATATTTTTCTGTCACAGTTTTTGTCAAGTATATTGCAAAAGCGGGCACTTCGGCGTGAGGTAATGCTTGCCAAGCGTGTCACGCTAGATCAATTACGACTGAGTAGTGCGTTCGATCGGTGAGGGTGTACTGAATCGAAGCAAACGAATTTTAAACGAATTTCAAATGTAATTTAGGTACACAGATTTAGTCAACCACATATGTGCTATTTTGTTCCACCAACTTTCGCTGTTTTTTGAAGCAACTTCTTAATTCCATCCTTATTTTTATTTTTTGTTTTGTTTTTTTGTTTCTTTTTTTTTACGTTTTGGCAGAACATCGCAGATAGAAACGGGGTACCTTTACCTATGTGATACTAATTTTAAAAATTATTCTGTTAGATCGTTTTAAATTGATTATTGAAAATATTCAAAATCTCGTTTCCTAGGTTAAAGCATATTTTATGTATTATCATCATCATCATAATAATCGTTATTCTTATTATCTGTTTATCTGCCTGTATGTCTGTATTTTTTTTTTCAGCCCTTTTATTTTAGTTTTTGTTTCGGGTTTGGCTCTAAGTAGGTATAATTGTAGTTCTTAGTCTCGGCCATGATACCATTTACTCAAAGGACTTATTTAGCCTTCAAAATTCAGTTTACAACGAAAAAAACTTATTTGATATCGATACCAGGAAATCAAAATTTGACTTACATCCATTTATTTTTCTTTAAGTGTACGGTTTCGCTTTAACTGAAAACAACTATTGCGTTTTAGTCTTTCGTGCCAACGTCCAAAGAGTCTGAGCGCCAGGACCATGGATTAGTTTTAAAGCTTTCATTACACCCGAGAAACGCCGGGCTATACTGCTAGTTATTATTATAAATGCTTTGAAAATTTGGAGTCTGTTGGAGTTGCCAATTTTATGGGCATTGTGGATCTTATAATAATATAAATATTATGTTTATACAGATGTTAATTTACTGTACTTTGATCGAATAAGTAGTAAGTTAATATAAAAGAGTATTGTGATGGTGTGACAGATGTTGTTTGAAATTGCAGTCTCCTATTGGCCATTTTAATACCATATCTATTTAGGTTCTAGACAATCGTAGCTTTACACAGTTTTATTTTCTGTATTAACAGTGAATTTTCATAAATCTTTTGGAAAGATAGTGAAGTGTTTCTTGTTGCTTTTTCCACGGTTTTAAATTCAAAGTAGTCCTTCATGTAGACTGAAAATAAAACAAGGGTTCGTGCCTTCCTCAAGAACATTAATGTGAAGTGACGCATGAGATTAGGCCAGAATATGAAATCGGCTCGCTGATTCCACTTTCCGTGCTAATAATCGTTACACTACACGCGCGTCCTCTTACTGGACATTAAATTTCGTATATTAGGTTGGTTTTTGTTTTGTATTGTGACAACAATGAGATATTAACTACAATGAGATTCAATGTTTTAACATTTTTTATAACATATAATTAATCGGATAATTTTTTAGGATCGATGGAACATTTGCATACAAGATATATTTATGCGACCAATAAATTTCAGCTTGTAATATTTATACTTATTTTTAAAAATATTGTCCATGTCTTGTTTGTGTCATGTTATGTTTTATAATGCGAACAAACTAAATGTAACATCTTTTTCAATAACTATATCCAAAAGTCTTAGGCCATAGAAACGTATATTTGATTAACATTATATGCCATAAATCTAAATGAACTATACTATTTTGCATAATATGGACTCTGATATCCAATAACATTCATCAATCTTTCGTCCATTATTTACGTTAATTTTCCTACTGTTTCAGATATCTGTATTGCTTCCCAGCGATATCATTTGCTTTAATATTGTTTTCCATCCGCATATACATCACTTTTATTCATGGATTTCCTATTGCATTAACATGGTGTCTTTGAAAGAGTTTTTTTTTTTTTTTTTTTTTCAAAACGAAGAACAGCTTTGCAAAATACTCCTTGCTGTAACCTGTAACACTCAAAACCTTCAATAACTTTCAGTAACTCTCTGGATTTATCTTGACACTTTTTGAAGGATACGGTAAGTTTACTGCTTAAGCCAAAGCATTACTCACATTTGATCCTGTTTATATTCTAAGTCGTGTTGTTCTCTTGAATGTCCCAACGTATCTCCGACCAATGTTGTTCTACATAAATTAGTAGAAATTACTTTTAAGAAAATAGTTTTTATGTACTTCTTCCTTCAAATTATATGTTTTACTTTGTCTTAAAAATGGTAGTTTTATTGCTTTTATAATTTTGTTCTTAATTTTCTTCATCTTTTCACTATGTTTGCATTAGCAACACTAGTGCATTCAAATATTATTATCTGAATATATTATAATAATATTCAAATATTACCTTTTTAATTTGCTCTAACCTCATTCAAATCTATCTCTCTCTATATATATATATATATGTGTGTGTGTGTGTGTGTGTGTGTGTGTGTGTGTGTGTGTGTGTGTGTGTGTGTGTGTGTGTGTGTGTGTGTGTGAATATTAGAGGTACTGAAAGATACTCAGCCCCATACACTTCCCAAAACCAGTATTTCAATGAACAAATATTAACATTTAAGTGGAAAGGTTTAAAGAAATTTGAGAAACGGTGTACCAGAAGCATTTAATTGCAAGAGGAATATGTGAAATATCATATATTTTATAACTCGAGGTTAGTCTTCTTGGTCGGACAAAAATCTTTTTTTATATATACGAAGGAGTCTTGAAAAGATTTTGGCCAGTCCAACTTTTTCAAATCAGTATTTCAATAACATCAGAATACTGATTTTTGGAGGGTAATTGTCCAATCACTCATATTCCAAAAAAGTTGTGAGCATCTTCTGCTTACCATCTAAGGTAAACAGAAGTTTGATAAAATTCTCATCTTTTTATATGTCGACTCAAATCAAAATTGTTCATTTGATTGGGATAAGAATTGGATTTTTCTGGCTATTTTACTAAAATTGTCATTTTTGTGATGTTCTGGATAAACGTTGCTACATCGCAATGAGATAAAAACAGTTTTATAACATGAGTTTAATTGCGCTGTTTATAATTTGTAAGTAAAATTTCTAAATCATTTTTTCACTTTCGTCGTATTAACTAGAGACGGGATTATAAAAAAGCTATGTTGTCAGTGGCAAGTGAATTAACGTTTATGATCTATTTAGTTAATATAACATTATTCTAGACAAATCTAATTCTTAGAGTCATAAAAGTTGTTAACGTTTTTAAAAAGAATCACTATCATATTATTAATGCGTTATAATTAGGTGCGTATAAATTCTTCATAATCATGCGCACACACGCACATACAGACACACGCAAACACACACAGACATGCACACACATGTTTATTGCTGATATCTCCTGACGAGCTGACGCAGAGATTGCTGGAGGGACCGTCTACGAAACTCTAAAGTAGGGATGCTGAGAATAATATCGATCAAATAAATAACAAATTTTATATCTGTATTAATCATTAATATGAGTGTGTGTGTGTGTGTGTGTGTGTGTGTGTGTGTGTGTGTGTGTGTGTGTGTGTGTATTAATTAATATTTGGACAGCAATCTTTCATTTAAACATATTTCGTTAAAAAAGACCTACAAGGAAAATTAGATTAATTTTTTATTTAATTTTTCCAGTATTCTTACACGTTTTCTTCTTGCTGGAGATAAGGAATGTAAAAATGTTCCATAATTTTCGACTTTCCAATCGCTTTCAGCTTCTTCACAGGCCATATTCAAGGATGTTATTTTTCCGGTATTGTTATTTCCTTATGTTTGACTGTGATGAATTTTTTCTGTTTTAGTCTTCTTGAAAAGGAGAGTTCTTTAAAGCTATTTTAGTGATGCGCGCAAAAAAGAAACATTTAAGAATACGAGAAAAATTCAATCAAAAATTAATAAAATCTTCCTTGGTGGCCGTTTTTAACGAAATATATATATATATATATAATTATATGGTTATGTCAATTTTAAAATTGACATTACCATATAATTATATTGTGTGTGTGTGTGTGTGTGTGTGTGTGTGTGTGTGTGTGTGTGTGTGTGTGTGTGTGTGTGTGTGTGTGTGTGTTCTTTACTTACTCTATTCATATATATGTATGGAGTAAGTAAAGGACAAGTATGAAAAAGTGTCTTTAATCTAATATGTTTCACTTTAACAAAAAAGTGTTAAAGTGAAACTTTAAAATGAAACTTTAACAAGACACTTTCTTCCTACTTGTTCTTTGCTTATTCTATTCATCTTTTCGAATTTCGATCCATATATTCTACACACACACACACACACACACACACATATATATATATATATATATATATATATATATATATATATAAGAATTATATTCATATATATGAATTATATTCATATATATGAATTATAGACAGTTTCTATCAATACACTTTTTGTCACTGTATTGAATATATTGACTATCACTACTTTGAGATATATTCCATACAGTGCCAAAAAAGGGTATTGATAGAAACTCTCTATAATTCATGTTTAATTATTCTTTACAAATCCATTTTATTTGTTTTCGTACTTTCATGGTTTTTCCTACTACCTATAATCTGATCATGCATCACGACATGAAAAATGTACAAAACTTTTCAGGCATTTTTAAAACTATTTTTTATTAGCATTTTAAACTAAGAATTCTTATTTCTACTTATTTTATTCCCTCTTCGAATCAAAACAAATAGAAGTTTTTATATTTTTATTTATTTTCGACTAGTCTTTTCAATTGTTTTGTAATAAAATAACCAAAAATATTGAATCAGCTTTCGTGAATAAAATTCAGATCGATATTTTTATTGATCGATCATATTACTTGTTCATTAATATTTTAAATAAATGTATTAAATATGTCCAAATTATAGAATTCTTTATATAACATCAAATTTCCTTAAAATCATTAATAATGTGCGCTTAAATGAATTTTTTTTTAGATTGCATAAGTTTTCAAATTTTAAGTATGAATTTCAGAAGTTTTTTTAATTAATACTTGAAATAAAGTCGCTATTGAAGAGATGTAATATTGTTTGCATATGTCTGTAATGCAGAAGAGAAGCATTCTGGGTTAAAATGCTATAGTTTTTCAGGAGAATTAGTAGTGTTCTCCAAGTTAACATGAAAATTCTTCAACATTTCAACTTCCGGAAATTTATTGATTTGATAGACAATCACACAATTCAATATAAATAGAGAGGCTACAAAGCTACAGATACTGTTAGTGCAAAGGTAACAAAACAAACAAAATCTATTCTTATCTTCTTTGACCTTAAGTAGAAAAAACTTCTCAGATAAAAATACTATTTGTTCATATGAAATAACAACAATTCCAACGTGTTTTCTATTCAGTTTATGCTAATTTGGGCTGATTTAGTTAATGAAGAGGCCTCAATTTATTTAAGTAAACAATTAAAAATTATTATATTTGTTTAGTCCTCACAATTGAACATAGATCTATAAGATACCCAAATGTAGTTAAATATATCAGGGCAAACATCATTCTGTAGATTACTTGCTACAGCATGGTTTGAAGGGAAAGATTTTTTTTTTTCATCCCAAGGCAATTAAATTGTCTTTATGTTCTTTAGACATTTCATTTTTAATGACATTAGTTATCAGCGTCAGAAATTTCACAATTTTCATAAGCGTCAGAAATTTTATAATTTTAAGAAATTTTATAAATTTCATCGGATTCTCTACACTGACACTTCTGCTGTTCAGAATCATCGTTCCAGCAATCAAACCCTTGTTCAAAACGATACGCGAGATAATAAAATAATTTAATGCATTAGAACGCTAATCTTCTTCACAAATAGTTTAATTTCCAAAATCTTCCACATCAAAATCTAAATCGATATATATGTCATTTATTTGAACTGTGAAAATTTTTACATAATCTAGCCACTTAAGTATAGCTTGTTCCTGTAGAGGGAAGTATTTTGAGTTTGGCACATTTGTTTTTACATTTATTTTCAAGGTTCAAGTTAGTGTCGATTTTAGACTTGTACTGGGAACGTTTTTCCTTCAATTTATAAATGACGTACATCTGTGCGTTGTGGCACAGTGGATATCTGCTCGGAACGCGAAACCGGGGAGCCGAGTTCGAATTCCAGTTGAATCCATTGTATTCACTTATGCGCAAATACCCTTGGGAAAGGTATTAATCCGTCTCTTCCTTCCAGTTATGGGTTAAATAGCAGGACAGATTGGGTTCTATAGACTTGGTCGGCAACCAGTCTACCGCAGAAAGCAATGGCAACCTACTGCGGGATAATCTTCTGCCCAGTCAGTCATGTCTCTTTCGAGACATGATCGCCCAAGCGTGTATCACGTATGACACTTAACTGACTGACATCTATAAAATGTAGTTAGAATTTTAGTTATAAATTTCTCCGGTTTACTTTAGGACAGTAAATTTGTATTAACACTGATTTTTCATTTAAAATAATTTTAAAAAACGAATGACAAAAATTTTACGCTTAAAATTTTCTAATAGTAACTCCAATTACTGGGAAGATTTTTTTAGTAACTCCAGTCTGAATTCATTTTTTTTTTTTCTTTTTAGCAAAACTTTTGTTACTTCTCAGTAAATACTGAATTTTCATTTAAAATATTTAAAAAATAAATAAATGGTCGAATTTTATATTTAAAATCTTAAACAGTCTTAAATTCTGGATAGATACTATTCTCTTATGAAAACAGAATTTTCATTTAAAATAGTTTTTCAAGAAAATAAAAAACAGAATTTACGCATAAGTGTTGAAGTTAACGCACGGTTAACACATTCGCTTTAGTTAATTTACAATAATAAATATTAATATTTTTTTAAATACCATCGGCAGAATTTTATCTTTAAAATTTTCCGATAACTTTATAACAGATAGAATTTTTTCGTTATTTCAGTCCATACTGAATTTACATTTGAAATAATGAATGGCCGAATTCATGTATAAATAGTTTAACATTAACACTCGATTAACACTGTAATTTTTCAGTTACAATACTGAATGAACAAATATTAATATTTTTTTAAATATCGACGGTAGAATTTTACTTTTGAAATTTTCCGATAACTTTAGAACAAAATTTTATTTCAGTCAATATACTGAATTTACTTTTAAATAAATTTTTATCAGAATTTGACACATAAAATCTATAAAAAAAAATTTAGCTTTTAAGTTAAGACTACGCTTAACTTCTAGAAATGTTTGAGAAATTGTTGCAAGAAAAAACAGAAATGTGTTTTTTTAAAAAAAGAGATTCGAACTAACTGCATTGTATTTAGTTTTATAATCTACTTTAATCAGGCATGAGAAACGTTATCTAGCCAGACGGTATAAATTTCTTTAAAAATTAATGTAGCAGTGTCTTTTGAAAACGAACATAAATTTGGTTCTTTGCATTAATAATATTTTTGTGCAAAATATAAAAAGAATCATTTCTACCAAATCAAAATACTTGTGCCAGGCACAAAAACTTAGAAAAAAAAGGAAGACAAATTAATAGGCTTAAAATTATAAAATACAAAACAACCAATGCGTAAAATTTAAATATAACATTAATTTGCAATTACGAAAAAAGATACAAACAAAATTTGTAAAAAATGTCCTTTTTTCGCCTATAAAGCAGGATAATAATTTATGTTAAGAAATCATCAACGAAAAATTACAACTCGGAAAAAGACAATGATATTTTAAAATGATGAAAAGAGAAAACGTGCAACCACCTTTGAGGAAAAAAAATACTTATACATTTCTTTCGTTTTAAGCTGTTCAAACTCGGGAGAATTTCCTCTGAAACTTCAAATTTCATTCGTTTCTCTGCAGCTGGCTGGCAACAGAGCCTTCTTGATATTCTCTTGTCAGTGGCTTCTTTGATGTTGACCAGTGATGTTTTACTTGCATTATTCTAGTGAACCCTGTTATCTGTAACATGATGGCATTTCAGTCGATAGGAATTTCTTTTAAAATTTTTCTCATTTTCAGTTTTGATTGTCATGATTATTTAACAATGCAAAATATTTTTGAAAACAAATTTTAAATATGCAACATGTGTTGACATATAGGTAAGGTAAGCATTGTAAAAAGCTTATTGCAGTTAATTATGGTGAAAGCAATATTGAAAGTTTCGCCTAAAGAACCAAATTTCCCTATTTAAAGTGTAAAATCTTTTTAATTTCTTTATGATTACCAGAAATTAATATGCCACAAACTGCAGGTTAACCCTTACAACAATTTCAGTGAATTAAAAATGCCATATTTAATATGAACTCTTTGTATAAATCTACTGCTTAAATATATATTCGTTTGAAATGACGAAAAAGTTTATATTTTGCGAGACAATCTAAATATCTTATTTAGGAAAATAATGAGAGCCTAATACACAATGACTGCAACTGCTAAATCCTGATCTTAATCTTCTTCTCTTTGAATATTAATATTTCAGCTCAATTCTGCTTACTAACAATAATATCATTATTCATTTACAATCACTTTTCTTCTCAGCAAGAATATTATTTCAGATACAAGTTTCTCATAGTAGTCAATTCGTTCTTTGAGCAATATATATATATATATATATATATATATATATATATATATATATATATATATATATATATATAAAGAAGTGATTATAGATTATTTTATTTATAAATCCTACTGATTTTATTACTTAAACGTTATTTTTAGCCGATACCCATATTTGAGTAGAGGCTCCATTTATTTCTTCATTTTTGTCTACCTGCCTGAATATTCGAGAAAACTTATTAAAGAAAAATATTCGCTCTCCGTCAGGATTCGAATCTGCGTCCCCCTGTGAAAGGGAAATATTTGTTAGTACGTCGGTTCTCACGGTTTATCCTGCTCAGGTGGACACAGATTCGAATCCTGCCGGAGAACGCATATTTTCTTTAATAAAATTTCTCGAATATTCAGGCCGGTAGACAAAAATAAATATATATTTATTCAAGCTGTTAATATACTGATTAATAAATTAACTGAACAACTACTCAAATATGTGTAACTACTGAATATAATGCTGTAATATTAGTAAAATGTATTAAGAGTATCAATCGACAAAAAACGCTCTTTTAAAATTTCAGTCTTCGGTATCATTTTAATTAACTTTTTATTAAAGATTATGAAGGGTATTTTTGTCAATAAGAAAAAAATTGAGAAAAACAGACTTCTTAATCTTATTAATCAAAATTGATAACGTAATATTTATTACGTTTTTAATATCAAGAACTAAGAAAGAAAATTGCTATCTATTATGATCATTTGGAAATAGGTTGTGTGACAGGAATAAATATATCATTAATATTATATTAATATACTTATTCTGTAAATATATTTTGTTGGAACGAGTATAAAGTATGCAAATCTTTTGATAACTAATAGATCTGCAATCATCCACTTTCCATCTTCTAAAACTGCTTGAGATCGTTGAAGCAAAAATATTTAATTATCACATATCTAATGTTGCTGATCTTTACCAAATTTATTCCATCTGACAATTTAATAGAGTTTGTAATGATTTAATTTTCTTTTGTATTTTTTTATTATATTTTTGTATTAATTTTAGACTAAATGACTATTTTTATGGGTAGAACCGAGAACCAAAAGAACCGAGGTTACTTTCTACATAAAAATGACCCGCTTGCTTCTCATTAGAAAATCTAAATATATAATTAATTGAGGTTAAATCACATTTGATCCTTCGGCTTTGTGCTACATCTAAGAGGTGCTTAAAAAATGTACTATAGAAAAAAGAGGGAGAAAATTATTTCGTAGAAATTAGAAAGTGAATATGAAACAATTTGCAAAATATAATTTATTCAGAACATTAATCATGAATACATAGAAGTATGTGATGCTATTTTATAACAAGATAATCATTGAATCATTGAAGGAATCAACATGAATTATAACTACAATGCTGGTAAAGGACCTAATTATTACGGTCTAAAACAAGGAAATATCCATTTTTACACTGATGATGACGACTTAAATAATATATTATATAGAGGGCGCAATGAGTAAATTGTGTCCATTTTTTATTTTTCATTTCACGCAGATGCGTTGTTTCTTTTTATTTTGTCTACTGAGAAGGTCAGTTGGGCATCGTCTTTGAGAAAAAGATTATCATAAATCAATTCATTTCAGAGTTTTTGGGTAGAAAAGGCGAAAAAATTGTATGAGTTTAATTGTAATTGTGAAGGTACGACGGACCGGAAAAATCACTCTGTACTGATAAGAAAAGAATTCTCGAATTTGTTGGTGAGGGCCTCAGACTCAACACAGAAGCTTACATCAAACGCCTTGAGTCAAGAGGTTGGTTGCCGACAAAGCTCTTCTTAATGTGTGGACTATACTTATCAAGACAATTTATTATTATTATTATTATTATTATTATTATTATTATTATTATTATAGGTGTTTGATGGTCATCAGTGTTGATCAAATCCCCACAAACTTCCAGCACTGTCTTCGCAAAACACAGTATTGTTCTAGCGAACAATACTGTGCTTTGGATCATCTCAACTTTTCATTGAATCTACTCCTTCTAGTCCTTACCTTCAGAGTTTATTATTTTAGTGGTTCTATTGTTTTATCATTCTTTTAGCTTCCAGGTTTGATCCATTGGGATAACAACCTCCACTACTTGATAGATTTTCGTTTCTACATTTAAATTTGACCTTCCGTTTCTATGTAATGTCTATTTCCATCTATTTGTATCCTCTTCCCAGTATTATTGGTTTGACTATTACCTTCATTTTTCTCAGATATTTCAGCTTTCAAATCAGTTCCAAATATTTTTCAACTTTTAAGTCTCTGGTCTTCTGGAAACGCTACATGACATATCTTCCTTTCTTTGTTGGCGATAACTAGATCTGGTTATCTGGATTGAATTGTAAATATGCATTGTAAAATGTTGCTTTCTCATTCTCTAAGACAACATTTGGTTCGTGAATTTGAAATTGGACAGAATAATCAAATCGAAATATTGTCTGTATAATTCCGAGTGGATCACCGTTCCACCCAGTCTCTTTATGTACTCTTTCCGAGATTATTTGCTATTTCAATTATATTAAGATTTGATCTTCGTGTCTGATCAACGTATTATTCTGCTCGTTTCTATTTTGACTTTCACATCCTAATAGCTACTCATGCAAACTGACCTTTGTTTATCTCTACGTATTTCATTTTATCCTAATTTCTTGTTTTTGCTTTGGGGTTTGCTATTGTTTTTTGTTTTTTTTTTTGGGGGGGGGGGGGGTTACATTTTTTCTGTCTCCTCTCGTTTTTTCTCATTCTGGACTAGTGACTAAAAGTTTTCTAATTTAACATGTCTTTGTAATTATTTACTAGTCACCCTGTCGCATGTATACTCTCCAAGCTCTTTCATTACATATTCTACATAATCTTTTATGATGAAAATCTTTCACTCTCTTTTCCTTTCACATAAAATGTATTATTATCATTTGTGTTGTACAAGTATTTACGTACTGTCATCCATTTCCTTTTTATTGGATCCAAACTCCTTAGCCCTTATCGTGACCAGTTTTAAACGGTACAAATATTTGACTATGAATACTACCTATATATGGTTTCTGCTGTTGAGTCTAACCTCTAAAATCTTACTTGCTCTTCAAAATTATTCTTTCATTATTTTTAATTTAATTGAATTTGCATCCACTATTCCAAAATATTTGTATTTCTTTATCTTTTTTTTTTTTTTTTTGCTTACATTTTTTAATAGTTAGATCAATTCTGTTAATTCCTGTTTTCCTTTATGCATCATCAGCATCACACATATTTGAATTTAAAACTCCATTCTAATGTCTTTGCTAAAAATTCTGACACTTTGGATCAATGTTTCTAATTTTACTTTGGCAAATAATTTCAGGTCACCCATGAACATACTTTGTTTGAATCTTTTGACAATTATAATTATTTTATACGCTTTACAATTCATTTTACAAGACGCAATGGAATCGTATTATTGTTATCATGAAATATAATGGGAATAGAGATTCATCTTGAAAAAAATTCTTTTTATATTGATTTTATACAGTGATTCCCTTTGCTACACTTTATAAAACTTTGACCACATGTTCTATAATTTTGAGTTTATCCAAAGTCTGAAAGTTATGTCATAGACATTTTGTAAATCTTCTTTTTATTTTACTTCTATCAAAGTATTTTATTCATTAATATCAAGTGTTTATCTTGATTTTTTCTTCTTCTTGAAAAAAATAAAACCTTCTCTTTTCTTACTATAATTTTTCTTTCTGTAAGTTTTCTGTTCGGATTTTCTTCAACAGTAGCAAACGTGCATATACTCTAGGAAGGATTGTAATTTTGCACTAATGAGATTATCAAAATATTGGGTTAAGTAAACTTGTAATTGTTCTATTTTAGGTAAAAGCCGTCTTACCTTATCGATATTCATTCTAAGATCCTTTCTTCTATCAAAAATTCATACAAGTTTAAGATGAGTCTTTGAAAGGATTATATCATGTTCTGTTGTTTTCCTTGTCTGAAATTTTTCTTAGTTCTTGATATTCATGGTAGTTCGTGCAGTCTATCTTGTTTTGTTTTTTCTATTATATTTCTTAATTAAAAAAAAGTTTTATTTTGGTTGCACTCTATCTAATCAGGAATTTTTCTACTATTACTATGTCGCTTGTTTATTTTTCATAAATAATTTATCATCAAGCAAGGCAGTAAAACCAAGTGTGAGAGAATATGAGAAAAAAGAAAACTGTATGAAGCAGAGAGTCCAATAAAAAAAACAAAAAACACTACCACTACTACCATTATTATTATTATTATTATTATTATTATTATTATTATTATTATAACCCCCTTCTCATATCGATGATTAAAAATAGCTTCGAGCTAATGAAGCAAGGACTATCTTCCCTCGAACCTCATGGACTGGCGTTACTGAATTACAAAGAACTTTACCAAATAACACAAACCGGGTCACTTGAGGACTACAACAGCAGCAACAACTAAAATGGGTAGCACATGTAACTCGAAGAGAGATTAATGGCATAATCAAAATGCTGACGTTCCACACAACCGCAAACAAAAGGTAAGGAAAAATACCTCCAAGAAAGGAAAGAGCATTAATAGCTACTGGACTTTTTTCTGAACAATTGTTTCAAGAGAAAGATTTTATAAATTTCAACCAGCACTGACTGTTCTGTCAAAAAATACCGTATGTTTCCTTTTAAGAAAATGGTTAATATTAACATTATTTTATTTTCATGCCTTTTCATCGTTACTTCAAATGTCTAGTGATTATCGCAAGCAATTGAGGGGCATCTGGACAGTCTTAATCTTTCATCAAATCTCTAATTCCTCAAATTTTGCTTCTTAACAAAATATTTTTAAATACTTTTCATGACTATAATACTGACAAAGATGAAATTTAAAATGTTATCAAAAACTGTTACAATAAATAATCATACTGACGATAAGAACAATAAAGTAATAATAAACAATAATGAAGTTCTAGCCTAATTATTGCTTCTTATTGTTTCTACAGTTCTTATAGTGTTATAATTACGATGATAATAATGACAATAATCATCATTATAACAAATACAACAACGATAATTCTTCCATTCGCTTAAATGTTCATAAATCATTTTTTTTTTTAATGTTTCCACTGGCCCTCTCTTTGTAACTGCTTTCTGTCTACAATCTAAAATGATTTCATCATTCTGATCTTCATCCTTTTCTGACTTATTTTCCCTTATCCATTATATAGTATTTATCTCTTCTCTTTCCCCGCCTTAACTCTGCACAAAACTAAACATTTTTATTCATTTTTACACCTTATTTCCTCTTCTTTTTATCCACTTTTTTTGCTTCTACTCCTTATTGACATTCCACACCTTCTCCACATATCACGCCTTTTCACTGTCGCTTTCTTGCCATTTAAACCAGTCTCTTTTCATCTTCCTTTCACTCATCTTTTACAATTCACCTTTCATCTCCCCCTCTGTCACTTTTCGACTTTCCTCTCCTCCAGGTTTCAGCAAAATTTCTTTGTCAGATTTCACTGCAGCTTCCACTAAAGAGAATTGCCCAAATATATCCTGTTGATTAGAACTGCCTCACTCTTTAATTCCCTGCTTCCTTTGTGATGAAGTCACGATCTGAGTTAAAAATATGGGGAAGGGGAGGAAGGAGGGAGGCCGGAGTGGGAGCAGAAGGGAGAGGAAGCAGCCTAAGAAGAAAAAGAAAAAACATAAAAGTGGCTAACATCCAATTACCAATTGTATGTCGTTGCAGGCATCTCTGCTCTACTGCGCTCTAGACCTGTAATAGTTGTCGTTGTAATGGTTTGTATTACAGTTAATCCAGCCCACAGTATTTGATGAATAAGCTGATGAGGAGGAGGACGATAACGATAAGGAATAACATCATTTTTTGTTTTATAATCATTTTAAGACAGCAGAATTAGTAGCATAATAAACATTTGTTTGAATGAAGAACTTCCATTTTGGTGAATACTAGTTGTGATGATGAATTTGTAAAATTGAGCAGTTCATACGAAATTAAATAATTTAAGCCGCTGTGACATAATTTCAAAAATATACCAGTTATATGCGCAAATACTGAAAATCTTGTCGGGTATGCAATAGGATGAAAAAATATATATGGTGCCTTTGTTTTATTCATCTTTTTAAAAACATCACAAAATTGTGCGTCTCCTGATAAATACATATGGTTGCCAATAAATACATGTAGTCACAAATAAAAAAAAAATTATATCATAAAGATCAACCTATTAATTAATATGGGAAGTAGTTGAAAATAATTATGTATTTGAAAAATAAAACTAAATGAAAAATCACTGTAAATGTAAAAAGGGTAAAGTAGGATGTGTGCATGATAAATTGATGTAGAAGACAGTAGTTGCCAATCAGAACAAATGTGGAATGGGTTGGTAGTAGAGGAATGAAAGGAATCAGACGACCGGAAAATAATAGAGAAAGAAAAGGAGAATAGTATCAGGAATTTGAGTGAAACAATGCAAAACAGAGATGCCTAAGTGAAAAGGTCATAGATATGAAAGTGGGTGGCGGATATGGCAAGAAATGTTGTTTTGGAAAGAGAAGAGAAAGATAGCGATGCACAAATGTGAAACAAAGCGAGCAGCGATGAATTATGAATAAAGATATGGAGAAAATAAGACGTCAGGGACCAGAGTTGAATAACAAAATCAATTACAAAATAAATGTAAAGGAAATAGTGTCCAAATAAACAAGCAATATTAGAATATTTTAAGAACGCATTTAAAAAATAAGCATCTAATTAAATGCAAAAACACATTATACATGAATTATGCACTTATGCTCGTCTAGGTATGATATATTTTAAGATATATAACAAAATTAAAAATTACAAAATTAATGCTATTACGAAAGAAACGGATTTGATTTTCTCGAGTTTGCGCTATTTTATCATTAATACTCAACTCAATATTTTCACAATCTCATTAGTACAAAATTACAATTCTTCCGTGAGTATCTGCCGTGCAAAATATACTCAAAAATATACTACTGGAACAGTGCCAATATCTTGAGCATTTCAAGACCTCTTTATTTTTTAATATAGTTACTTCCATTATTTCTTTTAACTTAAAAGCCATTTTTAAATCAAAATATATTTTATTTGTTTAATGTAATAATCATAAAGTATATCTTCCTGATATATAAAGGGTTTAATATGTCTCCGTACAGGTTTTCGTCCCTTTCAAAATCAAGCTCTACTTAAATGTGAATTAAATGTGTAATGGGGAACATGATGAATGAAAAACTTGAAGCAACTGAAATGTGGTTCTACAAAAGAACGCTGCGAATATCAAGGATCGAACATGTGAGCAATGATGAGGTTTTAGAAAGGATAGAAACGAAAAGAAAATTAATACTGAGCATCAAAAAGTTTTTGGGACATGTAATGAGGGAGGAAGGCTTGGAGAAAGTTTGGAGAATCTGATACTCACAGGTCAGATAGAGGTAAAAAGAGACAGAGGAAAGCAGCGGATAACATATTTGAAGGGCCTCAGCAGCTGGATGGTAGAGCGGGGTTTGGGTGGGGTAACAGGAGAAAGAAGAGTCACTAGTGATAGGAAGACGTGGAAAGTCATGATCGCCTACATCCTGAAGGGACATGGCAAGAAGAAGAAAAAAGAAGAAGAAGAAGAAGAAGAAGAAGAAGAAACATGTCATAAATCTCGCAGCTATGATTGCGCAACTGGAAAACATTATTATTACTTTGTTACGAATTATTTAATTGTATAACAAAATTGATCATAGTTGACAAAGTAAAAATACAGTAAAAAATAAGCGATACCGATCATTAATTGCAAGCATTGTATGACTAATGAAATAATATTAAAAATAATAAAGCAGGATATATTATTATTGCATTAAAACATAAATACCTTTTTAAGTTAAGTTTTTTAAGTTTTGGAAAATTCAAAGAAAACTTTCGTAATCAAAAGTTCTCATAACGAAGTATATACAAAAAATGTCTTCATATGCATACTTCATGAGTTTAAAACTAAAACTAAAACTATAACTTTGTCTTTCAACAATAAGAACAAATCTAAACGAGGAAAGAATAAAAACCGAATTATGATCCCAGTTCACTTCCTAATATTTTACGTTTTACATACATACATACATACATACATACATACATACATACATACATAGGGTGATTGAAAAATAACTTTCTATTTTAAAATAATTTTAAATTATTTATTTTATTTAAATTATAATTTTATTTATTTATTTATTTAAATTTTTATCTCGAATATTTGTGTTGTGCATGAGAATTTAATCTGTTTGTATCTGTTTTTTTTTTCAAATTGATTATTTTCTTTGAAATTTGGAAGCTCTACAAATCTGCTTGTATTCAAAGTCTACCAAAAACTCTCTTTTGGTCAATTCTCTACCTCCGGGCGGAGAAGAACCCAGACGGGGCTCCGCCTAAGGGTAGGGTCTCGTCTGAGGTAAACAGACAAGAGCCCGATCCTAAATTTACACCAGGATTGTACTTTTTACTTGAATAAATTTTTCTCTACCGGCTTTGTCTTTTTGGTAATAATTTGTCGAAGACAGATCTTACCCGACGTGCGAATTTCACCTCAGCTGGCGATTGTGTGGCTGATGTTCCGTTATTTGGGGTAATTCTGTATAGCTGTTGAAATTTCTGTAGGGCTTCATCTACAGGTATTTCCGTAGCTTTCTTTAAAGCTCTTTTTAGGGTGTCCACAAATTTTACAGCTAACCCGTTTGATCTTGGGTGATAAGAAGCTGTGGTAACATGTTCGACGTTGTATTCCTTGCAGAAATCTTTAAATTGTTTCGACGTAAATTGACTTCCGTTATTCGTCACAATTATGTCTACCACACCAAACCTTGCGAACAATTCCCTGTAAATATTCGGCCAGTATACAAAACTTCGCATTAGGCTCTTCATCCTAGTGCTTCCCGGATAACCAGTGTGAAAATTATGTGGTATTTGCTTTTGCGGTGTGTATGGAATCACCACACGTTATCTGTATATATATATCGGCTATTTTTCTTTTATTTTCAAGATATACTTGTCCCTGGTGGATTCTTCTTTTATTTTTTCTAGATTTAACGGAAGTTCCCGAACTGCATTACACACAGTAAATTTCAGCTCTTCTTCCGACTTCAGTGAGGCAATTACTGTGTCTTCTAATGGTTCGCTCATTTTAGGAATTAACCTGGACAGCCCATCAGCGTAGCCAAATTTATTTGATGGTATGTACTCCATGCTGAAGCTATAATTTAGCAGTATTATACGCTATCTCTATAATCGGTTGGCTGTATGCTTCGGCAAACCCTTTTTCTATCGAAAAATCGAAATTAGAGGCTTATGATCAGTTTGTAGCTTAAAATGTCGACCGTGGACAAAACGGTGAAATTTCGCTACCGCAAATATTATTCATATCGCCTCTTTCTCTATCTGATAGTTATTCTTCTCAGCCGGAAGTAGTGCTCTGGAAGCATGAGCAATTGGTTTTACTTGACCATCTGGCATTTTGTGTAAAATGCTTGCTCCTACTCCATATGCACTTGCGTCGCAAGCTACTCTAAATCTCTAAATTCGGGTTGTAATGGGTTAAAAATAATTCGAGGTTAACACTTCTTTTATCTTTTCAAATGCTTTCTGGCATTCATTAGTCCATATCCAGGATTTTCCTTTCTTCAAGAAATCATTTAATAGCGCCCGCAGATCATACATTTTAGGGATGTATATTTGGTAATAATTTGCTGGTACCCAAAGAACTTTGTAATGTGGTAATATCATTCGGAGCTGGCATGTCTTTTATAGCTGCTGCTCGCTCTGGGTCTGGCTTTCTACCATTATCGATAATCTGCCTCAAATATTTTACTTTCTCCATTAAAAACTCACATTTGCTTTCCTTGAGTTTAAATCCAAATTTCTGTTTTCTTGAAACTACTGAATTTACATGTTCCACGTGTTCTGCTATACTTGTACTTCTCATGAGGATGTCGTCCAGATATGCTACGGCAAAATCTAGACCACCCAACATCGAATCCATTACTTGCTGGAAAATGGCAGGTGCGACCTTGATCCCAAAAGGTAGTCTGTTAAATTTATACAGACCCCGATGTGTGTTTATACACAAAAGTTTTGACGTTTTCTTTTCTACCGGTATTTGCAGATATGCATCGCTGAGATCTATCTTCGAAAATATTGTGCCTCCGTTTAGCTTCGCAAATATTTCTTCTACTGTTGATAGGGGATAATTATAATCTCTGAGTGCCGCGTTCAAACCCGTCGAAAAATCAGCACAAACAACGAATTTCTTTAGACGTTTTTTTTCACGTATACCGTCGGTGTCACCCATTCACTATACTCAACTTTTTAAAGTTCACCGGTTTTCTCTAATCTGTCTAATTCTTTATCTATCTGTTCAATTGAGGCAAACGGCACATTCCTTTTCTTTTTGAATACTGCCTGAGCGATTTCTTTTAGTTTTTCTCTGTTTTTTTTTTGTTTTTTTTGTTTTTTGTTTTTTTTTGTCTTCATCTTGGTACACGTTCCCAAACCTGGAAAAAAACAGTAGGAAATGTTTCCTTAAGTTTCTTTATTAATTTTTGGGCTTCGGTGTTTAAACTTTCTTCGGTGTTTAAACTTCTTCTACGTATGCAAATTTATGATAGATAAATCCGAACCTGTGTCAAGTTGAATTTTTATATTTTTATTACTTATTTAATTTTCTTATTTTATTGTCTTTATTTTTTGACCTATAATGCGTGCTTTTATGTCCCATTCTTTCATAGTTTAAACATTTCTTATTCCTATAATCGCAATATCTGTACCAGTGTAGTTCACCGCAAGCAAAATATGGCTTCGGAAGTTTTTGTTTATTTTTCTTTGGTATTTTTCCTTTTTGTTTGATAACCGCCATTTTAGAATTATTTTGGTAGACTGGTTTTTTTCCCTTGTAGCGTATTTTCCTTATATACGAAACGGCAGACTGTTCTATCTTTTTTTAAATCTTTCTTTACGCTAACATAACTTGTGCAGTCTTCTGCCAATTTTTGTACCGTAATACTATAGAATAGGTGCGTTTCACCATCACACATTGGTTGTTAGTTCAATACCAGGCTACAGCAGTGGTGTAACTTAGAGAGCCGTAACTTAGAGAGCCCGGTTAGAGGAAGATAACTCATGGAATGAGTGATTTTAATGAAGGGTTAGGTTCAAAATTCCTAGCATCTGAAGAAGGCCGGAGCGTACAACGGCTGAAACGTCGTACAAATGGCAACAAAGATGAGGACAATAGTCCGAATAATGTAAATAGTGTAAATACTACCTCATCCCAGCAATATAGAAAAATACAGTTTTTACTAATCTTAAAGGGGGAACTGACGGGGAGTGTAGTCGAGGATAAGTGGTGGAGTTACCTTCTTTGTCACTGATTATAGTCGACGGCTCAATTTAGAGTGACTATCAGCGCAAACGGCAACTGAATCTAGATTAATGGGTGCCATCACATCGAGAGATAGTGGGGAAATAGCCGTAGCTAGGGCCGATCTGGCCTCCTCACTTATCAAGAAAAACCAAGCTCTGATAGTTAGGCTTCGGTTAAAAGGAATGTCCCTCGAAGTAACAAACTTGGCCATTGAATTGCGACAGGAAGAGTTGCATCAAGCGTCGGATCGTCACATCGCAAGCGTCATATTGCTGGTCCGGCGATGGGTGACCACGAACAAAGGTGTTTGTGAGACGTTTCGTTCCTTCTTTTCAAGATCTCTTCACCAGGGATCCCGGACTGAGTTCTTCTGAATTTCTCCGCCTCGAGACTGCTGAAGCGGCTAGGTGTGAAGAGGCCATCACGGAGGAGGAAATCTGGGAAGCGCTGAAGTAGGTAGATCGAGACAAGACTCCGGAAATAGATAGTCTACTCTATCAGGTGAACTTGTGGCAGTCACCTATGTTTGTTTCTCTATTTGCACTGATGTTCAGCCATTTGTTGAAGAATGGGACTATATCCCGACGCTTCACCCGTGATGTCCCCAACTTGTTTCGTAAGAGCAAAAAATGTGGGGGACCAAACAGGTAATTTCCACGTGTCTTCGCTCGTAAAGAGCTCCGCCAAAATAGATAAAGTTAGCAAAGAAATAGACAGATATGAGAAGATGGTAGGGTTCAAAATCAACTGTGGTACGTCCATCGGTTTGCGGTTCGATGAGTAGAAGGAAGTTTCTCTTCACGGGCTCTTCAGTTAGACGGCCAAGATAGTTGGTGTTTGGTTCGGTCCCGACCTACAGCTGGAGATGAACTGGTCCGAGGTTCGGAAGGTCGAAGATGCAACTTGTCAAAGGAATCTTTCTTTGAAGGGAAAGGCGGAAATATGTGCTTCGCGCATCTATCCAATTCTCCTTTACCGGCTCTCCGCTCTTCTCTCGTATACCAAACTACTGCAATTAGTTCGATACTTTTCTGGTTTCCTCTGGGGATCCAAGACTCCTGTGGTATGTCGGGAGGTCTGCTGTCGAAGGCGGTCTGGCAATACCGAACGTTGAAATCCGACAGCACATGCTCCACTTGAATTTCTTAGAACGGATGTGTTCGCAAGATGACGGAAATGGCGAATTCTGGAAAAAAGACGCCCACCGATCATTTCCGTCCTTGAAAACTGTGTGTACGAACGAGGAAGAGGCGCCTGACGTCCTCGAGCTGAATGCTCTTTTATCGGGAGTGCCGAGCCGCGCTGCACCACCTCCTACTGATGAAGGTTCGCCTCTCCGATATCAGAGTGTTGTATCAAAGGGCATTATATCAAGTGTTAGTATGGGCGGGCTGCGAAAGATGATCTGATGGACGTACTCGTCCTTACGAAGGTGTTTTGCTTTATTTCGCCTTACGCGCCTTGGCTGAAATTCCTCAAAAACAATGAGGCATCACTCATATGGCTAGTGTTACGAGAGACCCTCTGGGTTGGCAAGAAACTGTACGCAGCCAGGCTGGTTGATTCACCCAAGTGCGTTTGCTGTGGCGATTGGGAGGAGTTCATTGGGCATGCCTTCTTTCACTGCAGTATCGTACGCCCACTGTGTTAGTTTATTGAAGACTACATTTTCCGCGTCATAAATGGAAAGTTCTTTGTCCTAGAAGTCAGTTTTATTTGTGTGTTGAGAAAAGATCAGTAATATGTGATCTTATGTCTGCTCGGCGTTGATTGAGCAGGACTAATAAAGCAGACATGGATAAAGAAATAAGAGAACTGATAGGACAAAAGCCCTGATCCTCAACAGGATGTATAAATTCCTAGGATGAAACGATAATATTGGAGAAAGAGGAAAGAATACATAAAAGATCTTTTCCACGACAAGAGAAAGCAACCGATAATGCACAAAGATGGGGACGGACCGGAAATATGCAATGGCCAAACTGAACAGAAACAAAGTAGCTGGACCAGACAGCATTGTAATAGATCTGCTGATAGCCTTGGAATAATTCGGCATAGAGAAAATTACAGAAATAATAAATGAAATTTATAATAGTGGTGTAATACCAGACGACGTAAGCAAGTCGATTTTTATAGCACTGCATAAGAAGCCAGGTGCAAACGAGTGCAAACTCCACAGAACCATCCTGAGGAATAGAGCAATAAACAGAATCAGGCCAGAGATAGAACAAGAACAGTGCGTGTTCGACACTGGAACAAAGAACGCCATATTTATGATTAGGATGCTCTCCGAAAGGGCAATACAAATGAAGTAGGACGTGTACCTATGTTTTATTGATTATGCAAAGGCATTTGACAAAATACGCCACAAAGAATTGATGGAGATGCTCAGTAACCTCAACATATTTGGGAAAGACATAAGAGTAATCAAAAATCTCTACTGGCAGCAAAATGCTTGCATACGGACAGGTAACGAATTTAGCAGATATACAAAGATAGAAAGGGGCGGAAGACAAGGATGCGTCTTTTCACCGGATCTATTCAACTTGTACAGCGAGACTATTTTGAGGACTCAAGACGTTATGCCAGGATTTGTCATCGCAGGCCACAATTTGAACAACATATGGTACGCAGATGATACAGTGCTGATTACAGACACAGAAAGAAAACTACAATAACACCTACAGAAGTAGCTGAAGAGAGTGGCAAAAAAGACTACAAATAAAGTGCAAGAAAACCGAATGCATGGTCATCAGCAAAAAAGAACAGCCCAAAATGCCAAATACATGTGGGAGATACTAAAATCAAGTAGGTACAAAAATTTAAATACCCGGGAAGTGTTCTAACAGAAGACGGAAAGTGCGACACGGAGATCCGAAGGCGAATTGGCATGGAGAACGACGCATTCCAGAAGTATTAGGCGACAGGAAACTTTCACTAGAAACAAAGAAGAAAATACTGGATTGCAATGCGATGTCAGTTATTCAATATGGCAGTGAATGCTGGATGAATGAAAAACTTGAAGCAACTGAAATGTGGTTTTACAGAAGGATGCTGTGGATATCATGGACCGAGCATGTGAGCAATG
The DNA here is from genome assembly GCA_037127315.1 of Ascarosepion bandense. Classification (NCBI taxonomy): domain Eukaryota; kingdom Metazoa; phylum Mollusca; class Cephalopoda; order Sepiida; family Sepiidae; genus Ascarosepion; species Ascarosepion bandense. Next base: position 2,432,043 of record JBBBDQ010001745.1, on the reverse strand, counting down.
ATGAGGTTTTAGAAAAGATGGAAACGAAAAGGAAATTAATATTGAGCATCAGAAAGAGACAACTAAAATTCCTGGGACATGCGATGAGGAAGAACCTGATACTAACACGCCAGATAGAAGGAAGAAGAGACAGGGTAAAGCAACGGACAACATATTTGAAGGGCCTGATCAAGTGGATGAGAAAACTTGCTAAGAGCCACCAGAGATAGGGAGACGGGGAAAGTCATGATCGCCTACGTCCTGAAAGGCACATAGAAGAAGTATGGACGAAAAGACAGAAGGAGTTTTATGGAGGTGAAAAGTTCTCTTCTTCTCAACTGATCTTTTTCTTAAATACCAGCCTAAAGTTAAGATTAAAGCAAAAAAGGTGCGGCTCTCTTCATCAAAATTCGACGAAAGGTGGATGAGTGAGAGAGGATGACCTGGAGTGGTTGTTAGATGCTCCTTGGGTAGAAAGATATTGAGCTCCTTGTCTAAGGGATTAGCCATCCCTGTCGTTTTAAGTTAGTTTAGGTGACAAAATTTGACTTTTCAGCCTGTTATTTGTGGCTACACTCGGGTTAACTTAGCTAAGGTATGCAAGTACATAGGTCCGTTTGTTTTTGTTTGCTTCATTTTTGTTTCATACCTCATCCCTCTATTCTATTAGGTGACAGGGGTTTCGATTCATTGGTGGTTGTGTAGCAATTTCGAAATAGTATTTCGTGTTGAGTCTCACATTGTTTCGTCCAGTGAGTGATTCTTTCGCATTTAGACTTTCGGAGGGTCAAATGCTAACATAGGTTTGCTTAGTTTTGTAGATAATTTCATTCATTTGTACAAAATCATTGGAGATTATTTTCATCAAGTAAATGAGGCTTTTTGCTGACATGTGCGGTTAGTAAGAATAACTGAGTTATTTTATTGAATGGAATATTGCACGGATGGGTCATAAATTGAGACTAGCTAGGCTTAAATTAGGACGAATGAAAACCAGCCTTCCCCATCCCTCTTTTGACTTTGTGCCGCATTTTCTGTATTTTTCAGAAATAAATAATAGTTCATCAAAGCTTTCGCTTTATTAGACTCTCTGCCTCCAGGCAAAGAATAACCCAGACAAGGCTGACAAGAGCCTGTACCATCCTTCAGCAGAGTCTATGGAATTTTTTTTCTTATTAACAGCACAAGTTATTAGATTAAAAAGTGAATTTAATCTTTTACCTGGTTGTGAAATTAACAGACAAGTTGTTTTGTTTTTTATCAATATTTGTGAAAAACCGAGATGTTTGCGTAATATATTGCTTTGATTGTCTAATATTGATGATTAAACAATATAGGTGACTGTCTTTGTATCAATATTCATAGCAGTATTAGATTTAAGAATAGTTCGTCTCATAGAGTATAAAAGAGCGTTGTAAGTATGAAGATATCTTTATTTTTTGTCTAATTAATCAAACAAAAATTGCACTACAGTAAATTGAACCACTATGGATCTAATATGATTAATTTTATTACCTTAATCCGAATGAAATTATACATATATATATATATATATATATATATATATATATATATATATATATATATATATATATATTGTAGTAGAATTGTTAAATATAATTCGTATTGGCTTAAAGTAAGCTTTAATGAACTGATATTCATCTGCTTCCTCTCTGAGGCTGGATGCGGAACAAGGCCAATTTTTACGTGGGAGATCCGAAAAAGATTAAATTCACTTTTTAATTTTGACTTTTTAACTGATTTACGGAAAGAATTTGAAGTTTGAAACATAGTTCCTTTGAAAAAAAACAATCCTCTGAAGATACAAATTAGAATAAAAGATTAAAACAGAAAAAACAAAGAACAAGCACTAGACTTTAAAAAAAACATTGTAATGCACTGTAATATAATGTATACTTTAAGAAATAACAATTTTTTGTTACACTTTTAAAATTTACATAAAAATAATGGATTAAAAAGATTTTTAGTTGTCTTCTTGAGTTATTATGGTGTGAGTTGTGTTTTCTTTTTCGGCACAAAATCAATATTTTTACTAATAAAACTTTCACATATATTTTTTTAAATGTAATAATTAAATACTTGCAAATCCATCATCATCATCATTCTAAGAGTCAATAAAGAATACTTATTTTATGGCTTAAGTTTTAAGAATACTTATTTTATGGCTTAAGTTTTTGTTTTGAAAATTTATACCAAATTAATTAGAACATATCTGAATGTCCTTTTTATTGTTTATGCGCTACACAATCGTTGAGTTGTTTAGAAACATTCACAATGAAAAGTTAAATGCTTTTATCAAATGTTTAAGTTTAATGGAATCAATTATAAAATGTAAACAATTGTAAACATTCCTCGTATAATTACGAAATCCTATTTCGGTTACTATTCTTTAGGAAAGCTGCAAATTTATTAATTAGTGTATATTCATAACTTGTAGGTTTTATTCAATTTTTGTCGATTTTACGTCAATATCGAGAATATATCTTACAAATTAAAATTGCAAATTGTGAGAAAAGGCAAGATTTCTGCTAATCTAAAACAACTTCATAATAATCTTTGTGATGGTTAGTACTTCTGTCCTGCACTCATACAAATTTGTCTATAGTTATAACATGTAAGTACTATTTACTAAACATAGCTTACGCTAAAATAATGGTGTGCGATATCAGATCGCTAATAATTAGCCCCACGATTAAAAACCGTTATAGTGGGTTATCCGTTCTAGTGGAGAGTAGTTGTGTGTTGTTGCAGATTAACGGAATTTTGCCTCGTTGTAGATAGCCCACTATAAGTTATAAAAAAGGATTATAAAACACGAAAAGCAAATTGAGTATAGAAACAACATTTTATATATACACATATTAATTTTTTACAATTAAGGTAATCCTTTTAAGATGGGTTCAACAGACGTTAAAATGTTCATGGCAATCAAATGCTGAAAAGAGAATTTGTGCGTATGAATGAGGGAGCGTTGTAAATTAGGAATGTCTTTGATGCATCCCCTTCTTTGGTCGGTAAGTAGTTTAGAGACAGCGAAGAAGAAAAGGAGAGGGAAGGGCGGCGAGCATGGTCCTGAGAGTGCAAACAATCGGTCCCTCGCTTTGCTCGGTATCACCACACCGTAACTAAAGTTTGTTGTTGTTGTTGTTGTTGTTGTTGTTGTTGTTGTTGTTGTTTTTTTTTCACTTCTAATAAATCTTCATTGATGTGTCTATGGATAGTAGAATGAGTATGTTTTAAAGTGTTTTTTTTTGCTTTTTTTTCATTTTGGTTGTTGTTGTTTTTCTCTTTTTAAAAAACTTAGGAGCTTCATGCTTTACCACATATTTCTTTTTTTATTATTATTATCTATGACTTACCATGACTTCTTAAAGACGTTAAAGTGGTTTCTCGTTGCATTTTCCAGGTTTTTAATTCTGAGTTGGTTTTCATTTAGATTGGCTACTACCTAAACCTAGAGAGACCATTCTACTCTGTTATTTAACCCATAAGTAGAGATATATTTATGCATTTTTGATGTGGTGTAGTAGTAAGCGTTATGGGTACTCCGTTTACGTTGATAGATATAAACTAGGTACCTCCACTCATTTTTCTATTCCTAAATTTTAACTTTAATTTTACATATAAATAAGTTATCTTAAAACTTTAAAATTAGCCTTAATTGAAAGCCAAGGGATTAAATTTTGTATTTCCAGAAGGAAAACACCCTGGTGTGTTTTAAACCGAATTATATTGATCGGAATCAAAATTTTTCTAAATTTAAAAAAATAGTTTTTAAAATTTCAAATTTTCCACCATTTTTCATCGATTGTAAACAGAAGCCAATTCTCGGTTTTAAACAATCTTACAAAAATAAAATGCACCTCGATGACACATTATTTTCTTCAAATTACCGAATTTAAACTTACTTTAAGTTGACTTGAAACAAGAATTACTTGCTTACTGCTTGAAAAATGTTTCAAAAAGCATTTCTCAATTACGGTAGCCTTGTTATCACAGCTGTCAACACCTTATCAGCAGCCGACAACTGATGATTTACAGTATCCGGCCAAAAGTATGGAAGACGAATTTGGTATAAATCTTATTCATACAAATCGTTTTTTTTTTTAATTTTAACGATGTTAAAATTAAAAATTTAACAGTTTTCAGCAATTATCTAATGTTTGATAGAATTTTAGTTAGTTTAGCTTTGTAGGCTTACGTTTAAAGATGTTTTATGAAAAATAAAAATTAAAATAATATAAAACTTTTTTGAAAAAACTTACAATTTAATAACAGAATGAAAATAACGGCAGATATTCAATATTTTATGAAATGTTATGGCATTTATTAATTTTTATTTTTAATATCTATTTTTCATATTATTTTAAGCACCTTCATAAATTGTGAATTTCACAATTATATTTTTTAACAAAATTAGAAAATTAGGAATTAAAATGTAAATGTTACTTTAAATGTTTGAAGAATAACTTGCAAAACAGGCTGTTGAATTTTATAAACGTTTTGAAGATTCTTGAATCAGAATCAAAGTGCGGTTTCTGTCATTTTCTATGTAAGGGGAATAATCCAAAACACTTGTTAACTTCTAAAATAAATACGACCCCTATGGAAACTTGTTATGACCCCTATGGAATATCGTACTTAAATGAACATATTTATTTACACACAAAAAAATTTTTTACTTATTTTAAAAATATAATTGTTGAAAAATTTTTATTAAATTTTTTATTTTTGATAGGCAATATAATCATCAATTCTTAACTAAAAAAAGGCAACAGTTCTTTAAAAGATTTTTAAAAGATTTTTAAAACTTTATCAATTATTATAATAATAATAAAAGAAAACAATTCTTTTAAAATTTTATTCGTAAACGAAAAAATATTTTTTCTTCAGACTATAATGTCCTTAATTATTATTATTTATTTCAGCAATTAAAAGCTTATCAAATTAAATTATATCAGAGTTTTATTGCATTTTTTATTTTACGCTTCGGATCAGATTTTCGGATAGTGCCGAATAATTTAAAATTAAAAAAAATACATTATTTATATTCCCCGATGAGTTTTGCATTTAACTTATAGAAAGATAATTTGTAAACAATTAAAATTTATTAAAATTTCATGAATTTGCGGGGGGGGGGGGGGGGGGTAACAGAGTTAAAAATAATTTTTCATCAATATTTTTAAAAAATGATAATTTCAAAAATAATTTCATTTATTTGTGAATAAGTACTGAAAGTTTCATTAAAATCCGACAATTATTTGATTTTTGCGAGAATTTTCAAATTAATGTGTTTGTCTCCGAAAAAGTGAGTTTCTTAAACATTACATGATCGATTGTAAACAGTCGTAACATTTTCTGTGACGCTAACTCAAATCAAAACAAAATTTTCTGCCAAAATTTTCTGCCAAAATTTCGAACATGTTAAAAGGGATTAAAAAATAAAAAAAATAAAAATTACTTTGATCTTTCCTCTTAATAATATTATAAACATTTTGATAGAAAAACTTCGTTTTGTTAAATGTTGGACCTTTTTAATTCATACTATGCTGTTTTTTTTTTATAATTGGTGAGTTTCTTGTGAGTGAATAATCGAGCGAATAATCGAGTGTATATATTTTTACAGTTAATTCTTTCGCACTTCTTAGCTCATGCGAATTTACTTAACTACTCATTTTTTCTTGTTTGAGTTTTGAATATGGATTGTTTCATTATTTTAAATCAAACAATCATATTACAATCATATTACATGAAACACTCATTTTGACCTAGTTATATTAGCTGGTTTCAGTTGATGGTTTGATTGTTCAACTTGCTGAAGCTCTTGTTTAAATATTTCCCTATTATTATATAAAATCCCTTTTCATTTTTTTTTAACGCAAAAATGATAAGAACTTCTCCAGTAACTTCTATACCATTAAGTCTGATTAATGCAAGTTTTAGTTTTTCTTTCTCGTTTAATTCAAATAGAACTAATTCAATGACTTTTAATTCTGAGTTGGTCTTATTTCAATTGTATTTAAATGATTTGAAGTTGTTTCAACAGATATATTGCAAATCTTTTGAGGTTTTCTAAAAATAAATTTTTCTCTTTTTTTACAGCGAAATGTTATAATTAATACTAGCTAAATAAATGCCTTTTCTAATGTTTAAGAAGCATTTCTTTATAGTGCAAACAATATAATGAGAAATTAATATAGTTTCAACCAACTTATATACAACGTAAAGTATTTTCTTAATTTAATCACATTATGCATTGGAATATTTTTGCGATTAACCAAAATAAATATCATAAAATAAAAAATAATAACAGACTTGCAATTAAAGCACCAACTTAATTTATCTGTCATACATAAAAAGACTACCTACATTTTCCTCGTCAATGTTTTATCAATGTTTTATTCTTCACATACATGGCTTTCGACTCGTTAAAAAAGAAAGAGTATGACCATCGTTGATATGTTTACCATCTACTCGAGTCTGGAAATTCAGAGTTTTCCCACTCGTATACTGGTTGCTAACCAAGACTGATGAGCTCAGTCTGTCCCACTATCTAATCAATAGTTGGGAGTAGGAGAATCATCCATCCATAGGTCTCCAAAGGGTATTTGTGTGAAAGTACATGTATAGCCTATAGCCTATCTTATCTTATTTATTCTTTTTCTAGTTGTAGTAGGATTCCGTTCTAATGAAGGGCAATTGTATACCGTGCAGGTTAACGGAATTTGGTCTTTTGGGAAGATAGCCCATTATAATTCATAAAATGATTATAAAATCAAGAAAGGCAATTTGAGTATAAAATAACATTTATATATATACACATTTTAATTAATGTTTTTACAATTAAAATAATACTTGAATATAAGTCCAACGGAGGTTAAAGTGTTCATGGAAAATAATATAATTCTGAAAGAGATAAAAATTTTAGGGGTATGGGAGCGTCTTGTAGGTAAGGGGATGTTCATTTTGAAGTTGTCGCTTCTAAGGTCAGTAAGTCAGTTCGTACTTTTGAGGAATGTCTTTGAAGAGGTCAATAAGTACTTTTGAGACAGGGGAAGGAAAGAGGTCAGCATAGTAGATGCTCGACTTAAGTCAAGGGAGAATCTAATCAACTCGTCCGTCTCCTCCGGTCTGTCTGACGATGCTTTGTCTCCGCTTTTTATATCTGCCTTTTGGATCAAACAGCTTGTTTTTGAATTTCCTACTTGAATTTGATTCTGGGCTTCCCGTTGGCTGGTAAATAAAATTCGCGTAGGCTCGCGAAATGGAAATTTGATATTTGGTTAATTTTATTTTTCAACCGGAACATCTGCGCGAACCCGGATGCGCGACGACGAGTTTTATTCATTTGCCTTTTTGTTGTGAGAGAGCCAACATCCGGTTTCTCGCTTTTATTCGGTCGGTATCACCACAAGCCGTAATAGACGATGATCGTCTAGCCTATATAAGCAAGTGCACTATTATACCAAATGCAACAACCAACTGGAGGTTAGCCTGGTTGGACTCTCTTCCTCTGGGTGAAAAGAAACTCAGACGAAGGGCAGAGTCTCGTCTGGGGAAAAATAGTCAGGTACTCGACCATGCTTAATGCAAGTTCTACGGAATATTTCTGGCCGAGTTTAAGAGCACGCATTCCCACTTTCATTGGCCTTGAGCCGCATCCGCCTCGGGTATCCGCTCTAGTGGGGAAGTAGTAAATATAACCGCTACTACCAGCTGGTGGTTGACTTGGTTAGACTCTCTACTTCCGGGCGGAGAGGAACCCAGATAAGGCTCAGCCGAAGGTGCCCGACTCTGTCTACGGGATATTTTTGTCCGGGTCTAACAGCTCGTATTTTCCACTTTAATTTGCCTTGTGTCGCATAAGAAAAGCGTGATAGTTAAATTCTGTGAGGTTAATTGGGGGTTTTATAAGGAACACAAAAAAGGAAAAAAGAAAAGTGTAATTTTGAGGAAAAAGAAGTTTATATTCCCGACATTTTGAAGAGAGGAATATTGTTGAATTTTTGCAAGTTTTAATTGTCGTCGTCCCAGTAATATACAACATTATCATGTACAACTAATAATTTTCTGATTTTTGTTTTGAATTTAATGACTTTCAAATTATAGTACATTGTAGTAACAAACTAAATATTATATATATATATGTGTGTGTGTGTGTGTGTGTGTGTGTGTGTGTGTGTGTGTGTGTGTGTGTGTGTGTGTAACTTATGGCAAAATACTTTCATTTATCATATGTTATTAATAATGATCTAATACACATCTATGGGAACAACTTTAAGCCAAAAACATCAATTACTTCTATTTGGTTCTAGCGACTAGGGGGCGGACGCTTGCTAGATAATTCTGCTCTCGACCTGCTAAAACTGTTCTCAATTAATCCCTACACTTCTTAAGGCTTGAATGAATTTATTTCCTCATGTAAAGAAAATATTTTATTACATTCAGTGAGTCTGTGTCTATGCATATTATATAATAAACATTTATGTAATAACTATTTATCCTAATACATTTAAGATAAACTTGTAAGCGTTTAAACATGCACGATGATACTGTGATTTCGTCGATTTTCCACACTTTTTCCCGCCTTTTTTTCGTCCGTTCTCAACTTTATACTGTTTGACTCGAAGCCGTATTGAAATACGGTAAAACATCAAGTTTGTTTTCGTTGTATCTACATCACCTGCAGAAACTGCTTCATATGCTTTTACATCCATCACAAGTCAACCCTTATGACAAATTGAAGAAAGAAATCATAATTCATCGTTCACTTACTGAAAGAAAATGTTTACAACTGTCATGAGTAATGGAGACATTAGTTGATTTTTTTTAAATCTTCTTTGTCGTCTGCAGACATTATCAAACAAACAGTTGAACGAAAAAATATTGTCTCGTATTTATTCAAGGACTTCCCCAAGCAATCCAAACAACATAATACCATAACAAATTTAATCAAAAGTTACCAAATATATTTTGATGCCATATTTCGACAAACTCAACTTTTTGATCAAATCAACAGTTTTCATCGACAGGACATGATGGCCTACACAACAGTATATATATATATTTTTTTTTTTTTCACATTACCGACATCAATTCAAAAATATATTTTTCTTTTGACAACGGATTTCATCTGTCTCCACAGTCGATAAACAAAAAGCTGGAACAATTTAATATTGCGAGTCGTGATTGGTTCAATCATTCATACTTACAAATACAAATGTTTGCTAATGAATTTACATTTGCATTAGATTTCAGATGTTATAGCTAACAAAACCATTCCAATGTTTGGAGCTGGTTATTTACGTCGTTATATTTTCTTAACAGACTTTAAAAAATGACAGTTAATTGATACTGCAACTCACGTCTTAATAATCAGTACTTCATTGGATAAACATTTATTTTGTAAACCTAAATTTTTAGGTCCTAGTATTTGCTAATTTCCTCTATCTGTAAGAACTGAAGCAATTCATGGTCCTAAAAACTTTAAAGAATTTGAGTTAATTCTTAATATGCTTAACTTTTATCAAATATTAAATTCGAATCCAACTGAACTAATTTGCCCTTTGATTTTTATGAAAAAATGTGAGATACAATAGTATGAAACATCATTATCAATCAGCTTTCAGTTTTAATGAAAAACGTTATCTAACGATGATAATCTTACCATTACTGCTTCTGAAACAAACTTGTGTCTGGGTTAATAGAGGTTTTCAGTTATGCTATTAGCACAGTGTTTCAACAGTATACAAATGATAAATGTCTCCCTTTTTCTTTTTCAAAATATTGTCGGAAACTGCAACACAGTACAAAAATTTCGGGCACAAAATATTGGCTACCTACAACGTCATCTGACTTTTTCTCAGAGAACAGACTTCCCATGTCCTTACAGACCTTTAATTAAATGTTTGACTTGGGCAATTCAAAGTTGGACAGCTATTCACCTCGTGAAATCTGACACCAAGATTTCATTCATCAGTGTACCCCTAATTTGCTTGATGCATAAGCCGAGTTCAACATTTTAGCAAACAACAACGTTTCTGCTTTCAACATCAGTTAATTATTACGCTATATCATTTACAAAGTGAAGAGAACAAAAAAATCTTAACGATTAATGCTTTCTATTTACAGATGTAGAAAATATACGCAACTCAAGCAAAACAATATCAATAGTACAACATTTCTACTTGTATTATACGACTTTTAATTCTAAAACATTTCATTCACCTTGTAGTCAGTATTGCATCTTGGTATCGAAGCTATTCCCAGACATACCCAAACAGAATGACTTGATATTAACAATGATGTAAGGAACTGGGTACAACATGATTTATTTTATCATAGGTTCAAGGTAATACATTATACCAAGATATCTTCAACAACATTTTCTGTTCCTGATGCTGCTTTCATTGATATCATTAGCACACTGTCTCCTGGTCAATATTACTGCTATCTTCTGACATGAATCAACATGTTTACTTGTTGGCCTGAAATGATACCCAAATTGGATCAGCATGTTTCGTTTTCTCTTTTCACATCCTTAACTAATTTACTCGGTACTAATAGAATCCTTTATACAGCTGACCATCCTGAAACAAAAGATTCATTGAACGCTTCCATCATTCCTTCAATGAAGCGGTGAAAGCATTACTGTGCCATACTTATCGGCTTCAGAACCTTCTTTTACCATTTAATATTGCCGATAATGCTAACTACTACAAGGTTTGGTTTCTCAAGATTTCCCGATAGCTATAAATCTGTGCCGTTCAGCGAAAGGCACAAATTTACAGCTACCGGGAGAACTGAAAGTTAAAATGAATGCACCTCTACTGAATGTTTCTTCTTTGTCGATATACATAAATCAAGATGTCACAAGTTGCATCGCAGAAACAAAATAAATCGTGTCATTTATTTACTAGATTAATTTACAAATTGTAGCTTTCTATTAGTCAAAGATGCTACTGTCAAACATCCCATTCAAACTAACTATAAAGAAGAAAGCATTATAAAACTTTATATTTATTTTAAAACATTTCCTTGGATATTTCACTATACAGGCAAAAGAACAATGCATTTAACCGCCTACATATATAATCCCTGTTAACGAAATTCCGTTAAATATTCAAAACATTTTGCCACAGAAAACGTCTAAAATTGATCGGCCCAATGTCTGTTGAACTCAAAATTATTTTCTTGTCTATCATAATTGATTTTGAACAACGTTTCGTGAATTATTTTTACTGCCAGTTACGCTTCGAAGAGCGTATCTGTAGGGAATCAAAGACAGAGCGTACACCAGATGTGGACGCTCTCACGTCGGAAGCCAAATTAACCAAAGTGCAATTATTAAACAGTCAGTTCCACACATTACTTGCGGTTAATGCATATATATTTAATAATAATTTAACATTCAATATTTTTCAATAATTATAATCCAAGACTGATCTTGTTTCAATCAACCAAAATAATTCTTCAAGATTTTATTTCTAAATTACCCGAAACAGATAATTTCAGACGAAACTAACATTTTCGCCATAAGAGATCCAAGGATAAAAGAATGAAGTATTGGTATTAGCATAAATAATATCTACTAAATAGAAACTACACCTAGTAATTGTCAGCATGGACACTTTTTCTTTCTCTCATATGCATAAAAAATGTATTCTTAGATTTTTCCACTGTCAATGTCCTATTACATTTACAATGATATGATAATGGCTATTGACTTGTTGAACGAGTGTGACCATCGCTGACAAGTTTGATCAATGTTTTTATTTAGCTTGAGAACCACAATGGCTCTTTAAAACAGAAAGTGAATTGCATGTCTTATTGCAGATGTGACAAACTAAGTTGATTTGTACAGGGCCTGGGTTGTTTTAAAATGTCTGTTCAATTTGTTTGCTAGTTTTCCTATGATGGGTAAGACCAAAGAGGATTTTGCAGTTAAGGTATTTCTGTGTTATTTCCAACTGTGGAAGCGACCACGTCCTAGTCATCTGCAAACTAAAGGTGAAACTCCGGAGATTGAAGAAGCCTAGTGCAGCACCAAAACTGAAATTCAACAAGTTCGTGAATGACCTCAACCTACAGAAAGAATACACTAACAGCGTGAAAATCAAATATGCAGAAAAAAATTGGAAAAAGACAATCGAAATGGGACTCACTCAAGGAAGCGATGGTGACATCAGCAAACAACATTGCCCCAAAGCAAATCAGGCGCAGAAGATAAAACGAGTGGATGACTGAAGAGATTCTCGACATGATGCAAAGGAGACAGAAAACGATATCGAGACACGGAATGGAGTACAGGAAACTACACAGTGAAATATGGAGAAAATGCTGACAGGCTAAAGAGGAATGGTTCAATGACAAATGTGTAGAAGTAGAGAGACTGAGCAGGCATAATAAAGCAAACATGCATAAAGAAATAAAAGAACTGTCAGGAAAAAAGCCTGTTCCTTCAACAGGATGTATACAATCCAAGGATGGAACAATCATATTAGAGAAAGAGGAAATACTCCAAGATGGGAAGAATATATAAAAGTTCTTTTCAATGACAAGAGAGAGCAACCGATAATGCACGAAGATGTGGACGGAGTGGAAATATTAAAGTTTGAAGTGGAATCTGCAATAGCCAAACTGAATAGAAACAAAGCAGCTGGACCAGACGGCATAGTCATAAAGCAACTGTTAGCCCTAGAAGAATTTGGTATAGAGAAAATTACAGAAATAATAAATGAAATTTATAATAGTGGTGTAATACCAGATAACCTCAGCAAGTCGATCTTCATAGCACTGCCTAAGAAACCAGGAGCAAACCAGTGCGAACTCCACAGAACGATCAGCTTAATGAGCCATATAACAAAACTGATCGTCCGAATCCTGATGAATAAAGCAAAAAGCAGAATCGGGCCAGATATAGGACAAGAGCAGTGCGGTTTCGTCAAAGACACTGGAACAAGGAACGCCATATTTATGATTAGAATGCTCTCTGAAAGGGCAATACAAATGAAAAAGGACTTGTACCTTTGTTTTATTGATTATGCAAAGGCATTTGACAAAATAAGCCACAAAGAATTGATGGAGATGCTTGGCAGCCTCGACATATTCGGGAAAGACCTAAGAGTAATCAAGAATCTCTACTGGCAGCAAACTGCCCGCATACGGACAGGTAAAGAATTCATCAGCTATACAAATATTGAAAGGAGCGTAAGACAGGGATGTGTCTTTTCACCGGATCTATTCAACTTGTACAGCGAGACTTTTCTAAGAACCCTAAAAGTTATGCCAGGATTCGTCATCGGAGGCCACCTACAGAAGGTAGCTGAAGAGAGTGACAAGAAAAGACTACAAATGAACTGCAAGAAAAGCGAATGCATGGTCATCAGCAAAAAGGGCAGCCCAAAATGCTACATACAGGTGAGGGACACTAAAATCAAGCAGATACAAAAATTTAAATACCTCGGAAGTATTCCACCAGAAGACGGAAAGTGCGACACAGAGATCCGAAGGCTAATTGGCATGGCGAAGGAAGCTGGGTAAAGTATTAAGAAACAGGACAATTTCGCTAGAAACAAAGAAGAAAATACTGGATTGCTATGTGATGTTGGTTCTTCAATATGTCAGTGAATGTTGGACAATATATTCGAAGATGGAAAAACCTGAAGCAGCTGAAATGTGGTTCTACATAAGGATGCTGCGGATATCATGCAACGAGCATGTGAGCAATGACGAGGTTTTGGAAAGGATGGAAACGAAAAGGAAATTAATACTGAGCATCAGGAAGAGACAGCTAAAATTTCTGGGACATGCAATGAGGAAGGAAGGCTTGGAGAACCTGATACTAACAGACCAGATAGAGGGGAAAAGAGACAGGGGAAAGCAGCGGATAACTGATATGGACCCGGTATGGGACCATAAAATAATGAGTCAATCATGGTGGTAGGTCAAGAACATATATTACGTCAACAGAGATACAAAGAGATACAAAGAGATACAACGAGAAAGACTAATAATAGTTTGGCTACAAGTGACCGACAGACAGACTAGGCTGAGCTGAACTGAAGTCGTACTGGAAACCAATATCTCTGTCGCCCCGGCTCTGTCCTCGAAAGTAATTAACTCTCGGTTAATATAGGCAAAGAGTATATTATTAAGTGGGTAACTTCCCACAACAATAACATATTTGAAGGACCTGATCAGGTGGATGACGGAACGAGGGTTGCATGGTGCAACAGGAGAAAGCGTGCTAAGAGCCAGCAGGGATATGGAGATGTGGAAAGTCATGATCGCCTACGTCCTGAAAGGACATGGCACATAAAAGAAGAAGACTGATCATAATCTGCGAAATGTTTATCAATAAGACTTCTTGCAGCTAACGTGGTCTGCATTGAAGTGACATACTCTGCCACATTCATTGCATGTAACTTGATGGATTGCGCTTCAGGTTTGACATTTGCCCAAATTATTGCATGTTCTTGGAAGTGCCTTCATGAATTATATAACTTTACTTATTTTGATAACAAACAGCAGTTTTCTATTCAGGATATTATATATAAAAAGCATCAAGATACTCTTTTTAACATTCCTTGAAATGTTTCCTAAGTTTATGCTGGGGTCAAGGGCCGCAGAGCAACTCGCCAAAGAGCATTTGTTTGAGCATTCGGCTGTTTTTAAAGCAAATGACATGACCTGCACAGTGAAACCTATGAAGATGAATGTGCGCTTTGATATTGGCATTTTTGGTAGTATCTGACGTGTGATATCAAGTGAATACCAATAATAGATCTTAAACAACGTTAAAAGAATCTCTTCAGAGCGTCTGTCTGCAATACACAACCAAATTCTTTCATTATATATAGAAGACACGTCAACACAAAGGCATTGTGGACTGTCATCTTTTTGCATTTTTTAAGTCATCTCTTTGAACAAACATGATCTTTTAAAGTTGCAAAAACATCCCTTACATTCTTTACACTAGCTGATATTTCGCCGTAAAAAGTGTATTTATAGTGATCCCAAAGTATGTGAATGTGTCTAACACATTCAGTTTGTGGCCATCCACAAATATTGACAGTTCAATATTAGGCGAACCCAGAGCAGGTGATAACATGATCACTGTCTTTTCTAGGCTGATAGTGAAACCGAAAGCTTTGCAGTAGGGGAATCTTATTCATCAGAGCTTGTATTTCCTGTTCTATTTGGGTGGCCAAGTCACAGTCATCGGCATAGAGATGATTTGGGACAAGAGCTTTGGTACAGTGGCGATCATTTTTTGATGTCATGCTTAGAATTATCCTGAACAGCTGGAATACTGTGAGAGTTCCTGTATCATTTTACAAAGCTTTGTGGGTATTATCATAGTATATTGTGCTTTGTTTTTGTCAGCGGTTAAAATCCTAGTGGGTGTCTTCCTATGTCAACTGAATGTAAATATTGTGGATACGATACTGCCAGAGCATTTCATCCTAATGGGGGAACAATGAATATGATTTTCAAAGCGCGACAAATCTAGAAGCTGTATGAACAACAACAAAGTCAGTTCTAGGTTTTCGCAGATCTTAACAAGTCCTTAAATACTGTAAACTGAGAACTGATGTAGGAGATATTGTAATGCTTAAGCTGTACTCGTATTTTGAAAATATCATGCAGTCATTTCATAGTAACATGGATATATCTGCTATCGTTGGTATTTTACTTTCAGAATCCATCAAGATATAAAATGGTATCAAACAAAGGCGAACTTCTAACATCTATATTGTTCTCCGTTTTCTTTTCTGTCGTTCTTTTCCTTGCCTTTAAGGAGAATACGAGTGTTGTTTAAAAAGTCTCACCCAGGAAAAAGAACTATAGCTAAATATTTTTGTTGTGGCAACACAATACCACTTCTTACAAAACTAGAAAAAAACTAGTTCAGATTTCTATCTTAATTTCTGTGCAGGTGAGACCCATACAAAGATGAGAGGTGTGCGACAAATCTAAAAATGGACATAACAGAAACTCATTCAGTTATAACGTATGTGCAAAAAACAGATGTAGCACCCAAGGAAATCCATGAGGACATAGTACGGATTTCCCTTCCTATGCAACAGTGAAGAAGTGTTCTGATGAATTCAAGCGGGTCAGAGACAGTACAGAAGATGAACTCTGTCTGCTCACTCATAAGTCTCAAAGACTGATGAACAAGATTATGCCATTCACTGTATGGTTTTGGATGACAGATGACTTACTGTTCAACAGATAGCTAAGTCCGTAGGCATTAGTACTGGTTTGGCCCATACTGTTTTAACTGATATCTTGTCAGCTGTTTGCAAGATGGATCCCAAAAATGGTGACACCAGAGCTGAAAGGGTTTACGTATCCAGGGTTCTTCTGATTCGCTTCCAGACTGATCCTGAGAATAAAACCTGAGTTTATCACCTTGAACCTGAATTAAAAACTCAAAGCTAACTGCAGAAATATTCTGATTCTCCACTCGGAAAAAAGTTCATGCAGGCAGCGTCTGTTGGCAAAGTAATAGTTTCTGCTTTGGGGCAATTCTGAAGATGTAATCATGGTAGATGACCTGGAAAAGGGGAAAACTATTAATGGACAGTATTATCTATCAGAATTAAGATAACTGAAAGAATCGTTAAAACGCAGGAGAAAGTTCATGACAGGTGTGTTTTTGCTTCAGGATAACGCGCCTGTTCACACTGCTTAGGTTGCAATAGCTGAAGTAGCCAACTATGGCTTTGAATTACTACCAGACCCCTTACTCATCAAAATTAGCTCTTTCTTCCTGTTTCCTAAACTCAAATCCCAACTGTGTGGTCGCCATTTTGGAAGCAATGATGAGATCGTATCTGTTGTAGAAGAGATTCTGGAGGACCAGAACGCCACCTTCCACCGTGATAGGGTAAGCATCGTTGGATCAAGTGCATTGTGTCAAGCGGGAATCTATATTGAAAAATAACAAAAAACTGTCTTTAACTCCTTCTGGATGAGGCTTAGAACTTTTTGCGTGAGACTTGTATATATTTCTTATCAAACAAATGACAATCTATTCAACATCCAATGCTTTTCTGCTAAATCAAAGATATCTCAAGCTTTTGCCTGATATCTTGTCTATGACGGTGACTGTGTCTGGGTCACCCGTTTGGAATCAAGAAACACATGTACACGTTTTAGAACAGGAAACACCACATGCACTTATGATTATTTACTGGATTTTAGCATAACCGGATTATTTTTTAAAGTAACTAACAATGTGTACAAATATATCAATACACATCGGTATACAAAATATTAAAGTCTGTTCATAAGCAAATTATTCATAGTCTTATCAGTGATATGCCCATGCCTGTAGTTTTTGCATATAACTCATAATTATAAACGTGATCTATTTAAGATGTTTTTTTTTATATGAGTTTATTAAGTTTAGTTGTGATATAATGTATAGTAACAAAAGTAAAGTCATTTTTGCTTCGTATCCAAATGTTATTATCACTTTGTTTTATTTCTAGACCTTATTACCAAGGCAATGACGGAATATGCAAAAGCAATCCAGATTTTCTCTGTTATATGTGGCAAGATTAAAACAATGAATAGCAGAAAACCGATCAATGATTTTGTCAGAAAAACTTATCATACTTATTTTGAAGAGTAGTCCTCGGTGTTCAGAACAATTCATGGGAACTGTATATTGTCTGCAAAACATGTCAGGAGTACTTACGCCTCAGTGGACTGAAGGAACTTGAACTTTACTTAAGTTTGACATTCGGATGATTTGACGCTAGCCACGAAATCACATTGACAACTGTTATTTCTGACATTGCTGGTCTCAACAACAATAAACGAAAATCTGTTAACTATTCTTCTCTCAGTTACCAGATCTATAACACACTCCGATGAAATACTGATTGTTGATTTATAAAAATTTATGTCCAGTGACATTAAAGAATCGGACCATAATGATGCGAATGATTTCATCGACATGAACGAGAATGACAGTAACAATGATTTTGACGGATCATCACCTGAACTTTTTTATCAAGAAACGCTAATTAATCAGGGATTTGAATTTTTGAAAAGAATCATGGAACTCTTAGTTTCAAGACTGAAGGATAAAATTTTGCTTTTAAAAATTCATGGAAACTATTTATTAAGCAAAATTTGTTTTTCGACGCAACTCCATACTTCACAGCGCTGACAGAAAAGCCTTTACCTATCAAGAGATAATAGAATAAGTTACTGTGATTTATGTATACCTGAAAATGATTAACTTCTTACTTGGGCAGCAATCAGACCACATAAAGTTCTCATGCCTTCTTTGTTTATAGGAGAGTAGAGCCAGAAGTCAACCCTGGGATAGAAGAGTAGAGTAGAAATGAGAGCCAAAGAGAAAAAAACTGATAACTAATCCGCTCGTCCCCAAAGATAAAATGATCTTCCCTCCTCTCTATATCAAATTAGGATTCATGATGTAATTTGTGAAAGCGTTTGATAAAAAAGACCAATATTTTCAGTACATTTACAATGCATTTCCTGGTCTCAGCAGAGAAAACCTGAAACAAGGTATTTTTGATGAACCATGCATGCGAAAACTCATTAAGAATGACAGCTTCAACTCTTTGAAATCAAATTCCTGAATTTTATTTGTTGTTTTAGTAAAAACATTCTTGGTAAACACAACTATAGGAAGCAGTCGACAGAATGTTAGTAAATTACTAGAGCTTGGTGCGAGCATAAACCAAGGCCTTGCCTATTTCTGATAAGTCTGAGTGAGTTTAGCCATCCTGAGAGATTGTAGCAGATCCTCTTTATGTTGATGATTAGACTGGAAAGTCTCGGTCAACCCTCGAATGGATTTAGAAAGGCTAATTTGCAGTAACGGTTTCCTACGTCAGAGGGGCGATGTAAACCTGCGTCAGGGATGTATTCAACTGCTCCTTCAAGCGTCTTTTTGGCCTCCGCGTAGTCTCTAGCCACTGGCATTGTCTCAAAACAAGACGCAAGAGTTGTGTAGGGCGCATTCTTGAAACGTGACCCGCCCAGTGGAGACGTTGTGAAGGACGGTAGGCTTGATGCTAGAGAGAGATTTCCTAGAGAGGACTTCATTGTTGGTCCTGCAATCCTCCCAACTGATGCGAAGGATTCTTGGAAGCATCGTTTGCTAGAACCGCTCTAGACGTTGGATATACCGATGATACAAAGCCCATGCCTTATGTTGAAGCCGTGATTGCTGAAGACCCGATCTGAGAGTGCTACATACCCATTATGAGCCGCTTTAACCTTGTTGTTAATGTCTCTCTTGCAGGTGATATTATTGGAGAGGATGCTTCCAAGGTAGGGAAACACATCAACGACTTCTACAGACTGTACGTCGGTGTTTCTGCTGACGTCTGGTATTGCTCGTCCGGTTGGATGAGGATCGTTATATTTTCGACTTTAACCCTCATCCCGAAAGATTTGTAGGCCACGTTATGCAAGTTTGTCAATTTCTGTTGGTTTGTGACAGTCTGGTTCGCAGTTACATTGTCGTCAGCGTACTGAAATTCTCGCACGTGGGTGGTAGTATTCTTTATGCATGAACGAAGTCGACCAAGATTGAAACTATATCGGATGTCAAGGCCAGTGCTGTCAGAGGTCTCGCTAATCATGTTTACGAAGTACAGGGAGAGGAGTGTCGGAGTTAATAGACAGCTCTGTTTAAGATTAACAGCGATTGGAAACAGGTCCTAGGTTCCGTCGTAGAGCATGCACATCGGAGACACGAAGCAACCCGGACAGTCAAAGCTGGCAAGAGTGGCCCACATTGTTGAATTTCGGACATTGTTGAAGGCCTTCTAGAGATCCCAGATAAACTTAGGTGGTTTTTGCTGGTTACAACTCTTCTGTAGCTGTCGCACACAGAATACTATGACGACAGTAGTTCTCGAAGGCCGGAAACCACACTGGGATTCTTAAATGATTTCTTCTGTCGCAGGGAAGAGTCGATCCAGTAATATTCGCGCAAAGATCTTGTTAGCGAGGTTTACGAAGGAGACATCACGATAGTTGCTGCAAAGTGAACGGTTTTCTTTTTAAATATTTGTCACAATGTTGCATTTTTAAAGTCCTCAGTGACTCTTTTTATCTTTCCAGATTTTATGTGTCAGAATCATCAGTTCTAGGCCACCGTGAGAGGAAATTTTCAGAGGCACATTGTTGGTTTCTGTAGCTCTATCGAGTTTCATGAGGCAGAGTGCTTCTTTCTATTCGCGAAAAGTTAGGGGAGAGTGACATCTAATGTCTAGCAGAGAATTGGGGGCGGTCGCAGGAGGTTTTCTGGTGTGGTGGCGTGGACATTGAGAAGGCTCTTGAAGTGTTTTTTTTTCAACAGTCCAAGATGTATTCACTATCAATAAGGATGGCGATTCCGTACGAGTTCTTAAGGCCTGTCACCGTAAATTAGATGGATGCAAAGAATTCTTTTGTGGACACATAAAAGCGATATTTCCAAATGGTCGGCATACAGTTAGATTTCTGCTGCCTTTGCAAGTGTTCTGAATTGCACGGAGTTGTATTTTACAGTTTTTGTGGCGTTCTAATAGATTTCTTTTGTTCAACTAAAGGGTGGTTCTCGAAAGCCAGGCATGCTTCGCGTTTTTTGATTAATTAACTGGTCAATTTCCTCCTGATGCCCGTCGAACAAGTCGTGATTTTCCGTTTTCCGCTACCCAAGGACTTCTTCAATTGTTGATATCATTGCATTGCACAGGGTTGTCCATTTCCCGCTGATAGTCTCTCCGTTCGATGATCCACTGAGACACTTTTCAGCGAATAGTTCAAAGAGGCACGATATTTCTCAGTCAAAGAGTTGGTGGGGCTTGCCTGCAAGAGGATACTTAGGTGACCGATGAATAGATATCTTGAACTGTGAGAGCTGAAGACAGTGATCTGTTCAGCAATCATCCGCTCTCGGCATGGAATGTGTGGTGTGGACATCCATTTTGTCCCGTGATCGAATGAAGACTTAGTCCAAGATGTGCCAGTAGTTGAATTTTGGATAATGCCATGTTATTTTTTGTCGATTCAGGAGTCGGAACAGTAGTAGAAAGTGAAGTCAGAGAGTTTGACACGGCCTTTCACATGAATTTGATTTTGGTGGACAATTCTGAGTGAGAGAGTTACCCACATAATTGACCATAAGCGCCTCCCTCTCTCAATCACCATTGAGTATCAAACTACATATCCTGAATATTCATTTGAACAAAAAATTCTGATTATATGAATGATGAAGAAAGAGACCGTCTTTACCAAGATGTAAACGTAATGGACACAGATATTAAGAGAGATGGGATAAGAGAATTGTTGTGGTGTCCTCCATCTAAAGAGTCTATGTTGGACTCTTCCGCTTACTATAAGATTAGTAGGAGAGGAGGCCTTGGGGGAACAGTTGAATTGATTGGTCCAGTGTCTGTCTAATTTTATTTGAAAAAGGAAAAGAATTGGTGACGTTTCCCAGACCAATATTTGCTACTGTTTTTTAACTTTACCGTTTGCTTCGAAAAAGACTTTTTTGAATTTTAGAGTTATTTACTTTTTATTTTCTTGTTTTGTCCTTTTCTTTTTTCTTATTTTCATATTTTTTATTTCAGTTTCTGTTGGCTTGGACCACCATATTTGTTTTTGTTTAAATCTTTTTAACTTTCATTTTTATTTCTTTTGGTTTTATTTCAGTATCTGCTTGGTTTTGGGAGCCATATTTGTTTTTGTTTAATTCTTTTCACTAGTGCCTTCTTTTTATTTTGTTTTCAGTGACCAGGAACTGATTTTTATTTGAACTTTTCCTCGTTAATTTTTCTTCTCAGCCCCTACCCTATTTCTTTATTTTACGAAAGAAGCCTTTTAGGCGACTCGACGTTTTTTTTGTTTTTTTTTTGGTTTTTTTGTTTATTCTTGCACGCTTTTGTTTTTCATTAAGGTTACTTAAAGTCTTTGTTTTATTTTATTTCCTTTATTTTAACTTTTTATTTAATCTTTTTACGTGTTTATTTTTGTCAATTCTTTGTTTTATTTTATATTTTAAAACGTTTATTTAAAGTTAATTTAATTATTTAAACTTCTTATGAGGTTACTTTTTGCTGTTCAAGGCTAATTTTTCTTTAACTTTTCTCGTTTTTTTTTTTGTTTTTTTGTTTTTTCCTGTCGTTTTAGGCCTTTAATTTTTGTTTCGTATTATTTAGTTTACCGTAGTTTACCGGTTTTACGAAGTTAATTTTTGCCATAAAGGCTAATTTTTCTTTGACATTTTCTTGCCGGTTTAGGCTAATTCTGTTTGTTACTTTTATTTAAGTTAACCTTTTGCGAGAGAAACCTTTCTGTCTTTTTTTTTTTTTTTTTAGGCTAATTTACATTTAATTTACTTTTTCGTTTACTGTATATTTTTTCTAAAAATTTTTTGTAGGGGATGGTCTTTCAAGATAATAATTGGCCGGGGCGCCTTTATGACCATCCCCAACAGCCTGGATGTAGGGGACCTGAAATTTCTGGTAATAGTGTCCGGGTGTAAACCGAAGTGCTGGAGGTGTGGAGAGATTGGTCACCTCTCCTCCTCCTGTCCAGAGAAGAAGGCATCTGGTAATCAGGCCTCTGGCGACCAAGATCCCTCCCTAGCCGCATCTTCAGAATCTGCCACGCCTGTAGTGGGCATGCCAATAACTGGGAATGGTGTGGTTGTTCCCTCGGTTGGGTCAAAACAAAAGCCACCTTCACCGGAAAGCCTTCGCCGGTTGGTGGTGCGGTTTCGGAGGAGGGAAAGGGGGAATGGCTTGTTGTTAGTAAGGTCAGGGGAATAGCCAGGCAGCGGGACCTTGGTCTTCTGAAGCACCAAGGACAAAAGACACAGAGAGTCCCACTCCCTCTACCAGCATGGAGGGTGATGCCCCGGTCTGGAAAGGTACTTCGTTTGAGAAGCTCTTGAAAAAATAATAATGTTCAAAGTATTTTGACAGTGATCCGCACTGGATCGGGAGCGCGGCAGATATGGGGGATGGTCGAGGAGGCCATCAAATCCATCCCAATGCAATTTTAGAGTCTGAAAAACAAATAATGTAAAATATTACTGTTCAGAACGAGCCCCGGTTTTAGTTTACCCCTCCCTCTATAGGGCTCTAAAACTCACCTTCTCGTGGAATATCGTAGGTCACTCCTCAGACAGCAACATCAAGACTGAGATGGGCCAAGGATCGATGGGAGAGGCAGTCGGTATCCATGTTCCGTCCAGACCCCCAACCCTAATCAGGTATCATAATGGCTCTCTGGTTAGCAAGTTTGAATGCCCGGGGGCTGAGGTCGGAGTCTCGAAGGGTGAGACTCACTTACGATTTCCAGCACTTCGGTGTGGAGTTATGTTGCTTACAGGAGATCCGGTTTTTTGCTTCGATTATGAGGGCATTCTGTCTAGGAGTTTCGATCTCTATTCAGCATGTTTTGATGGTCGTTCTAGAGGTGTTTTCTGGCTAGTGAGCAAGTCCTTGTAGGCGGTGTGTGCGCTTGTCTTCGCAGATCCGGCGGGCAGGATTTGCGTACTGGATATTACCATAAAGGATAAGGCTTTTTGTTTCATTGTGGTTTATGCGCCCAATGACCGTGAGGAGCGTCCTGCTTTGTTTCGGCAGTTCTTAGGGACATCTCGTCGGGTAATCTTAATTGGGGAATGGAATGCCGTCCTTGACCCTGAGAAAGATTGCATAGGAGAATAATCGGGTACTAACCACCGGCATGTGAAACCATTTCAGGCTTTTATCGATAGAAATGACCTTGTCGATAAGTATCGAAATAAACACCCTCGGGTGGTAGTGTGGACTTGGACTTATAGGGAGAGCTCGAATTCGGTGGTGCGTGCGAGCTACATCGACTGAATCCTAGTTAAGAGTTAAGAGGGCTCTTCTTCTCCTTCTTCTTCTTCTTCTTCTATGTGCCCTTTTCCTTCAGGACGTAGGCGATCATGGTTTTCCACGTCTCCCTATCCCTTGTGGCTCTTAGTATGTTTGCTCCTGTTACTCCTGGCAACCCCCGTTCCGTCATCCACCTGATCAGGCCCTGCAAATATGTTATCCGCTGCCTTCCTCTGTCTCTCTTTCCTTCTATCTGGCCAGTGAGTATCAGGTTCTCCAAGCTCTCCTTCCTCATTGCGTGGCCCAGGAACTTGAGTTGTCTCTTCCAGATGCTCAGTATTAATTTCCTTTTTGTTGCCATTCTTTCTAACACCTCATCGTTGCTTGCATGCTCAGTCCACAATATCCGCAGCATCCTTCTGTAAAACCACATTTCCGTTGCTTCCAGTTTTGTCCTCATTTTCGATGATATTGTCCAGCATTCACTGCCGTATTGAAGAACTGACATCACATAGCAATCCAGCACTATTTTCTTTGTTTCTAGTGAAATTTTCCTGTGTGTTAATACTTTACTCGGGTTCTGGAACACGTCCTTTGCAATGCCAATTCGCCTTCGAATCTCTGTGTCGCACTTTCCATCTCCTGTTAGAACACTTCCTAGGTATTTAAATTTTTGTACTTGCTTTATTCTGGTATCCCCCACCTGTATTTGGCATTTTGGGTTGCCCCTTTTGCTGATGACCATGCATTCAGTTTTCTTGAAGTTTCCATTCGATAGTTTACACGGATCATAGGCTCATCCGGGTTCGTGTAAACTAAGATATGCCTAAGGTTCAGTTGGCTGGCTACTGGAAATTGAACACGTCATTATTTGATAGCCAAAATTTCCAGGAACAACTGTTACTAACACTAAAGTGGGAATTGACGTGGGGACAGTGGTTGGGAATAAGTAGTGGGATTCACTAAAACCCAAACTTAGGTCCTTTGTTGCTGACTATAATCGTCAGCTTAACATAGCTAATTTAGCGGCACAAACGGCAGTAGAGAAAAAGTTTGATCGGGCGATTAAATCCCGAAATAATGGGGATGTAGCCTTAACTAGGGCCGAGCTGGTCTCCTTGCTTATCAAGGACTAGGCTCTGGTAGTTAGGGCTAGGCTAAAAAGAATGTCTTCTGAGGCAACAAATATTGCCGCTGAACTGCGCGCAGAGGAAGCTCGAAATGCAGTCAATCGGCATATCGATGACATCACATTGCCGGACGGGCGTACCGTGACTACAGACGCGGGTATATGTGGGTCTTTTCAGGATTAATTCTAGGATCTTTTTACCAGGAAGCCCGGTCTGAGCACTGCTCAGTTCGACGCCTATTTAGCTGACTTTCCTCGTCTTGAGGCGGCTGAAGCGACTGGGTGCGAGGGGCCCATTACAGAGTCTGAGATCTGGGATGAGCCGAAACCGGTTGTCCGGGACAAGACTCCGGGATTGGATAGTCTTCCCTACGAAATGTGCTTGAGGCAGTAGTCCGTTTTTGTCCCCTTGCTGGCGCTGATTGATAACAACTGGATGGAGCAGGGGTCTATACCTCGACGCTTCACCAGTAATCAAGTTGCTTTGCAAGAGCAAGAGCGGTGGGGGTGGCTTAGATAATTATCGGCCTTTAACGATATTAAATACTAACTTAAAGATTTTAGCCAAGTCTGATTGGCCCCGAGAGGACTTGTGCTGTAAAGGACAGGACTATTCATAACAACCTTCATTTGGTACGCCTGATCATCGATAAAGTCGACAGTGAAGCCGCGCTGATCAATTTGAATTAGGCTTTCGATAGGGTTGGCCATCGGTTTTTGGAGACTGTCCTTTCCGCTGCCGGCTTCGGGCCGTACTTTCGCTCTTGGATCCGACTGCTGTATGCGTCTCCCGGTGCGCTGCTGAAGTGAATGGGGTAAGATCGAAGCCTTTCATATTATCTCGCTCCATTCGTCAAGGTTGTCTACTTTTGCCTTTGCTTTACGTTCTTGCGTTGGAGCCTTTCCTTCGCAAGTTAAATCCGGTCCTGCGCGGAATTTTCCTCCCTGGTGCTACCACCTCGGTTAGGTACTCCAGCTATGCTGACGACGTTTTTGTGTCGAGCAAAGCCGAGATTGACGAAGTTAGCAAAGAGATCAGAGGCTATGAAACGGTGACAGAGGCCAAGATCAATCGCGATATGTCTGTGGGCTTGCGGTTGGGAGTGTGTAAGGGAGTTTCTCTTCCTGGACCTTTGTTCTGGAAGGATGGGCTGATCAAAGTTCTTGTGGTCTAGTTCGGTCCCGATCTCCGGTTAAAAATGAATTGGTCAGAGGTTCGAGAGAAGGCTGAGTTCGCAGTTCGTCTGTGGACTCGAAGGAAGCTTTCCTTGAAGAGGAGAGCGAAAGTATGTGCCTCGCACATCTACCCCATTCTTCTTTACCGACTCTCCGTACTTCCACTTCCGTGTGCCATTCAATTGGGGTTACTACAGCTCTTGTTATGCTTCTTGTGGGGAGAAGGTAAGGCTCCCAAGGTGTGTCGGAGAATCTGTTACCTCCATCCTTCTGATGGCGGTCTGGGCATGCTAAGAGTTGAGATTCGTCAACATACGCTTCGCATTAGGTTCCTAGATCGGATGTGTATGCAGACGGATAAGAACGGCGCCATCTGTAAAGAAGACGTCCATAAACATTTTTCATCTTTGAGAAGTGTGCACTTGTCCGAGGAAGAGGCCTACTGTACTACTCGCGGCGAGTGCTTCTTTTATCACGAATGTCGGTTGGCTCTTTGGGTCCTCTTACGGGCGACGGAAGGCCTCTCCAACGCCCAGTCGTTGTCTCGTAAGGCGTTATATCGTGTGTTAGGGCGGCCGTTCAAGATGAACTGATAGGCGAGCTCGGACTGACGAAGCAGGAAGCTCGCTCCATATGGCCTTGGGCGCCCGGGTTGAAATGTCTCACTAACGATGAAGCATCATTCACCTGGCTGATGATTCGGAAGGCTCTCTGGGTAGACAAGAAGCTTTATGCAGCGGGCCTACAAAGAGTTTCAATCTGTGTGTGTTGTGGGCTGTCGACGGAGACTGTCGAACATACTTCTTCCACTGCATTGTTGTTGTCTCGTGATGCAAGTTTCTTGAAGACCACATGGTTCATATGTTGCGCGGAAAGTTTTTTGTCCTTGAGGCTAGTTATGTTTGTAGCAATATCGCGCCTCCGTTATCTAAGGCTGAGCACTATGTGCTCTTTTGTTTGCTAGGTGTTGTGCGAGTCGTGATTTGAACGACGCGACAGAAGGAATTCTATGCCGATGAGAAGTTTACCTCTTCCCAACTGATCTTGTTCTTTAAGCATCAGCTTAAAGTTAAGATTAGGACGAAAAGGAAATGACTCGCTCCATCAGAATTTGGAAAAACGTGGTTGAGTCTTCGCAAATCTGTCGAGTAAAAGGTGCTGACCTAGAGTGGTTTTTAATGCCGGTTAGGCATCAGAATTTTGGCTGTGCTGGAAGAAACATGAGCAGACCCTCCCTGTTAAGCTTAGAATAGGAGATTTTGATTTTATTTTTTTCAAAAAGTTAATTTAGCTAGGTTGTGAATGCTCATTGGCCCCCTTTTTCCTTTTGTTCACATGTTTCTTTTAGTTTAATCCCCAATCCCTTTCTCCCTTTTATGTGAACAGGAATGTTATTTCCCTGTTGGATGCGTGGCGTTTTTCGTTTTCAAGTGTGCTTTTTTCGTTCTTCTTGTAGTGTTTAGATGTGTAAATTGTTGTGTGAGTGTTTTCAGATCGGATGAGTGACTACTTAATCCGATGATTACTTAAAGCCATGCATTATTTAAATCCAGTGACCTGTTTTTTCTGTCACATTTCAGTGTTGTGAGGGCTTTTATTTCTGACATGATTTTGTTTAGTTTCTTGTAAATATTGTTTGTCATTGTATATATTCATAGGTAAAATTTTTAAATGTTGTTATTTTCAGCCCCCGCCTTCCACACAAAATTGTACATATGGAAGTTAAGTAGGACTTCATAAAGTATCTGAGGTATTATGGTGGACGTAGTAAGAATGGTAAGTAAGAATGTGGTATTATAGTGTAAGGATTATTGTAGTGTGCCAGGATCGATGAAAGTGAATAGCTAAGTTAAATTAGGACAGATGATGACCAGCCTTCCCCATCCCCTTGTGCCACATTTGTACGTTTTTATGTACAATAAATATTACAGTTGAATTGATTATCTGTTCCTACTTACGAGAAGAGTTTTAATTCGTGTCCGACGAATTAAAACATTGGCATTATTTTCGATGAATTTTTTTTTTGCTTTTTGAATTTATTTTCTTTTCAGTTTTTGAAGACTAATTTTAAGTCAAGTTCTTTTATTTTATTTTCTACGTATTTTTTATATAATTTTATTTTTTTTCAGTTTATTTTTTTAACCCCCCCTCAGGTTTTTATGTTCGTATTTTTTTCTTTTTTTGTGTACTAATTTGTTATATTAGTCTTTTTAGTTCTGTTTAAATATTTCTTTTATTGTATTTAATTTTTAAGTTTGAAAAAGAATTATCTATCTTTATGGTGGACAAGCGCATGCACAAGATTTGTCGCATCACAAAAGAAGCAATGGTCAAGGCTTTGATCTCTATGGGTGTCAAAACCAAAGAGTGATTAAAAAGAAAAGGGACTTACTGCTACCAACATCAGCTGACTGCGAAGACGCATGCAGTCGAGATTTGATAACGAACGAATATATTGTAAGAACCGAATATGAAGAAAGACGAAGGACCAACGTAGCTATATACGAGCTTCCTCCTCAGGTCATAGGTGAGCACTTAATGGCTTATTTCATGATGTATGGGCGGATACTTAGTGCTTCCTCCGATGACCTGAGCGGTGGGGGTGGAGTTTTGAGATCATGATTGACCGCAATAGAGGGCCAGAAAATGCCGGTTATTGTTTCAGACAGAAAACCAACATGCTGGAAGTGTAGGCAGACTGGTCACCTGTCCTCTTCCTGCTAATTTGTTGATCCAAATCCCCCTCTAGTCGAGTCTGTTATTTCCGTCACGCCTGGAACCGGTGCGGAAAATCGTCCGGTTGGGTCTGGTGCTCGACACCCATTGCCCGAAGAGTCTTCACCAGCCGCCAAGGAGAAGGGTGAGGGGCAATGGCAGGTTGTTGGCAAGGCTGGAGGGAAGCGCCGGATAGTGGGATTTCAGTCCCCTAAAGTTCCAACTGTACAGGACACGTACAGCCCCACACCCTCCACCAGTTCTAAAGGCGACGAACTGCTATGCGAAAAAACTAAGACATCAAAGGCTGAAATACGAACCTAGTTTCGAGAAGAAGGAAAAGTTATCACAACTACAGGAGGAACTCAAAAAGAAAAGAATTTCCAAGACACCACGACATTCTTCATCGGCACCATCTTCCCCGAAAAAACATATAATGACCCCTCCTCCACTCACAAAATCTCTATCCGCCACTCTATCCAAGATGCAATCTCTTAAGAAGACAACAGCTAACTCAACACCATCATCACCACAAAGACACAGTAATTCATCACAATACACCAATTAGAAATTTGAATCAGCCCCAGAAATCTGAACCAGCCAAAAGACAAAGAAGCCCATCATCCGAAAGTACCGAGAAAAAAAGAAAGCTAAACCCATTTATAATTTATGGGAAGATGTGTGCCGAGTATCACAAGATCAAGATGAAAAGGCACTGGCACATACCAGGAAGACTAAAGAGCTGAGGACTTTGCTAAACTTTTTAAAAATGTCTACGTAGAGAATCCAACTAATTTCCCCAAGGCCAAGTGGATCTTGACTGTTGTCAGATCTGGAGATGTAGCACAACAAATTTGGGGAATGCTAAATGAGGTTAATGGTGCCTTTTCATCATTTCAATTTCTATGAAAAAGACGATGCAAAATTGAGTCAGTTTTGTTCAGGGCGTACCCCACTTTATGTTCACCCCTCCCTGTATAGAGCTCTCAAGTCAACCTTTCCCTCGGACATTAGTGGGCTGTCCCTTGATGGCTCCATAAAAATTGAGATGGGTACTGGACTAATAGGACATTACGTCGGTGTCCTGTCCCCAGACATGTTTGGTGCGAATCCCCAACTCTAATCGGACTGATAATGGCTCTCTGGTTGGCTAGTGTGAATGGCCGGGGCCTGAGATCGGAGTCTCGCAGAGCGTCTCTCAACCGCGATCTTCAGCGCCTCAGTGTGGATATATGTTGTTTGCAAGAGACCCGTTTTTTAACTCGCGACCATGTACTCTTGTTTATCGATAGGAATGATCTTGTCGATAAGTATCGAAATAAGCACCCTCGGGAGATAATGTGAACTTGGACTAATAGGGGCAACTCGGACTCGGGGGGTGCGTTCTAGCTACATCGACCTAGTCTTAGTTAAGAGAGTCGATGTAGGGCTCTTAAGTTGTCCAAGTTTTCATTCTATAGTTTACTCAGGGTATAGGCTCGTCCGGGTTCGTGTAAACTTAGATAAGCCTAAGGTTAAATTGGCTGGCTACTGGAAATTGAACTGTTCATTATTTCCAGGTCCAATTGAAACTAATGCTACAGCAAGAATTGACGGAGGCTGTGTTTGGGAATAAGTGGTGGTGTTCTTTAAAATCAAAAATTAGGCCGATTGCTGCTGAACATAGCCGTCGACTCAATCTATCTAGGTTAGCAGCTAGAAGCAAAAGTTAATAGGGTAACCAAATCCCGTGTTAGTGGGGACGTAACCATAGCCAGGGAGATGCAGGCCTCCTTGCTTTTCAAAAAGGATCAAGCTCTGGTAGTTAGGGTTAGGTTAAATGTCTCCTGAGCCAACGAATATGGCCATTGAATTGAGTGCAGACGAATTGAGAAATGCTGCCAAAAGGCATATCTCGTGCGTCACATTGCCAGATGGGAGAACCATGACTACAAACGCGGGCATAGTCGAGGCTTTTCATGACTATTTTCAGGAACTGTTCACCAGGAAGCTCAGTTCTATGCCCATTTGCCGACTTCTCTCGTTTCAAGGCGGCTGAAGCGGTTCGGTGCGAGGGTCCCGTGACAGAGGCTGAGATCTGGGATGCGCTGAAGCTGGTTCGCCGGGACAAAACTCCGGGATTAGATGGTCTTCCTTACGAACTGTACTTGAGGCAGTCTCCCGTTCTTGTTCCCTTGCTGGCACTGATTTTCAACAACTGGATGCAGGGTTTATACCCTAACGTTTCACTAGGAGTGTGATCAAGTTGCTGCGCAAAAACAAGGACGGTGGGGATGGGGTAGATAACTTCAGGCCTTTGACGGTGTTAGATACAGAGTTGAAGATTTTAGCCAAGATCTTAGCCAGCCGTTTGCAGGCTGTCCTCCCAATTCTGATTGGCCCTTAACAGACTTGTGCTGTAAAGGGTAGGACTATTCAGGACAATCTTCATTTGGTACTCTTAATCATCGAGAAAGTTACGGAAGTCGCGCGGATCAATTTAGATCAATCCAAGGCGTTCGATGGGATTGACCATCGTTTTCTAAAGACTGTCCTTTCGGCGGCTAGTTTTGGGCCGTACTTGCGCACCTTGATCCGACTTCTATACGCGTCCCCTAGTGCGCTGGTAGAGGTAAATGAAGTACGATCGGAGCCTTTCCTATTGACTCACTCTATTCGTCAAGGTTGTCCGCTTTTGCCTTTGTTGTGCTTTGGAGCCGTTCCTTCGCAAGTTGAAGGCGAATCTAGTCCTTCAAGGGATTTCCTTGCCTAGTGCTACCACCTCGGCCAAGTATTCTGCCTATGCTGACCACATTTCGGCTCTTGTGTCGAGCAGAGCCGAGATTGACGAAGTCAGCAAGGAAATCAGAAGGTATGAGACGGTGACAGGGGCCAAGATAAATCGCGATAAGTCTGTTGGCTTGTGGTTGGACGCGTGGAAGGAAGTTTCTCTTCCCGGGCCTATCCACTGGACGGTGTCTGGTTCGGTACTAATCTCCAGTTGGAAATGAATTGGTCGGAGGTACGAATAAAGGCCGAGGCTGCAGTTCATATGTGGTCTCGGAGGAATATTTCCTTAAAGCGAAGGGCGGAAGTATGTGTTTTATGCATCTACCCGATTCTCCTTTACCGATCCTCTGTGCTTCCACTCTTGTATGCCATATTAATGACATTAGTCAGGGTTTTGTTTTCCTTCCTCTGGGGAGAAGGCAATGCGCCTAAGGTGTGTCGAGGGATCTATTACTCCCATCTTTCTGAGGGAAGTCTGGGAATGCCTAGTGTTGAGATTCGTCAACATACGCTTCCCATTGCCTTTCTAGACCGAATGTGTTCGCAAATGGATGAGAGTGGTCAATTCTAGAACGAAAATGCCCGCAAAAGCTTCCCGTCCATAAGAAGTGTGCATTCGTGTGAATAGGAGGCCGGCTCTACACCTCGAGGCGAATGCTTCTTCTGTCTTGAATGTTGGTTAGCTCTCAAGTACCTCTTACGGGTGACGGATGGCCTCCCTTATGTCCAGGCGTTGTCGCTTCTGGCATTTTATCAGGTGCTAGTGAGTGGGGGTGTTCAAGATGATCTGATCGACGAGCTCGGTTTGACGAAGCAGTAGGCTCGCTCTGTGTGGCCCTTGGGCGCCCGGGTTGAAATGCCTCACTAATAACGAGGCATCACTTTGTCTCACGCCTTTTTCCATTACAAGGTCGTGGTACCGCTGTGTGAATGGCTTGAATACATCATGGTTCGCATGCTGCGTGGAAAGTTCTTTGTCCTTGAGGTCGCTTCTGTTTGTAGCAATGTGATGCCGTCGTTGACTAGGGCTGAGCATTATGTGTTCGCATGCTTACTAGGTGTCATGCGAGTCGAGATATGAACGACGCGACAGAAGGAATTCGATGGGGACGAGAAGTTTTTCTCTTCCAACTGATCATCAGCTTAAAGTCAAGTTCGGAATAGAAAGGCGAATGACTCCCTCCATCAGAATTTGGCAAAAGGTGGAGAAATCTTGCGCGAATCTGTCGAGTGAAAGGAGCTGACTTGGAGAGGTATTTTGATGCCAGTTAGGCATTAGGATATTGGGGATCCTGTAACAAACATAGTTAACCCCACCCGAAAGTAGAATAGTTTAGGTTTGTTTTTCTTTTTGTTTTTGGCATGTTTAAACTTAGCTAGTATATGTATGGTCATTGGCCCTACGTTTTTTTTTTCTTAGGTTTAATTCCCCAACCCATTCCCAGTTAGGTGACCAGATATGTTAGTTCCCTGGTACATGCGTGGCAATTTTCGTCTTCGAGTGTGTCAATTTCGTATGTGTTGTTGTGTTTGGAAGTGATTGTATGTATGATTGTTTGATTTTTACACGCCGCGCTAAAATTTCTCCTAACTAAATAATATATCTGCCACGGTTAAGGATTGTGGGCTTTTTTTTAACTAACAATAATTTTGTCAGTTTTTGCATATACTTTCTTTCATTGTATGAATATTCATCGGGGTATTCAATTTTTAAACTTGTTATTCTCCACTCTCACAGACAAATTGTACATATGGGATTAGTTAGACCTTCACAGAGTCTTTGAGGTATTTTAGTGGTTGTAGTGAGAATGGTAAGTAAGAATGTAATATTTTAATGCAAGGGATTTTGTATAGTCTGCTTGGGTCAGCGAATGAGGCTAGCTAAGTTAATGTAAAAAAGATGAAGACCATCCTTTTCTCACCCCTTTTTGGCCTTGTGCCACATTTTTGTAAAATAGCAAAATAAATATTAACAGTTGAATTGATTGAACACTAAACAACCGACACACGCAATAGTCTTGTAATTCTCTTCTGTTTTATTTACTGTTAAATACATGTGCGTTTTTTTTTATCTTTCACTTGGTCACAACAAGAATGATGGCAGAAGAGACAAAACTGTGGATGATTCGCAAAAATAAAAAAGCCAACGTTCTTATTATGATTGTTCTTTTTTTTTTAACTTCATATTAAATCTAACATGTTTGTTTTTATGTACTTTTCTACTTACCTCATAGTTCAAACTTTATTTTATTTGCATTGTTGTTCATTTTCTTTTTTAAGACAAATGGCATAAAATAAGTAATTTCAATGACATAAAATAAGTAATTTCAATTGATATGCCTGCTATACTCATGAGAGATATTGGTTGTTCACTACCAAGACACTATAGAGAGAAACTGGGAGGAAAAAACAAAGACAAACTTTATTAACTTTTCAGCAACAACGTAGAATATCTTCTGCGCTAAGGTTTGACTCTCAAGTGATCCGTTAATTTTCTTTTTCTTTTTGATCAACGCACTTTTGGTAGAACTGTTGCAGGTGTTGGTATGTCCAAAAGTATCGTAGATTACATCCATAGCCGTTTTAAACTCGTCCGATAAACGCCGCCTGATTTGGTTGATGTGCCATCTGTAGATAAACTTTTGACCTTTTACCACGTACATCATGTTCCCGACTCTTCTTTCAATTGGGCCCATCTCCCAATAAGATTTGTTGTTTTTATAAACTTTAAAAAAACCTTTTTCACCAGGGGTGTATTGTTTTACAGGAAATAAATTATTTCTACCAGACTTTGTCTGTTTTGGGGGCAGTTTGTCGAAAACAGATCTTACACGGCGTGCAAACATCACCTCAGCTGGTGATTGTGAGACTGGTGTTCCTTAAATTGTTTTGAAGTGAATTGACTTCTATTATCGGTTACTATGGTGTCTGCTACACTGAATCTTGCAAATAACTCATGAAGGAAATTTTTTGTGCTCTCCAACGTTGGATTTTTAATTCTCTGTATTTCGGGCTACTTTGAAAAACTATCAACTGTAATGATGTAGTGATATCCTTCCAGTGGGCCGGAAAAGTCGATATATAATCTAGACTACGGTAGGTCTGTTTTAGGCCAGGGATTAAATTTGATAGTGGGTGCCTTTGCTGCTAAGGCACAGCCTTGACATCTTTTAACTGCGTTTTCAATATCTCTGTCCATATTTGGTTAATAGACAAAACTACACATTAGGTTCTTCATTGTTTTACTGCCTGGATGGCCAGCGTGAAAACCTTTTAAGATTTGTTTTTGTAATGTTATCGGTATTACTACACGTTCTCTATACTGCGTCGCATAATGAAAAAAACTTTCGTCGTACACTGGTCTCTTTTAGCTATTTTTTCCATTATTTGAATAATATATTTATCCCGGGTAGCTTCTTGCTTGATTTTATCCAACGTTACTGGTAATTCGTGAACCGCATTGCACACAGTTGATTTTAACTCTCCTTCCGATTTAAGCGATGCAATTACCGTGTCTTCCAACGGTTCCCTAAATTTTGAGATCAATCTCGTTCGTCCATCCGCGTAGCCAAACTTATTAGACGGTACATACTCCATATTGAAATCATAATTTAATAAGATTGTTCCCCATCTTTGTAGCCTGTTAGCTGTATGAGCCGGTAAACTCTTTTTTGATCCAAAAATAGAAAGCAGCGGCTTATGGTCGGTTTGCAATGTGAAATGACGATCGTGGACGAAACTGTGAAACTTCGAGACGGCAAATATTATTCCTTTACGTACACCGTCAGTGCAGCTCAATTGCTGTATTCTATTTAAAAAAAAAAAAAAAAAAAACACCGTTTTTTTTTTCAATTTCGTTTCTTTTTAAAAACTGGTTGCGTATTTTTGTGGAGTTGAAACTTCACTACCACCTACCCAACCCGGGAGAAAAAAAAACAGTAGGAAATGTTTCCTTTAATTTTGTAATTAATTTCTGAGCTTCGGTATTCAGGCTTTCTACTTTAAAGCAAAAAGAATTTATTGGTAAATCCCAAAGCTGAAATTCGGTAATCCAGTTTGTCTCAAGCAGATTAGTAGTATTACTAACTTTAATTTGCGTATTTTATCGTTGAGCGTGACCTTGGTAATAAATTCACCCACGAATTTGATTTTTTCCCCCAGTCACTGACTTAGAGTTCTTTTTTAGCAAGGTCAGCTTTCCTAATTTTTCCCATTATGCCACTACCTGGCCGGTCGCTGTTGGTTTCGATCCAGATAACTGGTCGTAGATTGACTCTTGTCACTTGTCCCAAGTTGTGTTGATTAATCACACGGTAGTCACGTGAGTTCTCCACTAGCTGTCTCTCTGCCGAATTAATCCAAACCGGGAAGCGTGCACACAATTGAGTAATAAAAGAAAAAAAATTAGCACCAAGAAAAATAAATGGACCGACGTCTGAAGTGTTGTAAAATAACGTCTTTATATACAGAATATACACAATATGCTCTTTTTGGATAATTCCCAATCCCTGCTTGTATCAAACTGGTAGCGGAACGAAAGTTTCTTAAGCAAATCGAATTATTCTCCTAAGCAATAACGAAAAATCTGGCTGGCCACAGTTTGCTGCTCCGAACAGAGTTCTAAGTTCGTTATAAGTCTAGTCAACTTGTTGCTTGTTTTCCGGAATGTTACGGAAATTGCCGAAGTGCTGGGTTACTCTCTTCATTTAGCAATTTCAAACTTTATCTGTAACTCTTTTCTTGTCTGTCTCTTAACTCTGGTTGGTTGATGAGCGACAGGCTTCTCTACGGTCGGCACCCAACGGCATGGCGATCATCTCTCTGTCCCTTTACTTCTTCAACTGGGAACTGTCTTTAGCAGGCGGTGATTTTCTAAGGTTGGTGCCCAACTGTGTGGCGATTATCTCTTTGTCATTATGTTTCTGGACCGGAAACTCGAACTCACTGCCACTCGAGCTGCAACTACTCTGTCGATCTCTGCAACTTCACTTCGATTGGACTGTGCTCCGACTCGAACTTCAAGTCAAAAACTTTGTCTGCAAATTCTCTTCTGTCTTTAACTCTGGTTGGCCGGCAGGGTCTGTAGTTAGCGCCCAACAACATGGCGCCTATCTTCGTCGTTACGTCTTTGGGCCGGTAACTGGAACTGGAACTGAACTGCCTCGAACCGCCACTGGGACTCTACTCCAATCCAACTGGAATCCAACTGATTTTGGTCCCTCGGGACCCTGTATTTATGCCCATGCCATGGTGTGGGGCCGACGGTCGCTGGGTGTCTAACCCCTCATCTTGGCGACCAATAGAATGCCGAGGTTAGCTGCTACTCGTTGTTGCCTCTGGTTTATCCAATGGGATTAACCTGCTTTCCATGACGTCAATTGTTGGTTGTCTCCCCCTTTCGGTGCTTGTTTACAGGGCCAATGGAATTCTTCTCCGTCTTATGACGTCATCTTCCCATACACCTTTTTTGGGCTGGACTTAACTGAATTTTCTCTCTCAAAATTTTCTTTCTCACGAAACAATTTCGGGATTTTTTTTCCTAAAACAATCGCTATTAACCTTTTTGAACTGACTTCGCCCAAAACAAGTTGACAAGGGTCCATTGACATTGTTACCCAGATAAGAATTTCTCCGCACCTGTGTTTTTCTACATCCATCCCTGAGTCACCTATATTTTCAAGCGACAGGAATGCCTTCGTTATCTGGTGTCAGTGAAAATGTTTCTTTCTCTAAATTACTTCGGGACCATTGTTATCTTAATTCTTTTCACAATTCACGCTAGCAGGACAATTGGATACAATAATTATTAATCAAAGTGAAATTTCTTTTTCTGCTTTTACAAATGCCCGGCGAAAAAATAACAATTGAATTTATCCCTTTCTTTAGGTTTAGAATGACAATTGTTAGCTTTCTTGGGTGGGCCGAAATCGACTTTATGACATTAAACAAATCCATTTCTCTTTTCTTGCTCTTCCTTCTCTCTCTTTCTCCGGTTTAAAATAACAACAGAGAAATACCATTTGTTACCTTTCGTCCCTGCCTTCTTTTTCTTCGCTCCTATTCGGAAAATAAAAATAAATGTCTTTTGGTACGTTTTCCTGACTTATAATTGTAATTAGAAGATTTTCCAGTTATAGTTAATAATTAATAAAATTAATCACCTCCGTTTTCCTTTACTCATATTCGGAAAATAAAGAAAATTTCTCTTAGCACGTTCTCTTATGATTTATAATAGTAATTAGAAGATTTTCCAGTTAAAGTTAATATTTAATTAATAAAATTAATTATCTTCGATCTGCTCCAAAATATTGTTTTACCATGTATGCAAGTTAATTATCGATAGATCAGATCCTGTGTCCAATTGCTTTTTTACTTTTTATTGAATAATGTGACGGCGACAAATTTGCGAATTTTACAATCGTTCACTCTATCTGAATTTAGCTTTCTGATGTCACTAATTTTATTTTTCTACCGGCAATGTGTATTTTTATGACCAAATTTGTTGCAGTGGAAGCAATTCTTATTTCGAAAATTACAATATTTATACCAATGTAATTTACCGCACCCATAGCACGGTTTCGTGGGTAAACTCGTTTGGTTAATTTTCTCTGGTACTTCTCCTTTTGACGAATAGTCAGTAATTTTAGATTTATTTTTACTCGGAGACTGACTGTGTTTCTTGTAGCATATTTTTTTAATATGTGCCACGCCTGATTCGTCTATTTTCTTTGAATCCTGCTTGACACTTACAAATCTTTGGCAGTCTTCCGCGACTTGTTGTAACGTAATATTTGGCTCGTTCTCCAGTTTATTCATAATTCATCGTCGTATTTCTGCATCCTTAGCAGCGACTAATCCTTGTACAAAAATTAAGCATTTAAAGTTGTCAGCATTTAATTCTGCGAGTCTAAAATCGTCGCAGTCCTTGTTTACGTTAGATGCGAACGTAATATAGTCCTCTTCTTCGTCTCTCGTTAAATTTAAGCATTTCTACCTCTTGTGAAAGAGAGATGTTTTGGAGCTAAAATGTTCTGTAAGTATTTCAACCGCCTCGGCAAATACCAATTCCTTAGTCTTTCTTGGCAAAATTAACCAATTCCCTGTCGTTCCCAATTTGCTAAGAAGAATTCGTAGTTTTTTCTTGTCACTCTATGATTTACAATCCATGATTTACAATGATTGTAAATGTCCTCATATTTTTTATGTATGCCACGAAGGTTACCACCTGTTCTAGAAGGTATGAAAATTTTTCAACTGTATTCCATACAGTACTTTCTGGGAAAGAATTGAATTGTTGAAATGACTTTTTCCTATTCGAAATTATTTCAAGAATTTGTTTTTGAAAATTTAGCTAAATTTTTTCCATCTTTTCTTGAAATTTCATTTGTTACTCCAGTGTTTTCGCTTGTTGCTCACTTTGAAATTTTATAAATTCCAAAATCACACTTTTAACTTCTTCCATTGCCAGAATGGTGAGGCTTCAACAAGGGGTCTGAATACCTGGTACTCAGGTTGTTTTCGAGGACCTATATGCCAATTTGATATGGAGGAAAAAGTTTGCAGTGAATTCGAATAGTTCGTCGCCAAGTTGTTGTGGACACGTGAAGTTTGTTCGAATTCTCGTCGCCAATTTGTTGACAACATAGAAGATAGTGCGTTGAATGTAAGTACAAATGTCGGTCCCTTAGGTGCGACGTACTGGTGGGATCTTTGTATTATCATGTAGTAACGCAGAGTAACTTGCCAGGTCGCTGACTCGTATTTTCTCCCTGACTACTCGCTACATTGTTACTTATATTAGGAGGGATAGTCCACTATCCCAAGATAGGTGAGATCACAATAACACATATAGAAGATACTGACTGGAAAACTGTCATCAAAATATGTAATATGTGGAGGCGTATATTTCATTTGTACTAATATCTTCCAAGAATATCTTTGACTGTGAGAAATATCGTACCTCTTTGAACTATTCGTTGAAATGTGTCTCAGTGGATCATCGAACGCAGAGATTATTAGCGGAAAAAGACAACCCTGTGAGATGCAATGATATCAGCACCTGAAGAAGTTCTTGGTTTGCAGAAAAAAGAAAATTAGGACTGGTTCGACGAGCATCAGGAAGAAATTGGCCAGCTGATTAATCAAAAACGAGAAGCACGCCTGACTTCCGAAAACCACCCTTTAGTTGAATAAACGAAATCTATTAGGAGACTACAAAATCTGCTGCAATCCAGGACACCTGGTGGTAGGCAAAGGCAGCAGAAATCTAACGATATGCTGACTAACTGAAATTTATGCGTCCACAATGAAATTCTTTTGGGTCCATCTAATTAACAGTGACAGGTATTAAGGACTCGGGCGAAACCACCATCCTTACTGATCCTGAATTAATCCTAGAACTCTAGAAAATGCTCTTCCAGAACATTTTCAATGACCACGCCACTATGACAGAAGATCTTCTGCGAAGCACCCATAATTCTCTGTCTGACATTAGGGCATAGAAAGAAGCACTCTGCTTCATGAAACCTGGTAAAGCTGCAGAATCCGATAATGTGTGTTTGGAATTTTTCCTCCTACTGAAGATCCGATTAATGCTTCTGATACATAAAATCTAGGAAGATTAAAACAGTCCATGTGTCCTTTAAAATGCAATATTGGGACGATTTAAAAAGAAAAGGAGTCCGCTTACTCTTTGGAACTATCGTGACATCTCCCTCGTAAACATCACTGGTAAAATACTACTGAATTGACTACTTCCCGCGACAGAAAAAAAACAAATCCAGAATCCCAGTGTCTTTACCGGCATTCGAGAAGTATTGTCACCATATTATTGTGTGGGACAGCTCCAGGAGAAGAATCGTAACCAGCAAAAACCACTGAACAATGTATAACCGAAGTTTCATAAACCAATGATAGATAATGTTTCGGTCATCTTTTCTAGGCCCCATCCTATATTTGATGAGCAGTATTATCCATAAACAAGAATGATTAGTTACTTTTAGAGCAACTGAGTTCTACCTTTGCCAGACTTTGTAAATAAATGACTTTGTAAGCAAACGACCTTGTAAACAAATGACTTTATATCTACCAAAGACCGGCAGTGTGTCAGACAGCAACTACGTTCTCCCAGCCTGTTTGCGTCCCTACTTAACCATCGCCACTGGACTTCAGAAAACAGAACAGCAATAAATGTTAAGACATCAGCAATGCCCGTGCTGAGATTACAGTCGTTTCAGCTTGCACAACATCGCAACAATTCACACCAACAATGCTAAGGCAAGCATATGCGAGATACGTGTACTTTTAATTCCGCATTGCCTTATACAATGATATTTTAAGACCACACACCACGAAAAAACACATAAGCACCAATAAAATTGATACTGTTTCATTTATAGTCATTTGTTTCGAAACTGAACAATATTTTGCTTGAAATTTTCAAGTAAATCATTATTAAATCTTAAATAAACATGACTAAGAACTGCATATACATGATTCGAAGTAGTAAGATGAAAAAAAAGAAAAACCAGATTAAAACCGAAAATGATCAAAAAGTTCACTATCCAGGGCAAGGCCATTAAATAAGTGACGTTCGAATATGTATATGAATAGAGTTTTGGAAAGTGTGTCCAGTCTATTTTGGAATTAAGTTAAAATAACAAAGAATAATGCTTTCAAATACATATTGTAATAAGGGGGGCGAATATATAAAAACTAACACCAGCAAGTAGAAATTTGAGATTAACACTATCTAGAAGTCAGTACTAAGAAAAACTAAATCATTCGCAGATTGTGATTGCTTTAATTATTAGCAACTTTTTCCTCTTTTAATTTGTATAAATAGAAGATAAGAAGATTAATAATTCTTGCAATTATGTAAAAGTTATTTCAATAGAATATAATATCGAAGAAGGCTAATAACTCCTCTAATTATATTTTTATGGTTAAAAATATGTATAATTTAATTTTATCTTACATAATTCAACCTTATATTAAAATAAACCAAGCAATTTATTTCGAAATTTAAATACTACGATTTACTACAATAACTTTTCGAAATTATAAAAACAGTTGTTAACATCCAGCAAATGTATAATGTAGATTTCTGATTCTGAATGTTTGTAGTAGTTTGAAAGCTTAAAACGAAACACCATGACATTTAATTTTAAAACTAAATAAAATATAATAATTTATATTAATAATTTAATAATTTTCATAATATTATAGTGTCCCACTATCATTCACACTTTCACGCTTGCTTACATTCGCAAATCATACCATGTTGTCAAATAGTGATTGGATAATCATTAGCTGATTATGTTTGTTTGCACGTGTAAATCCAGTTTTCTAGCGCTGGACCATTTAAGCAGTACACTCACATGCATCTTCAGTGAGGGTCCAAGCTTCGGAAGCAGCTGCGAGCACGCGTATAATTCTCACTCACACATACACAGCCGCAACCGATTGCAGGTAGCAGTCGGCGGCGCGAAATTATTTCTCGCACACACATGTATGCATATACACATACAACTTCATGGGGAACCCAACGGCAGAAGACCGTTGCGGGAACATGCGACAATCAGAATACAGAATTTTTCCTCTTTGAACAAACTTTATTTCAATCAATCTTCTCCAAGGAACATTAACGGGAGAAAATTCTCCAAGGAACATTCATCTATGGGAGAAAATTCTTTCTCCTTCTATACAGTTAAATGCATGCTTTCTCAAACTATTGTATATTTGTTAATACATGGCTGTTTTGGGTTACAATTAGTGTTGTTATTTCATTTCTGGATCTTATCTAAATTCTAATCAGAAATTTAAATAATATGTGGTGGGCAGACCATCGGCACGCCACAATATAAAACGATTTTTTTACAAATTATTTTTAATCATAAATGTAATTTTTAAGAGAGAACACGCAAGTTTTCACTAATTTATTAAGAG
This sequence comes from Ascarosepion bandense, assembly GCA_037127315.1. NCBI lineage: Eukaryota > Metazoa > Mollusca > Cephalopoda > Sepiida > Sepiidae > Ascarosepion > Ascarosepion bandense. The sequence goes on along the minus strand of JBBBDQ010001745.1, from coordinate 2,389,446 downwards.
CTACAAAGGACAGGAAATTATAAAAAGTCATGATCGCCAATGTCCTGACATGGAACATTTTAAATTTCATTATTCATGTATGAAAAATCAATTTATAATTTCTTGGCATGTCTCGTAGTTCCTTTAAATGTATTTCATCCAATAACAGTTACTGTGAGAAAAAAATAATAGTCAACTCAACAATCCTTTGCTTAAAACAGAATACCCCCACTATTTTCCAACCATTACACCACAGAGTACTTTCACTTTTCTTAACTATTACTCTACAATATGAAGAGAAGATTAGACAACGTAAATGTGGCTCTGCAGAAGGATGCTGAGAATTACATGGGCAGGGTGGATAAGCAACAAGGACTTAGTCTTAAAGTAAATGGAAAGAAAAAGGATAGCGGAAGAGAGGGCTCAAGACACGTAATGGAAGGATTGCGGTGGGCCACCCATCTGACGAACATATGCGAGTGAATAGCGAAATGTGAATAAGATGACTAGTAAAAAGTTACAAGTTACGAAGCGCTTCTAGTTGACCACGTCCTGAAGGGACACGGCTCACAGAAGAAAAATCCAAAAATGTTCTAATTTCCTACCATTCTTCTTGAAGGCATTACTCCCAAAGGCATTATGCCAAAATGCACTAACCATAAAAGGCATTAACCCAAAATGCACTACCCCTAAAAGGTATGCTCTAAATTACTCACAACTTTTAGACGAACAGTTTGGTTTTACTTTTATTTATCCTACCAGGCAGGATTGGGCACCTCGACGTAGTCTAATGGTTAATAAGCTTGTCTATTACAACTGAGCAATGAGTTTGACCTTCTCTGGGAACCCCATACTTTCGGCCTTGTGCGGCGATTAGAAAATCAACTACCAGGCAAGATTCATTATTGACGGCCACAATCTTGACAACATTAGATATGTTGATGACACGGTGTCAATCTTGACAACATTAGATATGTAGATGACACTGTGTAGATGACACAGAATGGAAACTACAGGAACTCCCAGTGCAGGAAAGCGAGAAGAAATGACTAAACTTCTACGTAATTAGTTTATGGAAGAAAGAATAAAGTTGTTGTGTTGCTTCGTTTTGGTATAATTAGAAGATAACACAAACTTGAATTAATGATGTTTATTTTTAGTATAAAACTTTAGGTTTTTACATCAAGTTACAACCTTTAAATTTTGTGTGATACAGGAGCAGACTAGCTAAATTCTCTTCACTGTGGGATGCTAGTAGTAAACGAGCCTATCCATTCTGGACTCTAGTGGTCAACTGATTAGCGTCTTCCTCTTTTCAAATCTCCTACACAAAACGACTGTCCTTAACTCTTACTTCTTACTCCTACTCTTACTCCTACTCCTACCAAAAGAAACGGTTCCTTATTTTGCCGCCCAATTTTGGATTTTTGGCGTCAGTGTGTCTATCTTTTTCTATTTTTAGAACACTCGCCATTTTATAAACCATAACAAAGTATTAAGCATAGCGTTCAACATTCTAGACTGCTAAAAGTAAAATGTTTAAAAATGTGATACATGAGAAATAGCTCTCACTATTTTAAGCAGATAACTCCACTCATTTTCGATACCTAAGTTTCTTTTTAAATTTAAGTTTTAAAAAAAAGTTTTCTTGAAGCTCTAATTTTAACTTTAATTGAAAGTTAAATGATTAAATTTACTATTTCCAGTAAACAAAATACTCTGGTGCATTTCAAATAAAAGTTATATTGATTGGAATTTTAGATTTTTTAAATTTTCATCATTTTTTCATCCATTTTGATAGCTTGACAAGTTTGTAAACAAAAGTTTTTCTCGGTTTTAAAAATATTGCAAAAATATGTATGGAAAATTAGCAAATTTGAAGTTCAATTAATCTGATTTACACAAGTATTTCTTGCTTAAGATGTGAGTTGTGGTGCAGTGGATATCGACTCGGAACGACAAATCGGGGAGCCGAGTTCAAATTTCAGTTGAATTCTTTGCATTCACTTACGCACAAATACCCTTGGGAATGGTATTAATTCGTCTCTTCCTTCCAGTTATGGGTTAAATAATAGGACAGATTGGGTTCTATAGCCTTGGCTGGCAACCGGTCTACTGCAGAAAGCAATGGCAACCCACTGCGGGATAATCTTCTACCCAGTCAGTTATGTCTCTTTCGAGACATTATCGCCTAAAGCGTGTATCACGTATGGAACTTAACTGATTGATTTCTTGCGTATAGCATGAAATTTAGAATAAAGTATTTCTTAATCACGCTGGTGTGAAGTGATTGATGATAGCCAGATGTGCCGATAAGCTAAGTATGGTTGACCAGAATTGACATAATTATCAAATTTCTTTTCCTTAGGAAGAAATCGTGAAACACGTGACCATTTAATGTGTAGTGAACAAAACAAATTCAAAATTTAAAATTCAAATCTGACTCATTAATTTTGTTAGAAAACAGAAAAAAAAGAATTTTCTGGAATGTATAAACTTTGGACACAAAACTCGCAAACTTTCACACCTCGGTGTGAAATGTTTTTCGGCAAATAGCAAACTAGGAAACATCTAAAAAATAAACAAAAAATCAAATAATCTTTAATTATATATATATATATATATATATATATATATATGAAATGAATTGTTTGAACATTATTTTTATCGATACTCGTATTTAAGTAGATATTCTGTTTTTTTAACTAAACAGTATTATATATTTATATCTACTGGCCTGATTATTTACGATAAAAAGACCGCTTAGACCGCTCGATCATTTTCATTTCAAATTAGCGGTTGTTTATAACCAAGTTTCGTTAAAATTCGTTAATTTCCTTAACATGTTTACATTTGTTGACATTACGATACATTACAGAGCAGATATGGTTGTTGCGATGAATCGAAAATTGTGTTATATAGGCTTGATTAAAACCTCGTTTAGACTGGAGGTCATTCGTGGTCGAGCGGTCTAAGACATTGCCAGATCAAATGGTAGCTTCCTCTATGTAGAGATCAAATGGTAGCTTCCTCTATGTAGATAGGGATCGCAGGTTCGAATCCTGCCGAATAATACACACATTTTCGTAATAAAAATTTATCGTAAATAATCAGGCCAGTAGATATAAATATATAATAACTGTTTAGTTAAAAAAAAAAACAGAATATCTACTTAAATACGAGTATCGATAAAAAAATAATGTCCAAACAATTCATTTCAAATTGTCGGTTGTTTATATCCAAGTTTTGTTAAAATTCCTTAATTTCCGTAATATATATATATATATATATATATATATATATTGTTATAGTGGAACATCCTTCCATCCCTGAGAATGGAATGCTCTCGACTATAAAGAAGTACGAGGGAGAAAAAAACGTCTTAGGGAGAAACTCCGAGTCAGAAGCACCCGTTTTTGATTTTTGACTTCTTACGTTTGATCTTTGTTACACGGAGCTTTTTATTCAACTGTGAGTACGTCATTTTGGTCACTAGTGTTTTGTTTGTCCTTGTTGTTCGTCTGTATTAGTGTTGAACGTTTTCTTTGAAAAATTTGTGTTGTGAGAGGGGCAAGCCCAGTTATGGCTTCGTCTCCCCAGCCGTCTACATCAAATGCCATTCCGACGGTGAGTCCTTCGCCGTCTGTTTGGACAAAATCGTTGGAAAAAAAAGATGCGGTCTACTACGACCAAATGAAAATTAAATATAAGGAATATATCAACGAAAAAGAATTACTACCGATTCCGGAAGCGGTGAATGTCGTGGCAGCTAAAACTCTCTCTCTCTCTCTCTCTCTCTCTCTCTCTCTCTCTCTGCTGACTTCCGATGTTAAAACGCGTAAATTCATTGGAGTCAGCAGAGAGACGATGGAAGAAGCTCTTAAAAGTTTGAAAATTGTGCCGAAGATTCTAGCCAGAAGATCTTGAGCGATGTGGGATTTACTACTTTGTTCCCAGGAAGAAGCTAAATAACTGGCAGTAAGTACCCTGCAGACAAAAAATATAAGACTCCAAACCGAATACATGGGGACTCGGCGGACACGTGTTGTGCTCTATGGAGTACCCCTAGATACAACTGAGGATCATGTGGGCGCATTTTTTGCATAATTTGGTGCGGTAGATGAGGTGTCGAGAATTGCAAGCAAGGCGGGAGTGGCGACAGAGGATTTTTCGATCCAGGTAACACTGGATCGACAAAACTTTACGAATATTCCCATTTTGTTGTGTCGTTCAAGGAAGCTGTTCGTTGCAGTGGAAGGCAGGAGGCCGCATTGTTGGACCTGTGGTATGGCGGGTCACGTATCAAAAATGTGTCCTACTAGGAACGCTCAAACATCAGCAACACAGAAACAGTCAGGCGTAGAGGAGTTGGTGGTGGCGGAGAAAACATCTAGCCCAAAACCTGTTCAGGAATTGACCGAGGTGGTGAGGAGAGGGAAAAAAAGCAGCTACCCCTTCTACAAAACAGGACACCCCACCAAAAAGAAAGCCAGCTGAAGGAGAAAATAAAATACCCCGGGAAAAGGAACAACAGTGCAACAAAGCCTTTGAGGTGATGGACACCTCAGAAATGCCTCCACCTTGTTCAGCGTCGCTAAAACGAGGGAGGGAGGAAGAAGAAGAGGAGGCAGAAAATACCAAAATGGATCGGAGTAGAGCGAAGAAGACTCTGGTGGCTGCCAAGTCACAGTCCACTCCTTCATCACCTGTTAAAACTGGAATTGTGAAGGGGAGAAGTCAGTCCGCCTCCCCAGCCAGAACTACATCGTCTCCTTCCCCCACACCTCCCTTGCAACCTGTAAGTCCTTCCCTTCCCGAAAAATCCCCTACTCAAAATAAATCCCCCTCCCCCCAATTGGAAACACCCTCTCCAACCAAGCCAAAAGGACAAGAAAAAGAAAATGGATAATCCTTTTAAGAAAGTAGACATTTGTCGCATCGACAGACCGGCCTTAGAGAGGGACCTCTCTTCCCGGAGTTTTAACACTCGTAAGAAATACCGGGGGCAATCTCAAGGTTTGGGAATTCATACAGGGAGCTGTAGAAGAGTTTCCAAAATCAAAATGGCCCAAACGGGCACAAAATATTTTCAGAAACTGTCTAACTTTTGTTCTAAGAGGGTCCCTATCATCCTCCACCCCTCATTATATAGGGCTGTAAAGCTAACGTTTCCAACGGACGTTGGTGGCATTGTCCTAGACGGATTACGTCCGGTATTGGTACGGGAAGCCTAGGACAATCCGTCGGCGTCCCGACTGCCGTAGATTTCCGTTTTGTATGTAATCAGAAGTAATATTTTGCTTTCTCTTCACAGGTCTAAAAGATGTCAATTAAGTTAGCCAGTTTGAATGCGAAGTGCCTTAGGGATCGGAATAATGCTGCCCGCCTGCTTCGGGACCTCTTGTTCTTCGGTGTGGATGTCGCTGCGATCCAAGAGACTCACTTTGTTTGCAAGGCCGATGCCTGTGTGCTGTCTAACGACTTTGTCATCTATTCAGCATATGGGAACCGGCTGGCTAGAGGAGTTTCTTTGCTGGTTAAGCGTACCCTGGACGCGAAGGTGGATCTTGTCCATGTCGATGCCGAGGGCCGGCTGATCGTGGCCGATATTGCAGTGAAAAGCAATGCGTTTCGACTGGTTGCGGTTTATGCGCCAAACGACCGGGAGGAGTGCGTCTCGTTTTTTCGGCGGTTGGAACCCTTCCTGGTGGATTCAACACGATTCGTCTTAGTGGGGGACTGGAATGCCATCCTGGACCCCAAGTTGGATAGCCGCGCTGATCAATTTGGATCAGTCCAAGGCATTTGATAGGGTTGACCATCGTTACCTGGCGGTTATCCTGCAAGCCGCTGGATTCGAAACCAACTTCCGCCGCTGGATTAGCCTCCTGTATCATCCCCCACGGCTGTGGTACAGGTGAACGGAAAGTTGTCGGGCGTTCTGGCGTTGTCTAGGTCGGTCCGACAGGGTTGTCCACTGTCGCCCCTACTTTATGCTTTGGCGTTGGAGCCCCTCCTTCGCCAGCTAAGGGACAGGGCGAGCAGTCCGGCCCTACGTGGAATCGCTGTCCCTGGGGGTGCTCGAGCAAGGGTTTCCGCGTACGCCGATGATGTCACTACTTTCGTGTCCTCCCGGAGTGACATCGAGGTGGTACAGAAGGCGCTTGAACGGTACGAACAGGTGACAGGGGCCAAGATTAATCGTCCGGCTTGCGGTACCTGGAAGAGTGTTACCCTCCCGGGGCCCTTCGACTGGACGGTCCGCATTCTTGGAGTGTGGTTCGGGTCCGACCTACAGTTGGAGAAAAATTGGTCTGAAGTACTGACAAAGGTAGACGCGTCGGGCAAGACTTGGCATCGAAGGAAGTTGTCCTTAAATGGTTTGGCTGAGGCATGTGCTACATACTTCTTTCCCATTATCCTTTACCGGTTTTCAGTACTTCCACTTTGTAACCGACGTAGGGAGGCGATCGAGCGTTTGCTATTCTCCATTCTGTGGAGAGGACGCAAACACTACGTCGACAAACGTGTCTGTTACCAACGTCCATGTCATGGGGGTCTGGGAATGCCATCGGTTGCCTCTCAATGACAAGGCCTTCATATGGGGCCTAGCGGATTTGCCAGATTGTGAACACTGTAACCTTGGCTTGGAAGAAACGGCTTCGCACGTCTTCTACCATTGTTTGCGGGTTCGCCCTCTATGGGACCGGGTCGGCGGGTTGACTGCTCGTATCGCGCCGCGAGAGCTTGTGCTCATTGATCGTTCATTCACGTGTCGCCCCCGTTTTCTGGGATGAAGCGTATAGTGTTTCTGTCGCTGCTAGCCACGGCTTGAATGGTGATTTGGACGACGCGAACGGAGGAAGTCTTGCGAGGTCTGCATCTTTTACACCAGGATCTGATCCGATATTTTGAGCATCAGCTCAAAATGAGGATTAGAACTGATTGGAAACGTTTGACTTCGACAGACTTCAGCAAAAGGTGGGTAAATGTGGCGAGCCTGGTTCGCGTGAACGGGGCTAGTCTTGATTTTCTCTTTTAGATCTGCTGGTTACATCGGGGTGGATTCCTATACAATCCTCCCCTGGTTAAGGTAGCTCTTTTTTGTGTACCTAGTTAAAGTGAATGAATGTGTTCCTAGCCTGTATCCGGCTTTATCTTTTGTTATGATCCAAGTTGAGATTCCCAACCTCCCCATTTTGTTTTGGTCTCCTTTTATCTCGGCTGATTCAGCCTTTTATTGTCTCATTCCATTAATTTTACCCCCTCCCCACTCCCTTAGCGAGTGTGCTTCTTGATTTCGTCGTTTGGCGGAATACAGCAGCCACTCTTTTTTCTGGGATGGACGGGTCTTACTAACATTATTTATTATTTTAGTTTAAAATTTGTTGTATTTTCAGTTTATTTTTTTTTTTTGTTTTTTGGGGGGGCTCATCCCCCTCCCATCATTTCATTCTTCATTGAATCTTTTAAATTATGTATTATATTGTATATAAGCACATTTTTATTGTCATGGGTTTTTCCCCCGTTTTCAGGTGCCCTTCGTAAATATGTGATATTATGGTGTGTGAAGGCTTGGGAGATGATGGATGGGTTCTTTTGATGATTGAGCAAATTGTAATGAGTGAATGGGTCGTGATAGTGTTTAGCTAGGTATAGGATAGTTAAGCGAGAACCAACCTCTACCCCTCCCCTTTTCGGCCTTGTGCCATACTTGTATTTTTTTACAAATAAATATTGAAAAAACGTCTTAGGCAAAGGCATTCTCTATTTGATAGTTTATTCCGCTCCTATTTGTTGATTGCTTATCTGTATCTTATTGTTAATGGTACAGTAGTACAATAAATCAGTTATATCGTATTTCTGTGTCGAGTACCATTCTTCCACTAATTTTTACACTGATAATCCTTTCCGGGAAATATCAGATTGGCGACGAGAATTCGAAGAAGTTTACGCGGAGGAAAAAATACATTCTCGCCAAATATCAGATTGACGACGAAGAGGACTGTCACTTGATGCCAGTTTTTGCGAAATAAGGATATCAATTGCTGATAGAAAAAAGAAAAAGTCACACGGAAATTTTCAGTCGTCAAATAAAGAAATATAACGGTAAAGACAACAATAAGTAAGGTAAGAAGTAGTTTTGTACCCCACGTCATATAAAAAAATAACAACGTTTTTATTCTTACCGAAGTTTAACTTATTGGTTAGCTGTATTGTTGAATTGTATTTATACATATTTTGTTCGGAACATGGAACAATGAACCGAATGTATGAAGACGCTAGGCGTAACGGTTCAACAGCTAATGCAAGAACAGAAAAATCATCAAAAGCAACAGACAGAGCTTCAACAGCATATTCTAAAGCAACAAGAGGCTTTGGAAAATATATTATTGAAGCAAGGCGAACCAATGGAAGGTTCTAGGATTTTCTCTGCGGAGGGTATATCAAACTCTCTTGCAGAATTTTTGTACAGACCGGAGGACGGAATAACATTTCCTGCGTACTTTAAAAGGCACGAAACAATTTTTTCAAAAAAGTGTAAATCATGGATCGACGAAGAAAAAATTGTGCTTTTGTTGCAAAAAATTGGTGCTCAGGAAAATACGAAACATACGAACTTCATTTTGCCAAAGAAACCAGAGGAGATTTCGTTTGACGAAACTGTGGAAATATTGTCTAAAATGTTTGGCGAACGGGACAGTTTGTTTCACACACAGTATAAATGTTTGAAAATCGTGAAAGAAGACTATGAAGACTTTGTTGCGTACGCTGGGAAAGTTAATTCCCAGTGTGAACGTTTCAAAATTAAGGAAATTAAAGAAGATATGTTTAAATGCCTAATTTTTGTGCAAGGGTTAACAGCACCTAAGAACAAGGAAGTTTGTTCGATACAGACATAACTTTACAGAAAGTATCGGAGGAATGCCAAAAATTAATTAACATTAAAAGGGATAATTTATGTATTGAAGAAAAGAGTATTGCCCGAATACATAAAGTAAAGCAACGTACCTATAAAGAGGAAAGACCATACTGCTAATCATGTGGCAAATCATGTCACAAGTAAGTGCTATTTTTAAAATAAAATATGCTTTGAATGTACGCAAAAGAGACACAAGGTAGTAATGTGGAAGAAAAAAAGTATCGAATGTCCAAAAGGATTAATACAGTTGTATCTAAGAAAGTTACAAAGGATTTCGGTACAAGAAAATACGTGGACATCAAATTAAACGATCGAAATATCACTTGTTTACTAGATACCGGAAGTGACATTTCTACAATTGATGAATATACCTGGAGAAAAATAGGCCGACCGGAGTTGCAGAATACTAAGAAAATTGCGAGAGGCATTTCGGGTAACAAATTGAAATTCAAGGGTGAATTTTTCGCAAAAGTAGCATTTGACGGCAAAATCCACAAAACTAAAATCTATGTGATTTTAGGAAAAAATGCAAAATTATTCGGCATTGATTTGATTGTGTTATTTAATTTATGGGAGAAACCCATGAATATGTTTTGTAGAAGAATAAATGCGTCGAATGTGGGAAAGTCTAAACAGCCAGAAGAATTTAAGAAAGACTTGAAGAAGGAGTTTACTGAAGTTTTTGCGGATGAACTTGATTGTTGTACGCAGACTGAAGTGAAGTTTGAAATAAAGGAGAACGTCAAACCAGTGTTCAAACCGAAAAGAAAAGTTCCCTTTGCACCGTAAGAGACGATCGACAAAGAGTTACAGAGATTGGAGAAGAACGGAGTAATTAAAAAAGTAGATTACTCTGAGTGGACATCACCTACAGTCTCTGTAAAAAAAGAGGAACAATAAAATTTGAGTTTGTGCGGATTTCTCAACCGGACTGAACGAATGTTTAAAGGATCACACGTATCCACTACCCATACGAAGATATTTTCAAGGTTGAATGGGGAATCTAAGATTGATTTTCTAAGATTGATTTGTCAGAAGCCTATCTACAATTTAAGGTCGAGGAGGAATGTTCTTAGTGTTTAACCATCAACACTCATAGAGGATTGCATAGGTTGAAACGTCTACCGTTCGGTTTGAAGGTAGCACCAATTTTCAACAAATTATGGATACAATGTTGTCGGGTCTAGATTATGCAATGGCATACTTGGACGACATTTTAATAAAAAGTGAAAATGTGGAAGAACATAAAACGCATGTCCGTGAAGTCTTTAAAAGAATTAGGAATTATGGATTCAAGGTAGGACTTGAAAAGTGCGAGGTCTGTATGGATAAGTTTGAATATTTAGACCAAATAATTGATCATAAGGGAAGGAAACCTAACCCAAACAGAACTGAAGCAATAGAAAATATGCCTACTCTGGATAACGTTACTAAGTTACAGTCATTTCTGGGACTTGCAAACTGTTACAATACATAATATGCATGATCTGAGAGCACTATTGAACAAATTATAAGAAAAAAATAAAAAGTGATGTTGGACAAAGGAATGCGGCGAAGCATTTTAAAAAAAATCAAAATTAATGCTTAATGTCAGATTTAGGCGTCAGTACATTTTGATCCAAACAAAGAGTTAATTGTAGCGACGGATGCAAGTGAATATGGCATAGGAGCTGTTCTGTTACACAAATTCGAGCATGGCATATCAAAACCTATCGCTCATGCATCGAGAGCGTTGCTTCCAGCGAAAAGAAATTATAACCAGATAGAAAAGGAAGCGCTAGCTATAATTTATGCTGTGAAGAAATTTCACAGATTAATTTATGGAAGATCGTTCGTGCTACAAACCGACCATAAACCTTTATTGTCGATTTTTGGGTCGAAAAAAGGAGGTGAGGTACTCATTCCGCAAACAGGTTGCAAAGATGGGGTGTAATCTTATTAAATTACAATTTTAAGATTAAATTTATTCCGTCTAAGGAAATCGCACACGCGGATTGTCTGTCAAGATTAATTCCGAAGAACCCTGAGTTTTTGGAGGAAACGGTGATAGCAGCGAAAGAACTTACGGATGTACTGGTGAACAACGTTAGTGAATTACCGGTAACGCTGGAGGAAATTAATAAAATGACGAAAACAGATGATTACATTGCAAAAATTATTAAGCAAGTGAAAGGGAAGGAGAAAAACAAAGGATGTAAAGTTTCACCATTTTCAATTTGTAATGAGGCACTGATGTATGCTCAAAGAGTGGTAATTCTAGATGTTCTACGAAAGAGGATATTAAAAGAATTTCATTTAGGTCATCCGGGTATATCCAAAATGAAATCATTAATAAGGAGTTATGTATACTGGCCTAGGATGAACCAGGACATTGAAGATTTGGTGAAGCAGTATAAAGGCTGTCAGTTAGCAGCAAAATCACCACCCATAAAAATTCAACCGTGGCCTAAAACGGATGTACCGTGGTCACGGATACATGTGGACTATGCAGGACCATTAAAGGGAGACTATTACCTAATCATTGTGGATATCTATTCTAAATAGCCTGAAGTTTATAGATTTAAGCACCCGACAGCGGCAAATACAATAAAGGCGTTAAATGAAGTATTTAGCCGTCTGGGGGTATCGAACACAATTGTGAGTGACAACGGCACCATGTTTACGGGAGCTGATTTTAAACGTTAGCAATCGAACACATAACAACACCTACATATAATCAGAGATCGAATGGTCAGGCAGAAAGTTTTGTCGATACGTTCAAAAGAGCCGACGCGAAGTTTGTTTATCGTCCAATGGGAAGCCCAGAATTATATCCGGGTGTGAATTCCTGAATGACCTGTTTGGAACCCAGAAAACGAAATAAAAGGACGAGACAAGACAGCCGTAGTAGAGAAAATACGAGCATAATTAACACGTCCCCTGACAAACATCAAACGATCGTATTATTATAGCCTCTCTTTCTCTCTCATCTTCTTTTCTTCACTGTTCACCAATCCACTTAATAAATGACCGGTTCCCGAAAGACTGAGCGAAGACTTCAAAGACACTTCTAACAAATAAACTCTCACACATACATACGCATATACTCTTTCAACAATTACTATGAACATTTTTAACGACATTGTACCAACATAAAGAACTTACTTTTATTTGTAAAACCTCAACTGATATATATATATATATATATATATATATATAATTGTTGTTTCTATATCCAATTTGATTTTCTTGTTTTGTACCCCTCTTATGGTGGACTATCTACTAACACAGCCAAATCAAACTAATCTGTTTCAACACACATACACTTCACTATAACGAATTGCCCACTATAAATGTAACACAGGAAATCAATTTAATTCTCCCACTCACATAATTTTTATGGAATTTCTAGAAAAAAAAATTGTATTACTTGATGTTTATATTTGTTATAAGGACAAATTTTCGGAGAATTTAAATCATCTAGTTATTTGTTGAACAGGATTTCCAGTTGCAGAATTTTTTTTCCAGAATAGTAAAAATAAAAACTTAATTTTAAAAAATAAGAATAATAAATTTTTGCAGTTTTAAGTTTTAATTAAAGTAATTCATAAACTTTTATAAATGTCTGTTTTAATTTATAACTGAAATGATTTTTAATTTCATAGATGTAAAATGATATTGTAATTGAATTAAAACTGCATTTCATAAGCATAAGTTGAAATCTCACAACAGTTAAACTAAGTAAGTAATCAGTAAGTTTCAATTCAGATTAATTAAACTTTAAATCAGTTAATCATCCTTTCATCAGGCTTTCATTTTTGAAAGATTTTTCCTTTTAAAAAATTGTTTTGTGTTGACAAACAGTCAATATGTAGGAATTTATATATATATATATATATATATATTACGGATAAGAACAAAATTCAATTTAATTTAATGTTTATTAGGGATATTAAATGTAATGCATTAGCTTGGAATTAATATAAACATTAATTTTTAAATGCATTTTAAACTTTTGTATCACTTTTTCGAAGGCACCTACAAGCATTTACTTATGCAAAATATAAAGTCATAAAAGTACATTATTAATCTTGAAAGATTAACAAAAAAATATTAGTTTTTTATGTTCGAATTAATTTTCCAGAAATAAATATACTGTAAAATGTTTTTTATTTAGAAATGTCAATTTTATTTGTATACGTAAAAATTATAAAAATTGTTCTAAAATTTAGTGCCAAATATTTCTAAACCTTATATATGGGAAATAACTCTTACAATTTTATGTCAGTCATTTCCCTTGTATATGTAATTTACGTACATTTTTTTTTTTTTTTTTTTTGTTGGTGGTGACTGCATTTTGTCATTGGTGAATACTCATCGTAAATTTTTATTAACTTTAATATTATTTCCTTTTTACATCTTCATGTGATACTTGTTATTAAAATATTAAGGAATTAAGAATATCATGTATTACCAGCAGTAACTAATTCAATGAGAGGAAGGCCTCGAAACGGTGCACATTCTCTCCTGATGACCCCATTCATTTAAATGTGAATTCGAGAGGAAGACATTCAAAAGAAATTCAATGAAACCATATGCCGTATAAAGGCTCGGTAGAAGTGTCATTGGCATGAGGCGCATTACACATTCAGCTCGCTTCAGGTGAGTTTCAGTTACTTTGTAAGTAATTTCCTTCTTCTAGCAGTAACTAATTCAATATTCCTGGAATCATTGTATGCTCTTTCTTTACCTATTTTTCTCATGAACAGAAATTTATCACCTCAAAGACATAAAACAGAATGATATATTTGAGTATCAGCGCATGAAGATCCGCGCAGATCTTCCTGTTGAACAACAATTATATATATATATATATATATATATATATATATATAATTATGAATTAAATATACATTGCGACACGGACATTTCTATGTTTAGAGATAGGCTCTCGTCATCAGGCAATGTTGGTTGTGAAAATGATTTTATATTAAGCTCTACAATATTTATTGTATTGAGAAATGTCAGGGGGACTCAAAAACGTAAAACTTTGGATCCTCTTCATCTGGATATATATATATATATATATATATATATATATATATATATATATATATATATATATATATATATTCTTCTATATTTCTGGTAACGTAGATATTAACCCGGACATAGTTTATGTGATAAACTGACGTCATGCGAAAGTCAACCATCAAAATCAATGCAGAAACACGTAGGCGTTAAGTAAATATGAAAATAACAGCGAACACGTGCATATCCTCTTTTCCTCTCTTCAGTTGGTCCACAGCTCGAAGAAATGTACGTGTGTTGAGTTCGCATCAGGCATCAGAAATTCAATCAACACACCAACCAGCCAAAGGAAGATCTGCCTTAAATAATATTCACAAAAGGAGTATACAGAAAATCAAGGAATTAATTCAAGAGACAATCCACACACTCAAATACCAGAACAAATTATAACAGCACACACAAACAGCAACTTGATAATACATTCCACCTCACACCCACGCGAAAAAACAAATATACTATATTCTCATGAATATACGTATACACGGAGAAAAATTCTTTATAACCTGAACACTGCAAAACATAATATAATATAATATAATATAATATAATAAACATGCAAATATAACAAAAGATGTAACTTTATGGTGTCAACAACAAAAAATAAAATGGTGATATAGTTAACAAAAAATGATATATACTCATTTATTATCTCAAACCCATCTATACCATACTATCATTTTGTATAATACAGAATAATTTAATGTTTATATAAATTATTATTTTTATACACCATCTCGATCGTTCTTATTCACACATCTTTTATAGTGGTCTATAAACTTAACAAGGTAAAACCGAATTTAAAACGCACAAATGTCCATTTATATTAATTTCCATATCTAAGACTTTTTAAGATAAATGTTTCTAATAAATTTGCTTTACTCAGTAATTAAATTAAAATTATTGACTATTATGGCATAGTCTCTTACATGAATATACATAGAGCTTCACAAGATAGAAAAAAACTGTGCAGTATCAATATATTTATTTTTGAAGATTGTGTGGTACCGCTCACAAACAAGAAACCTTCATTAATTCATTTGCATACATTTTGTATAAACTCACAAGGACTACTTGCTTAGTATAAGACAATTTTGAAATCGCAGTTGAAAGATAACTACTTGATTTTTATAGAAATTTGCAGTTTGATTAGTCAATTCAATTCTGTTCAATAGAAATTTCGGCACGAGACACAAAAGTTTCCCCGCTCAGCTAAGTTGATCCATTTAGAGAGTATTTAATCCCCTGCCTGTTCTCGGAAGCGTATGCCAGTTCACTTCACCATGTAACAGACAACAATTGTCCACTTCGTTCACCATGCGACGCAAATAAGAATCCATGACAATCCAGACTTCACCTCAGTAATGTGCCCATTCACTCACTGAAACTGAAAAAAATGTTAAACTACAAACTTTCCTTCACAGACTATTTTCTTACAAACTCTTAATCATCTAAGAAATGCACTCAACAAAATAATTCTATTAAACCTGGAACACTTAACAAGAAATAATCTTTTTAAATCATTTTCTTTCCACCTGAAACTTTACAGTCAAGGTGAGACAACTCCTTATTTTACCTTGTACATTATTTACCTTGACTCAAGCTTGACTTTTGCAATTCACCTTACTTTACCAACATTGGTCTATTCTTCTAATTTTGTGTATCTTTGTTGGAATACAATTTTAAGTTATTATAACATGTCATTTGTTTCATTGATTGTTTTTAATATATAATATTACAAAATTTATGTGGGTTTAGTTTGTCAATTTCCGCTATATTTGATTGACAATCCGCCACAAGATCAACATTCCAAACCTTAGCTTTTACCTGAATTTAAACATTGACTATTGATACCATGGATAAGTTCATCGCTGTTACAGCTGCAAACTAAGGTAACGTATTTTGGTTTATCTGTAAGACTTTGGATTTTTCTACTTTGTAGTGGACGATGGGTCCACTTACTAATTTAGATTTATGAGTCGACTCGACGTAACATGAGGTCATGATTTGAAGCAGAATTTAAGAAAGAACAAAAAGGCGAAAGTAACCAGAAAAACAATATATTGACAAAGGTTACATGGGGTTGAGAGAGCATGCATAAGAAAGTGAAAAGGAAAGAGTCATTCCCCTTCGTCTGTTCGTAGAAACAAAATAAGATGTATGAAGTTTTTTCTCTAGCTGAAAGAAAGGTTTGTAACAATTGTTAAGATTGTCGTAAAGAGTTCAAAGTTCAAATCCTTGATGAAGAAAGTCAGACAGAAGACAAAGTTCTGTGTCTGTGTGTGTGTTGAGTAGAGAGAGAGAGAGACTTACATGCGAATGTAGCAGTCTGTGGATTTCTACTGACGAAGGTTGGAAAAATTGTGAATTTATGTGTAGAAAGTTATTTTATGTAAAGTCATGTTTGAATGAAAGTTAATGTGCATAGTGTTAATGTAGGAGAAGAAAAATAAAAGAAATTTTGCGCCACTAATTGCTACACGCAATTAGTGCGAGTGTGTTTGTGTGAGTTAGGGAGACATGTTTGCTCTTGTCCCGGGACGAAATCCTAACTAGTGTACCACGTGATGTTTTCCGTTTTTATTAGCATCGTTTTTGGCGAGAACCAGTCATCACGTGGACACCGAGTGACCATGCGTGTGTGTGTGTGTGTGTGTGTGTGTGTGTGTGTGTGTGTGTGTGTGTGTGTCAATGTATCAACCCCCACAACTTTGCCTTGTCACTTCGAACTCCAGGATAATTGTTCGAATACTGTGGGCCTAAGTTGATGCCTAGAGCTGACAGTTCTCTTTTACAAACATCTTTCTAGCGTATTTGAGGTCTGCCTACGGAAAGTCTTAATTCTCCGTACGAGAAGTCCCTGTGTACTCAGCCAATGTCCATTCGAACGATTTGCCCAAGCCAGCACATGGGTCTTTACTTTAAAAGAATATACATGGAATCCCCAATTCTACTGGAGAACACTGTTGTTTGGAACTATCTTTCCTGGAGATATTCAGTGTGCATCGTTCTTGACCAGCACATGGTGATCCCGTTTCACTGAGGTAAAAACGGTTGCTTACGATAGAAACCTTTTTGTGTTCTGTCAACTTGCTGTTGTTATATACTCTCTTTGCTTAGCAGCTTTACTAACACGCTTGTTTATCTCAACGTCGAAAGAGAGTATTTGTGAATGCATAAAGACAGTCAGCTCACTAAATTTACCATGTGTTAACGTCTGCAAAACCAAAATAATTTCAAACTCTTATTTATTGGCCAATCAGAAGCAAGGAAAAAAATCTAAAATTTGATCCATTTCTATTTTCCACAAACGTATAAATACGCGTGATTTTTGCCTTTCTCATCAGAGAGCTACGGGTCGTCTAACCGGGCGTCAAATCCAGGTGACCTGTATTTTTATTGGTGAATGTATAACTGTATATGCATTTTTATTGGCTCATGTTAAAGTGTAGGTGTGTGTGTAAGTTCGGATTTTCTGTGCAATCAAATCTTACGAAATCCGACAACATTTTTACAAATGTGGTAAATTCGGTTTAGTTTGACACAAGTCCATTTCGCAAATATAGCCGACGATCACTACATTTTAATAAACACATGCAATGCAAAAATACAAGAAATAAGACAATATAATAAATATATGCTATAAATGCATGTATAGTATCATAAGAGAATAAACGAATAAGTACCGCCGGTGAGGCCCAAAGGAAAAAAAAGAATTGTTAAGATAAATTACTTTGATAGAAGATCAAGGAAGAATGACTCGTTGGGGACGTGAGAAACGATCTGGAGGAAGTAGAGAGTCAATAGAACCTGGAGATGATGCGTGTGTCGGGTTGGTTGACCGAGATCGCTGGTGGGGTCGGTGATAGCTTGCCCGCTCGACGCGACTGCTCAAGAATATTGTGAGTGGCATTTTTGAATGCATGAACATGCAGAGATCTATTGCCTAGTCATCTTGCTTTGTCAATAAACATGTTATCAACATATATATTTTTACTAAATTCTTCCTTTTGTTTGTTGTTTGTAGTGGCGGTCGGCCATGCCTGGCACAAGGCCTCTTCACAAACATAGACGACACTCCCCACATTTAAAGATATCAGAATGTTGAACAAAAGCAAAAACTTTCTCGCTTTTACAGAATGGAATAACATCAATTTTGTAGAAACTGAATTTATTAACTGCGAAAATGTTCTAAGAGAATGGATATAGTGTGTTATCAGTTATAATGATGTGTGCTGAAACAGACTAGTTTGATTTGGCCTTGTTAGTTAGAGGGGTATAAAACAAGAAAATCAAAATTGTAAATCGAAACAATTCAAGTTTTACAAATAAAATTAATATACATTTTGGTTGATACATGATTGTCAAAAGGTTCGTAGTAGTCCTTGTAAGAATGTGTTTATGTGTATGTAGGCAAGAACGTATCTATCTATCTATCTATCTATCTATCTATCTATCTATCTATGAGCGTTTATAGTTGGTTCTGAATATCTTTGAAGTAATCGCTCAATCTTAAAATGTTCTGTTCGTTTATCAAGTATAAAAGGAGACAGACGACTTGGCAGAAGATAGGTGAAAGTGAAAAAATAAAAAAGAAGAAAAGAGGTGGGAGAAAGAGAGAGATAATAACGATCGCTTCACATTTGTCAAGGGACGGATTAAGACACAAGCTTGTTTTTCTCAATCAACCAATAAGTGCTTAGCATTTGAAGTTTAGATCTAGATCTTGAATTGTTCGCTACAAGGAGTTAAATGAATTTTCGTAGTTGTAGCGAAATGTGTGTGTGTGTGTGTGTGTGTGTGTGTGTGTGTGTGTATGTGTGTGTGTGTGTGTGGATAAAAAAAAGTAGAATAATGTCTGGTTCTTCCCTTTCTGTGTCCGCCGAGTAAGTGGAACGAGAAAAGGAATGATCAATTTAAGGTGAAAAACAGTGTGATAGAAATAAAAAGATCAGAGGAAAATTAATTTTGGAGTCAGTTAAAGTGTCTTATTGTTGTTGTTGTTGTTGTTCTTCTTCTTCTTCTTCTTCTTCTTCTTCTTCTTCTTCTTCTTCTTCTTCTTCTTCTTCTTCTTCTGTTGACGGCGTGTGAACTAAAACGAAAAAGGAATAAAGAACAATAAGAAGAAGAGAAAGAACGAATGTATGTCGACAAGACATGGTCCGGTTCAACAGCTTGAAATTTATTATGGCGGTGTTCTATCTGATCTTTGTTCACATCTGTAGAGGGGGCCAAGACGTCCCTCAAACAAATAACAAAAAGAAAAATGCACTACAAATAAAGTAAAATAAACTTTTGTTTATTTTCGTCAAAAAAACAAAAGAATTATTTTTTGTACAAAAATGAAATTGTCCGTAAAGCTGTAAAAAAAGGAAGAAAGAAAGGAACTGGGAATGTGAGAGGGAACGGTAGAACGATGTGTAGCGAGCGAGATGAGAGAAAGAGAAGGTGAAAGAATGTTCACTGATACGTGATACTGTCTGGTGTGTGAACTGTTGAATTCTCTGTGTGTGTGTGCTGCGAGCTGACCGTGTGTCCTTTTGGTGTCAACTGGTTGCTTCTCCCTCTGGCCTGTTGATAGTGTCTACCTTCCTTTTATCTGAATGGTGAGGCTCCGGGGAGGTCAAGAAATGTGTTTCTTATGCCGAGCCCTGATTGGTTAAAAAATCATATTTTTGACCACGTGGTGTGCTTTCCACTACGTCCGAGCTTTTGGGTCGCCGTCCTTGTTTTTGACCCCACAGGGTATGGTAAGGGGTGAATTCCCGCACAATTGTATTTTTTGATATACACATGTGTGAATTAATTTTTATTGTGTGTGTGTGTGTGTGGAAAATAAAATAAGAAACAGCACAATACTCCCCCTCCCCAGATTGGAAAATATATGAAAGATACATATATTTTTCAATATGTGATATATTCTTTAAAATGTTTCGGACAGTGGACTTTTCTGCCGGTTTTTGTTGTAGGTGTGATGTCAGTATTTTGTTTTTCAGCTTCCTCATTTTCTGTGTGAATATGTTTTTGTGGAGGTATTGTATGAGGTTGTTCTTCGATGTACGCTGGTTTAATGCGATCAATAGCATATTATCTTTCTTTTCTTTCCTCATGATAGTAAAATATTTTTCATACCTGTCCAGAACTTGATATGGTCCTGAATAATTTGGACAGAGTGGTTTTTTAACCGCGTCATTTCTGATAAATATATATTTGCAGGTGTGAAGATCGTTTGGGATGTAAGTTTGTTTCTCTGCTTTCCTGGTGGGTGCAAAGTTGAGAAGAGACATTTTATGTTTTAATTCTGTTACAAACGTTGTTGTAGGTGAAATGTCTGTCTTGTGATTAAAATACTGTCCAGGTAGGGTTAATGCT
The DNA here is from genome assembly GCA_037127315.1 of Ascarosepion bandense. NCBI lineage: Eukaryota > Metazoa > Mollusca > Cephalopoda > Sepiida > Sepiidae > Ascarosepion > Ascarosepion bandense. The sequence goes on along the minus strand of JBBBDQ010001745.1, from coordinate 2,369,105 downwards.
GATCCGAAAACTACCTCTGCAGGTGTGCTTTGCAAATCTTCTTTCGCCGTGTTTCTTATCGCTAAAAGGAGTAGTGGTAAATTGTCTGTCCAGTCCGTATTATTTAAATTCATAGCTAGAGAAGCTTTTAACTGTCTGTGGAATCTTTCAACCATCCCATTTGCACAAGGGTGGTAGGCAGTTGTTTTGATGTGATTCGTTCCTAACAATTGGTTAAATTCAACAAAAAGTGTTGATTGGAACTGTGAACCTCTGTCTGTTGTGATTACTGAAGGTACTCCAAAAATTGCTATCCAGTCCTGCAGTATAACTCTGGCTATTGTTGCGGCTGAAGTGTCTTTGACTGCTATGGCTGTGGGCCATCTGCTAAATCTGTCAACTATAGTAAGAATATGTGTATGTCCTTGTGAGGTGGGTAAAGATCCTACTAAGTCGATATGAATGTTGGTGAATCTAGTATCAGGTGCGCTAAAAGTGCCAAGTGGTGATTTCGTGTATTTGTGGTTTTTGTTCTTTTTGGCAAGGTATACAAGTTTTGTCCAATTGCGAATGTCCGTGTTCATATTGGGCCAAACAAAGCGTTCTGCTATTAATTTTACAGTGACTCTTTTTCCTGGATGAGATAAATTGTGAAAATGTTGAAAAACTTGTCGTCTGATGCTCGGTGGTATATATGGACGCGGATTTGTTTGTGTACATCACAATAAAATTTTGTTGTACCAAATGGTATGGGCATTTCTTTTAGTTGTAAGGATGTTTTTTGTTGTACAACTGGAAGTGTTTCATCTGTTTTCTGCTCTTGTGCGATTAATTCCATACTTAAAGAACTGGAATTCAAAGAGGCTATTGTAGATCGAGATAATGCGTCTGCAATAATTTTCTCTTGTCCCTTAACATATCGGATGTCTGTGGAGAACTGGGTGATATAATCGAGATGTCTGATTTCTCGTGGACCATATTTATCTACATGTGTATGTAGTGCATATGTTAACGGTTTGTGATCTGTATAAATGCAAAAATTCCTTCCTTCCAGCAAGTGTTTAAAATGTTTAATTGCAAGGTTAAATTGCTAGAAGCTCCCTTGAAAAGGTGCTGTATTTCGTCTGTGTCTTGCTTAGCTTAGCAGAAAAAAATGATATAGGAGTCATTGTGTTGTTAGCAAGTTGGTGTATGATTGCTCCTACAGCTATTTCAGATGCAGATGCATCTGTTGTAAGCATGAGTTTTGTGTCCTCACTGTCCGTTACGTAGTTTAGTTTTGTAAAGTTGGCCAAAGTAGTTTTAGCTTGCTTGAAGGCTTCTAAGGTAGGCCCTTCTAACTTTAACTGTTGGTTCTTTGTTTTGTTTTTTAACAAATCTGTTAACGGTGCAAGTAATGTAGAACAGTTAGGTAAAAATCGTCTGTAGTAGTTAATTACGCCTATGATTCCGTCCTTTTCAATTAAGTGTCCGAGGAAATTAACCTTTGGTTGGCTGAAAATGCATTTCTTTGTATTTATTTTTCGACCGTAATGTGATAATCTTTCAAAAGTTTGCTCTAAGTGTGCTCGTCGAGGTTTCGGCTGGCGATTAAAACGTCATCCACATATGCAAATATAAATGGCAGACCTCTAAAAACTTCGTCTATTAACCTTTGAAAGGTTTGACAGGCGTTCCTAAGCCCAAAAGGCATCCGTACGAACTCGTAAATGCAAAAATGGTGTGGTCAGTGCAGTTTTATGAATGTCTTCTTCTGCCACTGGAACTTGGTAGTATGCCTTTACGAGATCCAATTTGGAAAATATGGTGGCGCCTTTCAGACCGATGGCGAAATCGTGGATATGTGGAAGAGTTCTATCCGGGACCGTTTTAGCATTTAATCTTCTAAAATCGCCACAAGGATGCCATGTTGTAGCGTCAGACTTTTGCACCATGTGTAGCGGTGAAGACCAAGCACTTTTCGAGGGTCGGATGATCACTTGCTGTAATAAATGTTGAAACTCGTTTTCCGCAATCTTATATTTGTCTGGTTTCAATCGTCTGGGGTGGCATAGACAGGTTATCCAGTTGTCTTGATGTAGTGCTTGGCATTATGTTTTATGGTGTCTGTGTTTTTAAATGGCTGGGAGAGTTGCGGATATTTTTGTAGTAGCTGACGGATGTGCTGGTCCTCGGGTAAGGCAGAGCTGATTCCAGTAGATTGGTATTTCGAGGTGATTCCTCTTTCTGAAATCTTGGTTTGATTATTCACAAGTGTGCGATTAGTCATGTCGACAGACAGGTTGGATCTGGCTAAAAAATCTACCCCCAATATAGGCGTTGTTACACTCGCTATGGTAAAATTCCAGAAAAAATTCCGTCGCATGCCGAGATTGATGTTAAGTGATTTTTCTCCGTAAGTTGGTATTTTGGTACCGTTAGCTGCTTGGAGATGATAAGACTGTGGCATAGTCTCCTATTAAAAAGTTATATCCATGAATTTTGTCACGGATATAAAACAGACGAACTTTTGTTAAAAATCCAGCAACAGCCGTCGTCTCTACTGGCTGGAATTTCCGTTTCCCGCATTCGCGTTGTTGAAAGAACAAGGACGTGTACAGCGTCTCGCCTCAGTACCGAACCTTTTGTGGTAGTAACAAATTTCATCTTTTCTATTGCGGTTGTCGGTCCGACCTCTGCTGAAACTTCGCTTTCTATAGCCTGGTGGTTTATCGCGGGGGTACCGTCGTCGTGTTTGTAAATAGTCTTGTAATTGTGTAGACAATCTTTCTACAGTTGACTTGAGGTCGTTAAATTCCCTGTCTCTTTGTTGGTCTGGTTGCGGTTCCATTATGTTCTTCTTCCTTTTCGTTTTGTTTGTTTTTTTAAATGTAGTGTCTCACGTCGGGGTCACCAATTTGTAGAGGGGGCTAAGACGTCCCTCAAACAAATAACAAAAAGAAAAATGCACTACAAATTAAGTAAAATAAACTTTTGTTTATTTTTGTAAAAAAAACAAAAGAATTATTTTTTGTACAAAAATGAAATTGTCCGTAAAGCTGTAAAAAAAAGGAAGAAAGAAAGGAACTTGGAATGTGAGAGGGAAAGGTAGGACGATGTGTAGCGAGCGAAATGAGAGAAAGAGAAGGTGAAAGAATGTTCACTGATACGTGATACTGCCTGGTGTGTGAACTGCTGAATTCTCTGTGTGTGTGTGTGTGTGTGTGTGTGTGTGTGTGTGTGTGTGTGTGTGTGTGTGTGTGTGTGTGTGCTGCGAGCTGACCGTGTGCCCTTTTGGTGTCAACTGGTTGCTTCTCCCTCTGGTCTGTTGAGAGTTTCTACCTTCCTTTTATCTGAATGGTGAGGCTCCGGGGAAGTCAAGAAATGTGTTTCTTATGTCGAGACCTGATTGGTGAAAAAATCATATTTTTGACCACGTGGTGTGCTTTCCACTACGTCCGAGCTTTTGGGTTCGCCGTCCTTGTTTTTGACCCCACAGGGTATGGTAAGGGGTGAATTCCCGCACAATTGTATTTTTTGAGATACACATGTGTGAATTAATTTTTATTGTGTGTGTGTGTGTGTGTGTGTGTGTGTGTGTGTGTGTGTGTGTGTGTGTGTGTGGAAAATACAATAAGAAACAGCACACATCTGACAGACTGGCCGATTGAGTAACGTAGATAAGAAGTAAAATCGAGTGACGTGATCGGCTCCAATTTCAAACTTATTTTTTTAGGTGTTAGGAAAACTGACTAGGGTTCCATTTGTTATTTTCTTTTCAATCAGAATCAAGAATCCTAATTTTCTCACCGGCTCGCGAAATTTACCTTGGACTGTCTTTTTTTTTTTTTTTTTTTTTTACAGTAAAAGAATTTTATATAAACAATAAAACGTACATGCATGGTTGAATACTTTCTTGTCGATAATCACAAGTGAAAAAATGTCTGAAAGACATGCAGAGTATAGTTCAACAAAGTTAATATTTTGTTTTTGGGAGGTAAAATACAATAGATTGTTGCTGCAAGAAAAAGTTATCGAAATGTGGATGTGTGTGTGTGCGTTGTTTAGGTATATAGAAATAAGTTGCCGAGAGTTATTGGCCTTTACCTGTTGGATTTCTTGTATAAGCGCACTCAAACTTGGTTCGTAAAGTGAAAGAATATTCACTCTTTCAAGTTAATTGTAGGAAGAATCTCAACGCAGTCGATTGTTGAATAAATGTTATTTTTACGCGGCCGATTGAAGAGTCAGCGATTAGACACGCTTGGAGGTTGTTGGCGTCTCTCGGAGTTCGCAAGCTGACTGACTCGAATTGAGTTCTATTACCACTTAAATACATTTAGAGTTGTGGAATTTGGATCAAAGACGTTTGACGCGAAAGAGGAAATCCATTTCAGTTTTAGGGTGTCTCGACCAATAAAAAGGTAATTTTATAAGTTGGAAGTGATGATTGGCTAAAAAATGCTCTTTTTACGAAGAGTCTACTTTTTGTAGAAAGGGTAGAGAAAGGTTTATGTGAAATATCCCACAGAGATAAGTCATAAAAGGTCGTTCGCGAAGGCGTACGGTAGGAGAGGGGGGTTGAGTTGTGAATTACTGTGGGGGGGGGGGTCGCTTTCGACGAACGTTGTGAATTGTGGCTGGTGTGCTGACCAACTGCGCGAGAAGTCCCTTTGATTGGTTTTTATATCCTTTTCTTAGGATCAAGTCGGCTTCAATTTTTCTTTATTTCTTTAGGCGGAAGTGGTGAAAATTCTGGATTGTATTTTTTGATGGGTATGGAAGCTATGTGTAGAGCCTATGCTCAAAGATTTTAGTTCAACCTTATGTTTCAGCGTGTTTCTGATTGAGTTACCCACTATCATCTGTGGATCTAGACACCGGGGTAATATTTCGAAGAAATATACCAACCAATGTGAATCAGAAAATGCTTAAATTTAAATCAGTTGAATCAACTAAAAAATGAACATTAAACAAAAATGTTTAAAAAATAATATAACAAATTTTAAAAGACAGCATCTAGAAAAATTTCTAATTGCCATTATTCGATGTATAAATTTGGAAAATAAAGTAAAACTTTTCAATGAGCGTCGATTTTGATACTTTTATTCTGATGTCTCAACTATCGAAACAAACCGTGTCACGATCACGTTTTTTTTAGAGCCACGAATTTAAAGAAGACACCAACGAGAGGTGACCTAATTAATTATCATCGTCATTCTATCGCGCAGACTCCAGAAGCCATTAGCATCTTGTTTTCATTAATTCTATTTATATCGCTCTAAATAATACTTCCTGGTATGTAATATACTCATTAGACAAAATTTTATATGATTCAGCAGTTTAACTGTCCAATGGTAATGTGGCACGACAAACTACTACTGTCCTCCTTCGTCATCCTTCATCCTGGACGTGCCTGTGTGTATGCATGTATGTATGCACGAAGAATTATTAACACTTGCAATTGACTGCAAAAGAAGTTATATTATTTGGTGAAAACAGTGATATACTTAGATTGATATCTAAGTATGCAGAATCCCTGGAAGACAGTCATAAAAACAGAGGTCGAATTAAATAGTACCTTGTGTCAGGAAACTTCCTATGACAAAGGAGGAGATAATAGACAAAACGTCCGATGATGAGTTCAGAAAGGAAGTGAAGGACAATTAAACGAATTAAAATAAGTGGCAAATAAGTTTATTATTGATAAATAAACAACTCTAATTGACTTCGTAATATGACTCTCGATTAGGGCTGGACGATGGTGAATAAGTTCAGACGTAGCTTGCGGTGCCGTTGTTTTGAATGAAAGGTATTTAAAGAGCACAGCTAAATAAAACAAAAACGTACACATATACAGAGATGGTAGTACATTAGTATTTCACGCAATGGACATCCATTCGTATAAAGTTATGAGAAAGAGTGACAGGTTATAGGGGTGTCAGGAAGTGGGTAAGAGAAGGATAAGAATACTGATGTGAGTGGACTGGACGGAGGAAGGAGCATGAGAGAGAGGATGCAGTTTAGTGAGATAGGAGATGACTATTGACTTTACATTTAGATTCTTGGAGATTGAAGCTGTCGGGGAAGCAAGTAAATGGAAGGGAATTCCACAGGTGGGAAGTGTGAGAAAAGAAGCTACTGGAGTAGAATTTGTGTTTGTATTTTATTGGTTTCACAGTAAAATGTGGGACTTAGTTGCTAATCTTGTGGCTAGAGTAAATTCATATATAGGGGGCTCCAGTGAGCTAAGTTCATCGGAGCAGAAGCCGTAAAAGTATTTGTAGAAGAGATACAGGGAATCCACATTGCGCCGGTGAGAAAGTAAACTGTATCTGAGCTGACAAGTCGGGATCGATCACATTACAGATTCTCCGTTGGATTTTGTCAAGGACACCTAGGTGGATAGCAGGAACACCTGACCAGATATGGCATCAATATTCAATGTACGGGTGGATGGTAGATTTATATATGTGCAGGATCTTTTCAGACGGGAAAAACTCTTTTCAGACGGGAAAAACTTCCTGGCCCTACACAGAGAACCGACTTTCTTAGCAGCGGATTTAGCTATGGATTCTATATAGTCATTCCACTTGAAGTCTGTTGTGAGAGTTAACTCGAGGAGGCGCAATGTTTTGCTTTCAAGGGGACTAGCCTAATCCATGCTAAGGTGGGGTAGGAGAGAGTATCTGTGATGGTTAGTAGATAGCACATTCGTTTTGGAAGCATTAAAATTCACGAGCCATTTCTTACCCCAGTTCGCCACGGATTGGAGGTCCTTTTCAAGCTCGACAGCGAGGTTTGCTTTGTCAGCCTCGGCTTTTTGATGGATGCAAGAGTAAACCGTAGTGTCGTCAGCGTATATGCTTACTTGGGATTTTATTACATCTGGGAGATCGTTAATGTAGATAAGGAAAAGCATAGGACCTAGAATATAACCTTGAGGAACACCCGTATTGTCCGTTCAATACTACCTTTATTGTGCGATTTGAAAGGAATGACTGGATAAGGTCAAACAATTGTCCAGTTATACCATAGCCTCGCAACTTGCATAGAAGGCCAGCATACCAGATTCTGTCAAACGCTTTGGAGATATCTAGGGCAACAGTTCGGGCTTCGCCGTTCTTGTCAAGAGCCTGGTGTATATACTCAATGATGTTCGTGAGCATATCAGCAGTAGACCTGGTGAAGTGGAAACCATACTTTTTGTCAGAGAAGAGTCTGTGGGCTGTGAGATGTTGAACCACCTCGGCGTTGATGATGGCTTCGAACACTTTGCCAAAAATCGGTTGGAGGCTGATAGAGCGATAATTAGAGGGGTCAGAGGGTTCACTAGTGTTTTTATATATTGGAACCACGGAAGAGGGCTTTCAGCAGGCGGGAAAGTACGAAGAAGAGAGGCAGTAGTTGTAGCGTTTGGAGAGAACAGAGTTCAAGGGAACATTTCTTCAGGACAATGATTGGGATTCCGTCACCGCCGCTCACTTTAAGTTTGTTAAGTTTTGAAATTATGATAGAGACCACCGAGGGGGTAATGTGGATGTCATTCAGTTGGGCCTCAGTTCGGGGTGGGAAGTCGGGTACAGATACTCCAGACGACTCCAGTGTTGAGTTGGTGGAGAATCTGCGAGCGAAGCACTCAGCCTTGTTTATTGTAGAGGTAAGAACCTCAAATTCGTTTATTAGAAAAGGAATTGAGGGTTTGCTATTGTTTAGTACACTTTTACAGAGCCTCCAGTAGTCTCTGGAGCCGAACTTACGGAATGCTATGCGCTGCTTCATTCTGGCTGCAAACAGCAGCTTAGCTTCTTTAAGTATCCTTTTGCATTCATTGCGAGTAGAGGCAAAGAGGCGCCTGATATGGTCCGACGCGTGACTCCGCTAAAGCCGGAAGAAGTGATTTCGATGGGCGATTGCGGCCGAGCAAGCGAGGGAGAACCAAGGGGATGAATGGGATTTAAGTCTCAACTTCCTGGCTAGGATGAAAGCTTCGATGCTAGCCTTAACCCAAGAAGAGACCTCAGCCGCACAGTCTTCAACGATAAGACTAAAGACTTTGTTCCAAGGGGCGTCCCAATCGGCTCTTTGGTAGCAGTAAGATATTCTGCTAGTCTGAGGTTCTTGGGTGGAGTGGAAAGAGATGTTAACGGAAACCACCGCATGGTCAGAGTTTCCGAGGAGGCAGAGTTGCTTGTCATTGCAAGAGTCTGGTATGGCAAGTAAAACAAAGCCATTAGGGTGATTCGAGAAGCGCGTGGGGAACTCCACCACTTGCGTAAGGGACTGAGTGATTAAAAAAATCATGGTGCGGACACCAGCAAGATCTGTGATAGAGTTTTTCAGTCCTTTGGCGTGGTGGGCGTTAAAGTCGCCAAACATAAATATCTGGGCAAACGGATGAGAGGAAATGTCCTTGTAAATATTATTGGAGATGCTGTCAAGAACGGAATAGTCGGGAGATGAGGGGGAGTCGTAGAGGAAGAAAAGATAGCTAACTGAGCTTAGTAGGGAGAGACGGAAACACATATAAGAATGATCTAGGGATTCAAGAGAGATCACCCTAGCTGACGTAAACACCAAGCCCATGCATGTGGACATTGGAGTCCTTTCTGAAGAGAGGAAGGTAATTAAGAAGAGAGGATAGAAGGATCAAGGTTAGTTTCGCAGAGGGCTAGGATGCCAGGTGAGTTGACTTGGATGAAGGATTCGACACTGTAAAAGTTGGTGCGTATACCTCGTATGTTAGCGAAGGAGATGTTGATGGGTTTAGGTGTTTTTAGGTTAGCTGATTTAGATTTGCTATTGTGATAGTGTGTATTCATGAAAGTTTTATTGGGAGAGAGGCCTACAGTAGAATCAGTAGGTCGCTGTATGCAGCATGTGTGAGAGAAAAACTGGCGCAGACTGCAGCATAATGTGGCCTCAGGGTTGCCCACCGGAGGTTCAGAGACACCCATCCATGCACGATATGGCACTACATATAACCCCGATATTATTCAACTGTTGATCAGAACAGCCTCTCATGGCGCTGCGCACGAGTTCGGGTTCCTAACTACTAGTCGGAAGCAGCAACCAGGAAACTGCCAACCCGGTACCCTCAGAATGAAGAGACGTTGCCACCATCCACAAACACTGCAAAAAGCTTGCGACAGCACTAAGACTAGGACCAGAGAACAGAAAAGAAACTGGGAACCCCTTCCTAAACAAGAAACAAGGTGTGCGCCTCTACTCCTGTCCAAAAGAAGAGGGTGGAGTGTGAACCGGGCGATAGAAGGGTCTATCTACTCCAATTAAAAAAAAAAGAAAAAAAAATTTAATTGAGTTTTAATTTAGTATAAGTCGGAAGAAACCTTCTAAGCCAACAGTTTTGCAGTACCCCCACTAATGCCCGTTAAGGAAAATACGATAAACGAAAAGCCATTGAAAGTGCTGACTTATTTTTTTTAAATAAATATAATCACCGCTATGAAAATGACAAAATATAAAATGTGTTGTACAGTAGGTAAATAAAATACATTCCCAAAATTAAAAAAAGCAATCAAAAGGTCGGAATAAAAAACACAAAATTAAATGTGTCAATTTAAAAATTTGAACGATAAAAAAAAAAAAATTGAGTAGCAGTAAAAACAAAACAAAATAACGTTATAACTGGGAACGAGTTTATAATAAAATTGAAATTACGTTACTTTGCAAATAAACAAAATTAAGAAAATGTAAATATTTAAAATTTTAAAATCATAAAAAATGTTATAAAATAAACTTTGTTTGAATATATTGTAGCAGCCACAGATCTATTTCCTTTAGCGAATCAATGCCCCCGACGGGAGATTCGGTCACTCACCGACCAATCAACGGGCGGAGTGCATTGATTCCTCTCTAGAACTATTTTTCCTAGTCCTGTTGGTAGAACGGAGGAAAGCAGAGAGCCATGAGCCCACGGCAGTAACGGACGTCTCTCTCACATCGCTGCCACTGATCCCCCATGGAATGCTTTCGTGGAAGACACTGCTGCTAGCTTCACCATGGACACTTACATGCTATCTGCTGCTAGCTTCACCATGGACACTTACATACTACCAATCTTGTACGTTTACTATGTAATAAACCATTCTTTGTTGTTGTTCTAAAAGCAAGTTTCGTCATTCATTTGTGTGCCTAAAAAATATAGTGTTGGGGAAATTAAGCATTTCCCATAACCCCTATAAAATGGTGATCCCGAATGGCACCTTAGGATGGCGAAACAAATTTTTAAAAAAATAACAACACGAAACTCGGCCTCCACTTTCGGACAACAGTACAAGCAAAGTTAAAAGGAGAGAGAGAAAAAGCTTCCTGACTCAAAGAACCTAAAAAAAAAAAATTTTAAAAAAATACAACCACCCACGAATTTTGTTTGTGACACACGTGTGCGTTTAATTCATTCGTCGGCTGAGAAGACATTGGCAAAATTTTTTGCCCTCAGTAAAACAATCTTTCTAAACAGAGATATCATCTTTCGTTTTGCTAGACATACCGACGCCCATCCCCAAGTGGTCAAATAGGAAGATAAAAGATTCTTTCCCTTTACTCAAATAACATTTTTTTGAACACGTGACTTTACAACAAAAACCCCAAAAACTTTCCAACTCAAGCAAGCATAACGAACATTACATTTTGTTCAAAGAAAGTTTAAAGAAAAAAAAAAACTATTACCCTCGGCTTGGCCAACAAGGCAGAAAAAAAAAAGAACAAACTTACTACTCTGCTCTTTTCAACTGACCACGTGGTACAAAAAAAAATATATTTTTATTGCAATAACAAAAAAAAAAATACAAGTGAGTAATACACTTTTACATTTTATTTTTTCGAAAGTTAAAGCTAAAAGAGTGCCTCCTTCCTTAACATTTAACTTTCCCGCCTAAATGGTGATTGGGCGATGCCATCTTTAATTCCAACTTTTGTTTTTAAGACAGGCCTTGAAACTGACAGTTATCTCCCTTACTAAGGAACCTTTCTCTCGTTTAACACGAATATCACTATTTTCTTGTGTCTTTTGAAATGTTTTCCCTTTCGTTTCTTTCTCATTGAGACGTGTTTCTTTGATATTTTTTTTTGGTGGTCTGTCGTCACGCTATATATTAAAAAGAAAATGGCGACTACTTTACCTGCTTTCGCTGGCGACGTTCGAGTTTGGTTTGCCCAACTCGAGTCATATTTTATAGCGAACAACGTCGTGGAGGAGCGGCAATTGCCTATTTTATTTAGTGCATTTCCCGCGTCATTGACACCAGTTGTCAAAGATTTGATAACTAACACCCCCCTTAATGCTACTTATGACAGTATTAAGCGGGAAGTTCTGCTCCGGACGTCGCTATCAGCGGAAAAGCGGTTCCAAACTTTAGTTAATGACGAGCTGTTGGGAGACCGCATGCCAAGCGAATTGCTCCGCAGAATGAGAGAGCTGGCAGAAGATGTCCCTGCTGATAGTGCCTTTATAAAGCAACTTTTCTTCTCAAGATTGCCCCCTCAAGTAAAGGCAATTCTGGCACCCATGGTAGAGAAAAGCTCTGTAGACGTAATAGCGTCCTCTGCAGATAAAGTGATGGAATTCACCAAGGGGCCTATTACCGCGTCCATTCTTCAGCCAAAGGCTGAAGTCTCTACCCTCTCTGCTGCGGGGAACACAAGCGAAGGTGCCACACAAGTGGCGATACTCAAAGCTTTAGGGCAGCTTACCACTGAAGTAAGTAAATTAACCGTACTTAATTCACAACAGTCTAGACGTAGACATAAAAGTCGTTCGCCATCCCCACACCACCACCGCCATTCAAGCAAGCCAGGACTATGCTATTATCACAGTTGTTTTGGCGCTAAGGCTCAGAGGTGCAAAATGCCATGCTCCTTTTCAAACCAGGGAAACTTAAATCTGGAGAGCTAAGCACGGCACACTCTCCACAAGATTTATGTAACAACCGTGCCTATTTTATCACTGACTCCAGGTCCCAAGCACGTTGTTTGGTTGACACAGGAGCAGCCTGCAGTATCTGGCCACTGAAACTCCTCACTGAGAAGCCGCCACTGTCGCCCATCACACTGCAAGCGGTAAATCACTCCCCTATTCCCACGTACGGTCAAATTTCTCGTTCTCTGGACTTGGAATTACGGAGAGACTTTACATGGATTTTTACTGTAGCTGATTTACCATACCCCATTCTAGGCTCGGACTTTTTGCACCACTTCAACCTTTTAGTGGATATGCGCAAGCGACAACTTATTGACGGCAATACGGAACTTTCCGTCATGGGTTTTAAGGCAAATATCTCACCTATCAGCCCGGTATTTTTCATTGCCGCCACTGACGACCCATACCAAACATTACTACGCTCTTACCCAGAGTTAACTAACTTAAATTTCGTTGTGAGCAAATCAACTCACTCTACAAAACACCACATCGAGACCACAGGCGCTCCGGTGTTCTAACGCCCTCGCCGCCTCCCTGCTGATAAACTAAATCGGCGAAGGCAGAATTTAACCATATGCTGCAGCTGGGAATTATACGCCCCTCGTCCAGTCCATGGGCTTCCCCTTTGCATATGGTTCCAAAGCGTTCTGGAGATTGGCGTCCGACTGGGGACTATCGACGACTAAATGCCATTACGGTACCTGATCGTTACCCAATCCCACATATACAAGACTTCGCTTCATCCCTGCATGGTTGTAAGACCTTCTCCAAACTAGACCTCGTTAAGGCTTACCATCAGATACCAGTGAACCCAGACGACATACCCAAAACTGCAGTAACTACTCCATTTGGAGCGTTTGAATTTTTAACTGTACCTTTTGGTTTGCGAAACGCAGCTAGTACCTTCCAACGCTTCATGGACGAAGTAGTGCGTGATTTGGACTTCATCTATAATTATATAGATGACATCCTCGTAGCAAGTGCCTCACCTGAGGAACATGTTACTAACCTCCGCCTACTGTTCGAACGGTTTCAAAAGTACCAGGTGAGGATTAACCCTGGTAAATGTGTTTTCGGTGCTTCATCGCTAACTTTCTTGGGACACATTATAAGCCCCGAAGGGATATCTCCCTTACCTGAAAAAGTGAAGGCGCTACAAGACCTTCAACCACCCACTTCACTTCGCCAACTGAGACACTTTCTCGGTCTGCTTAACTATTACAGACGTTTCATCCCACACTGTGCGGATCTCCTGTCTCCTCTGTCTAACATGCTACGTAACAGGAAAAAGAAAAATGAGCAGATTTCGTTGAATGACATACAGCTAAAAGCCTTGAACGAAGTGAAGAAGAAATTAGCGACAACATCGCTACTTGCACATCCTGTACCCGACTCCCAGTTTTCATTGGTCGTTGATGCATCGGGCACAGCTGTAGGTGCAGTTTTGCAACAGCAACACCAACAACAGCTACAACCTCTCGCTTATTTTTCGAGACAGCTGAAACCGGCAGAACAACGTTACAGCACGTTTGGCCGTGAACTCCTGGCAATGTACCTCGCAGTGAAACACTTTCAGCATTCACTAGAGGGCCGACAATTTGTGATCTACACCGATCACCGTCCGCTTACTTTCGCTCTGCGCTCAAAGCCGGACAGATATTCTCCTCGCGAAACTCGCCACTTGGATTTTGTTTCGCAATTTACAAACGATATCCGACATATCTCTGGTGAACAGAATGCTGCGGCAGACGCCTTGTCTCGCCTTCCCATTAATTCACTGTCCTCACCTTCAGATATCGACTTATGACAGATGGCCTTTGACCAACCACACCTGGACACCTTTGATCTATCATCACCTGAATTTGCAACTTGCAAGTTCGCATACTTACCAGTGCCTACTGCAGATACGCAGATCATCTGTGACACCTCAACAGACGCACCTCGACCTTTTGTTCCGATGACACATCGTAGGGTTGTTTTTGACACACTACACCAATTGGCACACCCCGGACCCAAAGCCACAGTGAAGCTGATTACAGCTAGATTTTTCTGGCCAAACATGAGGCGTGATATCACTGCCTGGACACGTTCTTGCGTATCCTGCCAAAAATCAAAGGTGCACAAACATATCCGTGCACCCCTCAGAACATTCAGCACCCCAGACGCTCGGTTCAGCCACGTCCATATTGATCTGGTTGGACCATGGCCGGTCAGTTAGGGATTTACTTACCTCCTGACCTGTATAGATCGCTTTACACGGTGGCCCGAAGCTATTCCCCTAAAGGACATTTCAGCTGAATCCGTAGCGCAAGCCCTTATATCAGGCTGGATAACGCGTTACGGAGTTCCTACAACAATTACCACTGACTGTGGCAGACAATTTGAATCCCACCTATTCCAGGAACTTTCCAGAATTTTAGGGATTAATCGAATTCGAACTACGAGCTATCACCCTGCTTCTAACGGGATGATAGAAAGCTTTCATCGCCAATTAAAGGCCGCATTACGTGCCTATCCTGACCAACAGCGATGGAGCGAATATGTACCTGTTGTCCTTCTTGGCTGTCGTGCAGCTATCAAAGAGGACCTAGGATACTCTCCAGCAGAACTTGTCTATGGAGTACCTCTATCATTACCAGGTCAGATGTTGAACCCTATAGATTTAACAGGAACAGATCCTGCCTTGTATATAAACGGACTGCAATCTTATTTTGGTAATCTCCCACCAATGCACCCTAGGGAACAGACCATCAAATCATCAGTCCCAAAAGATATTTCTTCGTGGACTCACGTTTTTCTAAGAAGGGACGCTGTCAAAGCCCCTCTCACTCCACCTTACACTGGCCCTTACCGCGTGCTTTCACGCACTGACAAACTTCTCACTCTTGACATTAGTGGCAAAAAAAGAAACTGTATCTATTGACAGGGTGAAAAGAGCCTTTCTTAACACAAACACACAAGAGCCACATATTCCCCCTACTTACATACATGAACATATCTTTACACCCGTGGAAAAAAATACGATGCCAACAGACAACTATGTCACCACCACACGCAGTGGTCGACGAGTACATTGGCCCAAAAAGCTCTGTAAAACTGTTTATATATAAATTGTACCCTTCTTTGTTTTATGGCCGCTATCTTTTTCTCTGTCGGCTTTCCGCCTAAGCAGGGGGTGATGTAGCAGCCACAGATCTATTTCCTTTAGCGAATCAATGCCCCCGACGGGAGATTCGGTCACTCACCGACCAATCAACGGGCGGAGCGCATTGATTCCTCTCTAGAACTATTTTTCCTAGTCCTGTTGGTAGAACGGAGGAAAGCAGAGAGCCATGAGCCCACGGCAGTAACGGACGTCTCTCTCACATCGCTGCCACTGATCCCCCATGGAATGCTTTCGTGGAAGACGCTGCTGCTAGCTTCACCATGGACACTTACATACTATCTGCTGCTAGCTTCACCATGGACACTTACATACTATCTGCTGCTAGCTTCACCATGGACACTTACATACTATCTGCTGCTAGCTTCACCATGGACACTTACATACTACCAATCTTGTACGTTTACTATGTAATAAACCATTCTTTGTTGTTGTTCTAAAAGCAAGTTTCGTCATTCATTTGTGTGCCTAAAAAATATAGTGTTGGGGAAATTAAGCATTCCCATAATAACCCTATAATATAATTAATAATGGAAAAAAATACTAGTCGTCACGTCGATACTCTTTTGTTGTATTTACTGCTTATACAATATTTCTATAACACATGTCTTGTTTCTTCTTAACCCTTTCACTTGGTCACAACATCTTGGTGACGAAGAATTCGAAAAAACGAACTTCACGTGATTTTTTTTTTTTTTTAGACAGTGTCTACAACAGTGGTTAAAGAAGGAATTCTTATCAGACTCTACGACAAAAAGGGTATCCAGTGCAATTACAACACTGAGAGCGAAAAGAAAGAAACTCTCAAAACAATAGGATTTCTACTAGTTCTCTACAGATTTATTGTTTTCGCTGATAGGGTAAAGTAAAAATTTACCCGCTTTTAAATTTCTCAGTAAAAGAATCGTGCAACTCAAACAGACTTATTGTTGGTTAAGAGGGTAAGGAGAAAAAAATTCCTCCTCTCATTTCTTATTTTATGTACTACTGCAGCGAAATGAACGAATTTACAAGTGCAATGCTAGAGTTGATGAAACACCAACAGGAACAACACCTAATGTTGGAACAGAAATATTTGGAAAGACAAGAGAAATTCCAACGAGAACAAGCAGAAAACCAGAAGAAATTTGAGAAATTTCACCTTGGAATTCAGGTTAGACAACAGAAACTTGAAGAAATGCTTATTATATTCAAACACAAAATGAGCGAAGGCACTTTGAAGTGCTATTGAAAACTTCGCGTTTGCACCTGAAGAAGAAATTATATTCGCTTCGTACTTTAAACGTTACGAGGACTTATTCAATACGGATTGCAATGTGGGCTGACCATAATAAGGTTCACCTACTCCTCAGGAAATTAGGCACAGCAGAATATACTAGATTTGTTAACTATATTTTGCCTAAGAAAACCAGCGACTTGAAAATTAAAGAGGTGGTTCAATCATTAACAGAATTATTCAGTCCAAAAACATCACTGTTCCACAAGCGTTGGAAATGTATGAATCTCACTCGCAAAGAAGACGAAGATTATACTACTTTAGCGAGTGTAGTCAATAAACACTGCGATGACCACAAATTGGCAGAGTTAAGCGCCAGTAAGTTTAAATGCCTGATTTTTGTCCAGTGTTTGATTTCAGCGAAAAACGCCGAAATACGTCATAGAATACTCAACAAGCTTGAAAACGAGCCCAACATTACTTTAGAGTAAGCTGCCGAATACCGCCAACGTTTCATGAACGTCAAAGAGGATTCAAAAAACATCGAACAGAGTGGCGTGGCTCACATTACAAAAATACGCCAAAGAAAAATTTAAAAGAGTTAACCAAAAAATAACAAAGTTACTTTGCCATCAAGACTATGTTTCGGGTGTGGTCAATTACATTGGTATAGAGATTGTCCTTTTAAAGACAAAAAATATTTTAATTGCGATATATTGGGACACAAACATTCCCACTGCAATATTAAGAACAAGACAAAAAGGTTTTGTAAAAATTTCCAAGTCTGATGAACTAGAAAGCCGTAATATCAGGAAATATATTGAAGTACAAATATTTAACAAAAATGTAAGGCTACAACTTAATTTGGGTTCAGACTTATCCATAATTAATTATCAAACATGGAAAAAAACTGGGTAAGCCGACTTTGTTAAGAACGAACCGAAAACTAAAAGTGTAACTGGCGACCCTATTAAGTTTGTGGGCGAACTTATAATGAATGAGTCATTCAAAGGTAAAACTTTAAAACTAAAGGCGTATTATTATGAAGAATACGGGTTCAGGACTGATTGGTTAGAACAGTTAACTCATTATGCCAAAGAGTCAAAAATTTGACTGACAAAGCAGAAAAATTGAATGGTGATCTTAAAGATTCCCAACGTTTTCAGCATCTCCCACAGTTTATATTTAAAAAAAAGAGTAAAGAAATTCGTGTAAGTACTGACTTCTCTACGAGGCTGAACAGCGCCTTAAAGGATCACCATTATCCCCTCCTAAGTCCAAAGAAGCTATTCGCTAAGCTCAGTGGAGGAAAATATTTTTCTAAGATTGACTTAAACGACGCATATCTGCAAATACACGTGGATGGGGAATGCTCGAAGCTCCTTTACATAAACACACACAAGGGTTTATACAAATTTCTGAGATTTCTGTTCGGGTTTAAGGTCAACTATTCCATTTTTCAACAGGTCATGGACACGATGTTAAATAACCTGGATTGCGCGGTGGCTTATCTCGATGACGTTCTAATGAGAAGCAAGAGCATTGAGGAACACAAATCGCACGTCTGCCAGGTGTTCATGAGAATCCAGGATTATGGATTCAAATTAAAAGACGAGAAGTGTGAGTTTTTCTTAGAGAGGATTAAGTATTTGGAGCAAATAATTGACAAAGACGAAAGACGTCCCGACCGAGATAAGGCAACGGCAATAAAGAATATTCCATCACCAGAAAAGCCAATTACCCATGCATCTAGGACACTATTACCAACTGAAAGGGATTACTCACAAATAGAAAAGGAAGCCTTTGGAATCATTTTTGCGGTGATTAGATTTCATAGATTTTTTCATGGAAGGTATTTTTTGTTGCAGACAGACCATCGTCCACTCTTTACTATCTTTAGATTTAAAAAAAAGGTCTGCCAGCACATGCTGCTAGCAGACTGCAAATATGGAGAACCATTCTCCTCAGTTATAACTACAACATGGAGTTTCTCCCATCCACTAAAATCTGTCATACTGACGGGTTGTCTAGATTGATATCTAAGTATGCTGAATCCCTGGAAGGCACAGTCATAAGAACAGGAGTCGAAATAAAAGTACCTTGTGCAATACTGTCAGGGAACTTCCTATAACAAAGGACGAGATAATAGATATAGCGTCCGATGATGAGTTCATAAAGGACAAACTAAATAGTAAAGACCAGAATATCTCAGAAGTTTACTGATTCTGTAATGACATTCTAATGTAGGAAGAATGAGTAGTAATCCCATCTACACTACAGAAAATAACATTAAAGGAATTCCATGTTGGCCATCCGGGAACCTCAAGAATGAAGTGTCTGATGAGAAGTTACGTCTACTGGACCAACATGGACAAAGATATTGAAAACATTGTAAGATCAAGCAGAAGGTGTGCTTTGGCTGCTAAAGCACCCCCGATAAAATCCAGTCCATAGCCTAAAACCGACCGTCCGTGGTCGCAGATACACATTTTACTGGTCCACTTGATGGTTTTTACTACCTTGTAGTAGTCGACAGTTATTTCAAGTGGCCAGCCATACTAAAATGTAATACTAAAATGCCGACCGCGGAGTTGTTGACTGTATTGTAACGGACAATACCACACAGTTCACATCCTGTGAATTTAAGGATTTTTGTCAGTCATTCCTGATCGAACATATTACCACGGCGCCATATCCCCCAAAAAGTAATGGACATGCAGAGCATTTTGTGGACACTTTCAATAAAGCACTGAAGAAGGTGAGAGGTACTCCCACCGATACGGCTATACAGCGGTTTTTGTAACCCCTAATAGCAATGCTCCATCTGTCAAAACTCCAGCGGAGGTCATGTTTGCAGGGGAAAATAAAATCGACATTTGACAAATTCTTTCCGAGTGAAACGAAAACGGGAAATAGGAATAAAGTGCTTAAAAAGTGCTTTAAGATTGGTGAAACGGTATTTTTCGTGTATTTGGAAATAATAAAACTCACTGGGAGATAGAAACAATAGACAAATTGGTAACATGATTTACATGGTTCAAGGACCGAAGTTTATACACAAACAAAATAAGAAAATGTTATGAAAGCATAGTCGATAGGGATTTCATAGAAGATAACACTATGGACGTCGTATTTGACACGTTTGACGTTCCAATACCGCAATCAGTGCCAGAGCTCAGAAGGCCCCAGAAGAAAAAGGAAATTTACAAACCTTTAGAAATTAACCCGAAAAAGAAAAGATATTGAACATCTTTCATTTCATACTAGGTCTACAGAAAAAAGGAAAAGAATGAGTTTCCTCACTTATGAATTTTGAATTATCAAAAAAGCACAATACGCATTGGATTATTGAAAATTATTAACATTTACCAATTTTTCATTATTTCGGAATAATGAATAGAGACCTTAATAAAACGGACTGTTGTTAACACATAAAATGGTTGTCGCAAAAACTAAAGAAAAAATTGTGAACGTAATTCCTTTATTTGTATATAATTCTGAAATGTGGTAGTATTTACATTATTTAGACTATTGTCCTCATCTATGTTGCCATTTGTACTACGTCTCGGCCGTTATACGCTCCGTCTTTCTTCGGGTGCTAGGAATTTCGAACCGAACCCTTTATTACAATCACTGGTGTATATCATTCTTATTCCTTGCGTGGAGCCTCTTTTGATAGTCATGAGTGACTTGGCCCAGTATTGTAAAGTATTATGTGGTAATTACAAAAATCAACTAAAACTCCATATGGAGTCAGGCTGAAAAGGGGATGTGTTGTAGTGTCCTCCCTCTAAAGAATCTATGTTGGACTCTTCCGCCTACTATAGGATTAGTAGGAGAGGAGGCCTTGAGGGAACAGCTGAATTGATTGAATGCTGGACAACCCATACATACACTAGTCATGTAATATTTCGTTTGTATTTACTGTTAAATATACAATATTTCTATAACACATGTTTTGATATTTCTTGAAACTTTCACTTGGTCACAACAAAAACTGAAGGTCATATTTTCTCTGATTTACAGTCACTTACTGAAAGCACTCAAATCTGCATAGCACACATACAATTCTGGCCGTGTTATGCTCTTGCTTACATTCGCACAGCCGGATTGCTCACTAACATGACAAATTTCTACTTTCCTCACACATATATGTGAAAACTTACCTCTTAGCAGCCCATGGCAGCCAGATGACCAACTTCCAATACTTTAGTTGAACTTGGGATTGACAACAGTGGGACAGTGAAAAGTTGACAGATTTTGCCAGTCAGCTCAAAAAAGACCCTCAGAGAGGCGGCCATACACATAAGAAGGACAAAAATGCAGAATTGACCATAGATGGATTTGTTTCCATCATAAGCACATTGCTGATGAGCGAGAAGGCGAAGGTTTGAAACTCAAACCTTTACCCACACCTCATCAAGGCAATAGACAACCATTATACGGCAATTGGCACCGCATGCAAAGCCCAACGACACCTGGATTGTGACATGAAATCCGACAACACGATCTCACACAACATGGTGTATTACATGCACAAACTACAGCAACTGAGTTGAGGAAATGTCCTACCCAAACTGAAACCACCACTTCGGTCGAATGGGCTATCACACTTATAACAGATGAAAACCACCAAACCACACAAACATGACCTCCATCAAACACACAAAAGCCATGATCACACAACAGTATCTGCCGTGTGCAAGAACTACACCAGGGGCCATGCTTGCTTCCTCAGACACAACTACCTATATTGTCACCAACCCCTCACTCAGACACAGGTTTATATCACAGCAATGGATGACACACCATCTATAAACCATGAGAAGCAGAATTTTCAGTACAAGCAGGATGACATGTGATGCCTCCTTTTCCAGTTCCCCATATCAGCCATCACATCTTCAACCTCAGAACCCACACACCACGAGACACCCGCTACCATAAGCACATTCTTTGCTCACCACTCCAACTCCACCATGCCCACTGACAGAATTTGTAAGCACCTTATTACATGAATGAACAACAGAAAGATGATGCTCTGTTGAAGATCATTAGTGCCCTCCAGTTGTCAGACTAATGGCAAATCCTGAATCGATCAAGAAAACCACTGTGCTTTACTTTTCAAAAAGCACATTCATCAATTTTTTTTAGAACTGTGCACCTCTATCCTGATGATAAGTGAACATTGAAGTTACTGCATATGTCAAAGTTGACCAAGGAAAATTCAGTGAGGGGACCTCTCTGATATTCAATCAATGGTTACCGACCCTTCATACAGAGCAAAGACAAATATGGTACTATGGATAAGTGTCATGCAGAAGCACATATACGAGAGATCAGAGTCTTCGTTTTTTGTGTTCATGCTACAGGGAAACCTGTCCTTGATGTAGACACCCAGCCTTTGACTATGGTGATTTAGGTGGTTGTATTTTGTTATAATGGGTAAGTAGTGCAAGATGTGAGCTCCTGCAATGGGATTGAGGCACTGATACCCATTTCAGGCAGGAACAGGAGATCAGGTGTAGACTAAAGAAGATGGAATTCCAGTTTTGGAAAGTTTTTTTTTAATCATTTCACCCCAAGCAAGGCATTCCACTGCCACTATAGCGCAGGGGGTTACATAGGGGAAGGTGCTGAGAGAGCAATTAGATATAGGAAATGTCAGAAGGAGGGTGATAGACGAGTAAGGAGGTACATAGGAAGCGTGTTTGAGAGAATGGGTGTGAGTTAGTGTGTTAGGAGGTGTCTATTGACCTTACATTTAAACTCCTGGAGATTGTAGCTGTTGGGGAAGCAAGTGTGCGGAAGGGAATTCCACAGGCAGGAAGTGAGAGAAAAGAAGCTGTTGGAGTAAAAATTGCGGTTACATTTTATCGGTTTCATTGTAAAAGGGTGGGACTAGTTGCTAATCTAGTATCTCGTGCAAATTCATACCTAGGAGGCACCAGTGATCTAAGTTCATCAGAGCAGAAGCCGTGAAAGTATTTATAGAAGAAGCACAGGGAAGCCACGTCACGCTGGTGAGAAAGTGACTGCAGGCGGTCAGCCAAGTCAGTATCGATCACATTACAGATTCTCCGTTGTATTTTGTCAAGAACCCCGAGGAGAATAGCAGGGGCACCCGACCAGATATGGCAGCAGTATTCAATACACGGGCGGATGGTAGATTTATATATGTGCAGGATGGATTCAGATGGAAAGAACTTCCAGGCCCTGCACAGAGAACCGAATTTCAATAATTTGAGATACAAACATGTAAATGAATTCAAAAGAGTTAAAAAATTAAGTAAAAATATTCTGTAGTTGAGTTAAAATCTTCTAGGCAATTCTTTCACAGAAAGTACTTTAGAAAAGATATTTAAATAGTTGATTCATAATCAAAAGCTATGGTTGAAAAAACTTTTATTATTAACAAAAATTTACTGATTGTCTTTGTTGTAGCTGATTCATTTGAAGTAGCTGGCATATGTTTTTTTCAGCATGCACTGGGTTGGGGGAGCTATGAAGCCACATCTCTTTTGGCCAAATGGCCTCTCTTTGAAAGTCAAAGTCTGTGGGTTTTTATAAGAAGTTTTTCTCAAAAGTAGGCTCATGAAAAATAGAATTTAGTTTTCTTTAATTGGTCAAATATTTCACATTTGAAATTGTTGATTTCTAACCAATAAACACTTTGATTTAAACAGTATGTGTTGCATTATGGTATCTTTTTGGTATGTTTGCAATATTGTCTGTTATATTATCTGTTAATATTATGTTAGAAAATAAAGTTTGGACATGTTTTAATATGGTATGTATGTGGGTATATAATTGTCTTGTAAATAGGGTTTATTTTCTATAAACTTATTTGGTGATATATGATTTTATTATGCAATTGAAGGTTTCTGTACATTATGTCATAAACACGTATTATAGTATAGCTATTGATATTTATTTTTAATTTCAGATATATAAAGATTGTTGTGACTTGTAAAAAAGATATAACATCAGGAGAAAAATAAGATATTATAAATTTATAGAGTGGTGTGAATATAACAAAGGAAATTTGTAAAAGTAAAACATAGATCACAAAATAATCAAAAAAAGAAATTAAGAGCATTCACAATAAATAAAATAAATGGTTTTAAGAATATCACAAAAAGAGATTTGAGAAAAATCAAGAAAATATTTAAAGATGGTTTTGTAAATGTCTTCTTTTATGTGCCATGTTTCTTCAAGATGTGGACAGTCATGGCCCTCCACAACTTCCTATCCTTTGTAGCACTAAGTAATGTTTGTCTCTTTAATATCATTTCATGATAATGTTTGGCCATCCATTTACACAAGCTCATTAGGTATGCTACTCACTGCTTCTCTTTGTCCCTCTTACATGTGAGTATCAAATTCTCCAAGCCTCATTATCTGTCCTAGAAATTTCAGTTGCCTCCTTCTGGTCCAAAACAAGTGTCCTCTTCCTTACCATTTCCTTAAAACTTCCTTTTTGATCACATGTACTATCTATGATATTCTCAGTATTTTTCTATATAATGTTGCCTTGTCCCCTCTTCATGTATGAGAAAATTGTCACATATTCACTGTCATACTGGAGGTTAAGAGTGCTGAGCTGTTAGGTAATATCAATTTCCATTTAAATTTTCCTGTTTTTTTAAATTTATTGCTTAGTTTCCGGAAGGCATTTTTTGTTATTCCAATGCATTTTCAGATTTCTGTGTCACGATTTCCATAATTTGTTATAACACTGTCTAGCTTGTTAAATTACTATACTTTCTTTATTTTGATATCATCAATTTTTAGCTTGCATCTTGACAGTTCTGTTTGCTAATGACCATAAATTCTGTTTTCTTACAATTAATGGTTAGTCCTTTCTTTTCACTATCCTTTACTATCTTATCTAGAAGACCTAGAGTTTTCTTTCTGTGTCTACTTACAATATAGTGTCATCAGTATATCTTGTATTGTTGAATTTGTACTGACCAATAATAATTCATGGCAGAACCTACAACTCTCTTAAAATAACCTCACTCTATAGGTTAAATAAATCCAATTAGAAGACACATTATTGTCTTTCACTCCTTCCTATTTTTGTGTATGCACTCAATTTCTTTTATATCCATATACTGGCATTTTTTTCCCAGCAAATATTCTGGATTACTGTAATATCTTTTCTGAAGAAATCAAGTTTTCTTAGCATTTCAGATAGATCTTTATGTTGTACCTTCTAAAATGCTTTTGTGTTATCTATGAAATATAGATATATATATCCTTCTGCACTCAGGATTCTGATCATAAAGATCACATTTCTTGTCTAAGTATCTTTAATAAAGCTGCACATTCTTGTCCCATTTCTAGTTTAATTCTGCTATGCATTCTAATGCTGACCTTCATTTCACGAGAACTCATACAAACAAGATTTTCCTGAGATGAGGAATTTGCATCCACAAAACAAATTACTTTTTAATAAAAACTTTTATGGCTTTTGAGTTAACCTTCACAGAAAATATTACAGAGGTGAAAAATACTAAAGCTATTGAATTCTTACAACTGCTGACACAATCTAGCTACAACATTTGGAGTCTACATTGTTACATCAGAAAAATGTGGTTAAACCTGGCAACATTAAAATATGGCAAGAGAAAAAGCACGAAGGGTTTAACACTTTAATTTCATGCTAGAAGAGAAGGATATTATGATATGCTCATAAGAAAATTCCATGAATACATACAATGAAAAAAAGATATAGCCCATGATTTAATTGTCAAATACAAAAAGAAGGCAAAACATTCCTTTCATTATTGACTGATTTAGAAATACAAGCAGAGAAATGTGAATATGGCAGAATAAAAAAAGAAATGATATATGCCCATATCATTCGGAGAATACTGGACATAGGCAATCTGGACCTGAACAAATCAGTGAATATATGCAAAAGCAAACAAGTACTTGTAACTCACATATGTGACATGACTAATGCAGTTTGAGTACAGTATAGTCACTACACATAAGGAGTCGCACACACAAACACAAGGCCATAACTAGAAACGACCTCAGAAAAACCACAAGAGGATTATCAATGTGAAAGATACTAGGTGACAGACAAATTGCAAAAATATTGGTCATTTTCAAAAAATTGCTGAGATAAAAATAAAGTACACTGCATGTATAGAGACAATAAGGATAAATACAGCTCCTTTGTAGTTGATGAAATGGAGGAAAACAGTGAACCACAGATACAGTAATTAAAATGTACTGTAAACCTACCACTAGAAGTTTCTATTGTACCTCTGAAACTGAGCATTAAATCCTTAGTATGACAGAATTGAAATGAAGTTCACAATAAAACCAAATAAAATACAATTAGCATCAGACACAGGAGATAAAATTCCAGTTTACATTTGTCTAGCTCCATGTCACCTAAACAAAGCAATCCTAAGGGAACATTTTAACTTGCTGACATGCAAGACATAATGGCAAAAATAGCAAGTACAAAAATATTTTCAAAAATAATCTATTCAAAGTGGTTCTGGCAACTAAGACTGGATGAAGTAAGTTTCAGATTATGTATATTTATCATGCCATTTGACAGGTTTTAATACTTCAAACTACCCTTTGGAATTACCTCAGAACCAGAAATATACTGCTTCTCAATAAGAAATATGTTTGAAGATATGAAAAATATCAACACATCACTAGATAACATTGTAATATCAGTATCAGAAATACAGTCATATCTACAAACAGTGAGGAAGGTGCTATAAATATTCAAACTCAATTATGTGTCACTGAAAAAAGAAAAATGCCAAATCACGTACAGGGACTAATATTTCTGCATGATTGATTAATGGCAAATGAACTACAACCAGATCCAGCCAAAGTAAAATCTATTCCTGTATTTCCAATGCCCAGAGATCTATTAGATGCTTTTAGATTTCTTGGGATGGTTAAATAGATTGAAAGATACACTGAAAATCTTTCAAAGTAGACCTATCATATGCCTAGCCTACTAATGTTAAACATAGTATTTATATGAGGCCCAGAACATGAACATGAATTTCAAGAAATGAAAAAATTACTGTTGTCCCAGCCTAACCCACAATTTTACAACCCCAACTGCTACCAAGATATCATGTGATTTGAGTAAAAAAAGATTAGGTGCAATACTAGAACAAAATGAAGGTCCATAGTACCAGTTGCTCACACATCAGGTGTAATTATAGACACACACAGCATATATGCACTGATTGAAATTGTGTATTTTTGTTGCAAATTCTCAAAAACATAGAAAATGTATGAATTTATATATAATTAGGTTTTATTAAAATTGTTATTATTGCTTTTTAAAAAAATAAACATTGCCAAGGGAGAGACAATAGTTAAAATAATAGCAGTGTCAGGGAGAAAATTGCCCTTTTGACACACCTTTTTTGCAGGCATGAAGATTAAACATTACCAAAGTAATTTACCTACATGAGTGAAACAGAAAAGTAAGATCCTAAGATTAAAGGCAAAAATTCAATTCTATATTGTTTTGATTATTACCATTCTTTGATATAAAAAATATCTTCAACATTCAATATTCAACATTTTCAGTGATATACCTCCATGATTCATCCTGGCAAACTGAGGGTTAATGACTCACTCTACCAATCAAAACTCAGCCCTTCTGGAAATAACCAGGTTACAGATAAAATCACCACCAGCAAATTACTCTCTTTATGTCATGAGGACCCTGCAAGACCAATTTAAGGAGTTCAAAAATTGCATGAGACAGAGTTGAATATTACTACCATCACACTTTGCTCACTGCCTAAATTCTTGGTTCTGTAGGAAGAGTGAACAACTCCAGATTCAAACCCAACTTATTACCAGTGATTCCAGATTCATAGCCCCATGCAGATACTAAACATCAAGGCCCAAGAAACCCTTCATTCAAATACAACAACAATACGAGAAGGCCCCTATTAAGTAAGTATTGCTTGTATCCCATTTTCTATCTTTGCAACTTTTTGGGGCATTTATCCTTTTTATGTAAATTAACGATATTGAATACTGTTGCATTTGTATACATGTTTTTGGGATCTTACATGCTTTTTTTTTTACATCTATGTGGTAGTATGGTTCTTCTTTGAAACTGTGTTTCTGTCCCTCAAAGTTAATTCAATTTATATAGTGTTATTTGTAATGGAAAGGAAAGTCTTTGATTTTTTACAATGTGCATGGAATATAATCATCATTTTATTTTATCAATTTTCTTATTGACCTAAAATTTCATATTTTTGACACACAACACACTAACATTGTAAATGCTCAGGACAACATGTAACTGGATTGTTTTTTTGTAACAAGCTATTTATAATTCTTAACCCATGCTTCCTGTGTTGTGTGTGCTGCTAATGTTGTTACTACTTTTTATCCTAATAATATTACTTTGAAGATACATCGACTGAGGTTTTCTGGTATTTCACTGCTATTGAATATTTCATCTATTACTTCAGTATTCTTATCAGTCCCCATATCATCTAAGGCTGACAGTATTTCTATTACAATCCTATCAGATCCTGTTGTTTTGGTTCTATTTATCTTGGTTAGTACTTCAGATTTTAAAACTACTGGTTTTCTATGTTCTTATGTACTGTAGGTGTTGGTCCTCTGTTGTCATTGGAATAGCTTTCCTATGTATTTGTTACAAATATTGAATTCCTGTAAATACTTTCAGAACTTTCTCTTTCCAAACAGAATCCCTATAACAGCTTTTGGTAGTTTATGTGTGTTCAGAGAGTCAACCATTTTTAAAGAGGATATGAAAAGAGATGGTAAACACAAATTTTCCCTCTGGATTTCTAGATACTTTATGGTTTATAAGCAAATGCAAATAGGTATCCTAATACTTCTAAAATTAAATTAGAACAGAAATTACTTCTATTACTGACCCTTGTAAATAAAATTTTATGTTGCAATTAGTTTATATAACAAAACAAGTTATTATCAATAATTTTAATAAAAATAGATATTATAAGTTGATGATATATAGGAATATCTTGAAAATTTTTAATCATATTCAGAAAGAAAACAATAGGCAAAATTCTACAAATAAATTTATTCACAGTTCTTAGTCAAAATTATGATCAATATAATGCAATTTTTAAAAGAAATCTCTTATTTTATTTCATGTGGGGCTTAGGGGCTAAAATGAACAGTTGAAGAAGATTAAATGAAGGATGATAATGACAAAGAATCACATAGGTAAATGTAACAAAAAAAAAACAGGGAATTTATTCACAAATTTAAATACTTGAAGTAGTGTCAGTAGCTCATTTCAGGAAAATAAATCAGAATTTTTAAAGCGTGTAATTTTAACATATTGTAATGAAGAGAAAATGTTCATACAACAAATTAAATGATCTGACATAAAATAATATTAAAAAATATTTAAGACAAATGTAAGAGAGTTTGTTGCTCACCAAAAGGATATATGGTAGCATATATTCAAAAGTAAGTGAAAAGAGCTTTCTTGAATTGTTGAGAGAAAATTCTTTGACATCCTATGTGCTGAGAGAGGCTGATAAAATAATTGGTGAGTAATTTACACTGGCAAGAATTTCAATGTTTGTTGCAAGAGACAAAACCTTTCACATGACTTCAGACACACTTCTCTTATCAAATTTATATTTCTCTTCATTTTATATAAAAAAAGAATTTCATGTAGGTTTGCTACTTTCTT
Organism: Ascarosepion bandense; assembly: GCA_037127315.1. Lineage (NCBI taxonomy): Eukaryota > Metazoa > Mollusca > Cephalopoda > Sepiida > Sepiidae > Ascarosepion > Ascarosepion bandense. Next base: position 2,340,112 of record JBBBDQ010001745.1, on the reverse strand, counting down.
TTCTTCATCTTGGCTGACTGTGAAGGCCAGGCTTTCATTGATCCAAAAACAATTTCACATAGACTCACAAATTCCTTTTCTTTTTCTCAGCTCACTGGTCAATTTCTGTGAAAGTAAAGTTTTGGCCCCCAAAAATTTCACATAGGCTCACAAATTCCTGTCCTTCTTCTTCCCCAGTCCTCTAAATTTGAAGGGAGTGGGTGAAGAGAGTTAGTATTATTATTATTTCACATATTATTTACACCATTTACGTTGTTCAGATTATTGTTCTCATCTTTATTGCCATGTTCATCATTTTCCGACCATTCTATGCTCTAACCTTCTTCAAACTCTTTATTTAGTCCATAAAGGTAGATTGTTCTAATTCCCCAGGTCATGTCTTTTGATATCTAACCCTTTCAGTTAATTTCACTTGGTAACTCAGTTCTCTAAATTTTTGCTCTCTCTCTCTGCTGTGTACTGAATGTATGCCAAACATTGAACCCTTTGGGTCAATTCACTTTTAGGATCACTCAACCAATGCTTTTATCCACTAATCCATGGGTCCTTGAATTTTGGATACTTATAAACTCAGTAACTATTTTTACCAAAGCTCATATTACAATGTGTTTCTTACTGTTGTTGTTTTCTAGCTCTCTGTATTCATGTCTATGCTTAGGTGATTTTTGTAGCCTAATATATCTTTGGTGATACTGAGCAAAAGCGATGGACCGGATGTTTGCGTTTTCACGACCAAAAAGCAAATGACCAAAAGTCGTCACTGTGCCGCCAGCTCCGTGCAGATGTTCCAGTTGAAAACTAAAAATTAATTAAATATTAAATTTCCAGTTCGCGAACCTACACGAATTTTATTTATCAGCCAATGGGAAGCCCATAACCAAATACAAGTGTGAAATCCCAAATGAGCTGCTGTGATCCAAAAAGAAGATATAAAAAGCGGATACAGAAAGCATCGACAGGCAGACCGACTCAAGGAGAAGAGAGTAATCAGTAGCCCCCTTGACCACAGTCAAGTGGCTTACTATCCTAGCCTCCCTTACCTCTCTCATCTTATCTTTCACTGTCTCAAAACTACCTCCTGATCTAAGGAGCGAATACATCAAAGACAATCCTTACTTACACGCTCCCAAATTCCTAAACATTAATTCTCTTTCAGCATTTTATGGCCATGAACATTTTAACCTTCGTTGGACCTATACTTCATGTATTACTTCAATTGTAAAAACATTAATTGATATATGTATATATAAAATGTTATTTTTCTACTCAAATTGCCTTTCTTGATTTGTAATCATTTTCTGACATATAGTGGGCTATCTACAACAAGGCCAAATTCCGTTAACCTGCAACAGTATACAACTACTCTTCATTAGAACGGACACCCACTACTAACAGAAAAAGAATAGATAGGCAACCCACTATATATCTACTGACTCCTTCAGTTGTATATTTTCTAATGATGTTCTCTGTCTATTATTTCAACTTCATCCACAGAGGGCATTTTTTTTTTGCCTTTATATTTCTAGCCAAAGCTATACAGGATGGCATAGACACAGTCCTTAATCATGTTCTCCTCTATCTGTGCTAATATCATGAACCCAGATTCTTAGAATATGAAAGAAGCTGTACTTCACTGGAAAGATATTGAACAGAAGTTACTAGACTTTTGTAGAGTATTTTGCTATGATCAAGTTACAGCAGAGAAAATAAAAATCTGGAATGTTGAATTAAAGAGAAATAACTGAAACTAGGATATCCAAAGGCATGGTATGTGGAAGTAGAACAATCTACTCATGTAAACTAAATAAAGGGTTCAGTTCAAAATTCCAACAAATATCAAATGAAGAAGGCTGGAGCATACAATGGCCGAAATGTGAATATGGCAATACTGATGAGGGCAACAGTCTAAGCAATGTAAATAATTTAAATAGTTACAATACCTCATTTTCAGAAACCAGATTTTAGCCTATAATATGTTTCAAATTAATCCTATATATCTGACATTACCAAATAGTCACAATTTGTTATATTCGATAATGAATTAAATTAGAGATCAACAATTTTCAGATTTTTAAACAAGTTATTCTAGCAGCAGGCAATGGAAAGCCAATTCTTAGCAGAAACAAATGTAAACAAAGCAACTTCTAAAGAATCAATGGATTTATAATTTAGCCAACATTTTATATTTTAGATACTATACAGAACAGATATGAAGCCTTCAAGAAAATAATCTCATTGAAGAGGATGTGCATTCCTTAAAAAAGGAAAATAAAACTGTTGCAGAGGAGAAAATGGGTGACCTAGAAGGCAGAACTTTGTAGCCATTGTTGTTACTATTGTGGAGATTAATTCCTTCTCCAGCTCAGCAAACATGAGTCCAAGGGTCAAACAAAAGAGGACATTCTGCAGGTTCAATCCTTACTGGGGGACACATTTCCTTTGCTAAAATTTATCGAATGTGCAGGCTGTTAACTGTAATACACACCATTTAATAAATAAAAATATGGCATCTATTTCAAATCCAAAGTATCCACTATAATAATATTTGAAGTAATAAAAAATGTCAGATTAAAAAATGTTCATTAATTTCTTTGGAAATTGACTTGTTTATGTTCATAAGGCATTCTGAACTCAAAGAAAAATGACACATTTTGTCAAAGCTCAGAAAAATTAATGGATATTAAGTTTATCTAAAAAATATAAATTAACTAAGTAATATAATAATTTAATATAATTTGCTATGATTATTTTATTTCATTTATAATATATATTGTGGTTATTGTATTTATTTGAAGCTATTAGAACCTTGAATAATATTTTATTTACAAAAATTAGTGAGTAACATCTCCCTAAAAGTATTGATCATCACTACTGTTTCCAATCTTTTTGGCAGCGTTTGAATTCCAGTTTGAAAAAACAACATGTCAGTTGACAAGTCAACTCATTATTTTCACATCTTCATAATAATGGAAGTGAGGCTCAGTCAAACCATGTGCCATCAATCAGAATAAGTGATAATCAGACATGGCAATGTCTGTTGAATATGGCAAGTGGGGTAGGACTTTCCATTCAAGCGTTTCTGAGTAAGTTTTCCCTGATTTTGCAACATGTGGTCTAGCGTCATATTCCAAAATCATTTTTTGTGTCTCTGCTCAAATAACAGCTATTTTTTCATCAATCCTTGGCTCAAATGCATCAATTGTAGTCAATAGCAATCTTGCATGATGGTTTCAGTTTGCTTGAGCAGCTTATAATAAACTACACTTAGTTTATCTCACCAAATGCAAAGCAGAAACTTCAAAACATGGATATTTGGCTTTGCTGCTGATGATGATGCATGGCTGACCATACCCCCGATCTTCTGCGCTTACAGTTATCGTAGTATATTCAATTTTTATTACTGGTCATGATACAATGTAAAAACCCTTTTCTTTTCTGCTGTTGAAGCAGCTGTTCACACGTGACAAGATGCCATTTGATGTATCTTTGCTTCAGTTCATACAGTACCCATGTCCTTGTTTTTGAATCCTTCCTAATTCTTTCAAATGTTTCAAAACTGTTGCCTGATCAACTCCTAATGATTCTGCAAGTTCAGCTTGTGCCTGACATGAGTCTTCATGAAGTAATACCTCCAATTTTTCATCTTCAAACTTTTTCAGTGCACTAGAGCATTGTTTATCTTCAATATCAAAATCATTATTTTTTAAACAATTAAATCAATCTCTGCATATTGTTTCTGACAGAGCATGATTGCCATAAGTCTCAACAAGAATTCTGTGTGCTTCAGCTGCAGATTTCTTTTGAATATTGAATAAAGTCTTGTAGTAAAATTTTCCACAGATACACTTTCTTTGGCACAAAATCCAACATATTTAGCACTATGAGAAACAAAGTTGTTTACACTTCAGTGAAATGACATACACTGAATTTCAAGCTTGTTTATAGTACTTCCTTATAGATGTGTTACCATCTGAAACTACACACACAAAGTTCTGGGAATACCATTGTTGGTAAACAGCAAGAGCTTATTCAAATTTCTAATATATAGGTATTGTAAATTATCATTTCTTTCAACTTTTTCCAATTACAAGTTTTTCTGCATTAGTATTTTTTGTACAATTAACCTGAAGATTATTTTTACTTTTTTATTTTTACTTTCTGTTTTTGCTTATCCAAAGTTAAATTTACCAACTTTGCATTTTCTACTTCTGTTCATTTTTTTTTAATTTTTATAAATTGATATTTTAGTTTTTAGTACTGTCAAAAAGGCAATATAAATTATTGTTCTCATATATGTTTGAGTGGTATTTACTGTGTTGGTGGGTTTTTAGTGTGAAGTATTCACAGCTCTTTTAGCTTTGGTATGAAAATTTTATTGTCACCAGCTCAAAAGATAAACTCCCAGAAGAGAGAGAGAGTTACCTTAGGGTTCATGTGTTTTTATAATAAAGAGGTGCTGTTATTATGCTTAAGAGCTGTTCTAAAATCTTGCAACATTACCTGAGTAGGTTGGTGTTTGTACACCAATAGTGCAGCAAAATTCGATCAACAGCAGCATCATCTTTCAGTGTTATCTGAGCATATATCTGATATTGCAGTTCAAATGGATGCTTGTGATTTGTCAGAGATGGCACAGGCACAGCAGCAAGATGATGAAATCGAGTCATATAAAAAATTTAAAGGAATATACCATTTCCCTGAAATCGTACCCATACTATGCTATATTTCCACTATACATCCTAGGCCTAGGGGTATGTGTTGAACAATATTTACTAGCTTACATTGCTTAGCACACCATTAAGAAAGAAAAGAGAAAAAAAGGCACTCTCACGACCAAAAAGCAAATGACCAAAACTCGTCGGTGCGCATCCAGCTTCGCGCAGATGTTCCGGTTGAAAACTAAAAATTAATTAAATATTAAATTCCAGTTCACGAGCAGAGACACAAAAAATGATTTTGCAATATGACGCTAGGCCACATGTTGCAAAATCAGGGAAAACTTACTCAGAAACACTTGAATGGAAAGTCTTACCCCACCTGCCATATTCAACAGACATTGCCATGTCTGATTATCACTTATTCCGATTGATGGCACATGGCCTGACTGAGCCTCACTTCCATTATTATGAAGATGCGAAGAAATGAGTTGACTCGTCAATTGACATGTTGTTTTTTCAAACTGGAATTCAAACGCTGCCAAAAAGATTGGAAACAGTAGTGATGATCAATACTTTTAGGGAGATGTTACTCACTAATTTTTGTAAATAAAATATTATTCAAGGTCCAAAATATCTTCAAATAAATACAATGACCACAATATATATTATAAATGAAATAAAATAATCATAGCAAATTATATTAAATTATTATATTACTTAGTTAAGCAATATTTATATATATGGCTCAAAAGAAATCATGGTTAACAGCCATAACCATTGTGCCTTTAGGCATACCTAGTACTCTTGTGGTGATACCAACTGAGCATAGCAAGGGACCGAATGTTTGCACTCTCACAACCAAAAAGCAAATGACCAAAACTCTTCGGTGTGCATCCAGCTTTGCACAGATGCTCCGGTTGAAAACTAAAAATTAATTAAATATTAAATTCCAAAATCAAATACGGATATAAATTCCCAAATGATCTGCTGCGATCCAAAAAGTTGAAATAAAAAGCCGATACGGAAAGCATCACCAGACAGACCAATGCAGTCTAATTAGTATCCCCCTTGACCAAGTCAAGTGGCTTACTATGCTCATCGCCCTTACCACTCCTTTCCTTCTTCGCTGTCTCAAAACTACTTACTGACCTAAGGAGTGGATACATCAGCACACCCACAATAGAAGCATTTGCTTTTCTTTCCAGCATTTCAGCACCAAAATGAACAACACTCACAATATAAGCATTCATACAAACAAAAACTCTCTTTCCAGCATTATAAGCATTAATTCACTTTTTTGCAATGAAAAACCTAACGTCCATCAGACTCACCGCTTCAGACACATGATCAAGGAGTAAATAGGCCCCAGGTGCAAACAATTAATAATGATAAAAAAACAAAAAATGAAACTGAAGCTTGACTTAAAATTTTCGATTCACTAATGTCAGTCAACAGAAATCAAAAGAATTCGATGATACTGCAGGAATATATAAAAAAAACAGTCGGATAGTCACTTGTGAATTTAAAAGAACAAACCCCCACTATAAACTGGCAACCCCGACGTTCAGAAGGTTGCGTGTTCAGATCATGTTGGAATAACCCCCTATAAACTGGCGACCCCAATGTTCAGAAGGTTGCGTGTTCGGATCACATCGGGGTCACCAGTTTATAGTGGGTTGTGGGTTATCCATTCTTTTCCAGTTTATAGTGAGGACGCATTCTTTTGAAGGGTAGTTGTATACTGTTGCAGATTAACAGAATTTGGCCTTGTTGTAGAAAGCCCACTATAAGTCATAAAAATAATTATAAATCAAGAAAGGCAAATTGAGTTGAGAAATAACATTGTATATATACACATATCAATTTAGGTTTTTACAATTAAAGTAATCCTTTAAATATGGGTTCAACGGACGTTAAAATGTTCATGGCAATAAAATGCTGAAAAGAGAATTAATGCTTAGGAATGTGGGAGCGTTGTAAGTAAGGAATGTCTTTGATGTATCTGCTCCTTACGTCAGTAAGTAGTTTTGAGACAGCGAAGAAGGAAAGGAGAGGTAAGGGTGACAAGCATAGTAAGCCTTGGTCAAGGGGGATACTAATTACTCTCGTCTCTCTTGAGTCAGTCAGTGTCAGTCTGTCTGGTGATGCTTTCTGTATCAGCTTTTTATTTCAACTTTTTGGATCGCAGCAGATCATTTGGGAATTCACATCCATATTTGATTCTGGGCTTCCCATTGGCCGATAAATAAAATTTGCATAGGCTCTCGAACTGGAATTTAATATTTAATTAATTTTTAGTTTTCAACCGGAACATCTGTGCAAAGCCAGATGCTCACCGACGAGTTTTGGTCATTTGCTTTTTAGTCGTGAGAGTGCAAACATCCGGTCCCTTGCTATGCTCAGTCAGTATCATCACACTCTAAATTAATCTAATTTTTCACCATTCACGGCAATTACTGGAGCACCCAATACTGATTCTTCACCAGTTAGTTGACAATGCAAATGTTAAAAACAATACCCCTGTACAAAAAGTGTATATAAAAGAATTATGTAAATCTGTCACAATTAAACATGTTAATGATGACAAAAAACCTCATATTACACGAAGAAACACTGTCATACCACATTTTTTGCATATTTGTGATAAAGTAGAGCTTCGAGTAGATCATGTATGAAAATCTTTAAAAGCACCTTATTCAAGCCCTTTCTAAGTTTTACAAAGATCATCAAAGCCTTACCAAATAAATTTAAATAATGATGTACATACACATGTATGATAATCGCTAGATTAAAACTATATAAAACCATTTGTACAAGAACATAAAACCAATGCCAAATTACAGGCAAATTCAAATGAATACACAGACAGAGAAAAAGATTTACATTATTCGGACTGGTATCCTCATCTTTGTTGCTATTTGTACGACGTTTCGGCCCTTGTACGCTCATGCCTTCTTCAGGCACTAGGAATTTTGAACCAAAGCCTTTATTACAATCACTGGGGTATATGAACTCCATTCCTTGCGTAAAGCCTTGATTGTAAGTCATGAGTTATCTCCCTCTAACCCTGCAAATTACTTCACCACTGCTGTAACCTGGTATTGAACTTAGAACTTTAAGAATCAAGCCAGAAACTGGATTATGTGTCCTTAAGAACAAGAACAATTGAATTTTTGGGACTTATAAAACTAATGTCCAGTAACCCTTTTTTACCAGAGTTCATATTACAATTTTCTTAATGTTAACGGTTTTCTCTAGTATTTTTGATGTTAATGGTTTTCTCTAGTATTTTTTACCAGAGCTCATATTGCAATTTTCGACACTAATGATTTTCTCTGGCACTCCATATTTCTGGTTCCCATATTGTGTTCATCTCTATGCTTGGTCAGCTTAGGAGATTTTTGAAGCCTAGCATTTGTGCTGATTCCTTAAGTTTACATAATTTCCAGTAGTGTTCTCTATCAATTATTTCAACTTCATTCTATAGTGAGGGGGAATGATCCTCTTTCTCCCTTCATACATGGTCAGCTACACCTGATTTTTCTGTCTCTCCATATATTACAGCCTTGCAATGTTCTTGCAGCCTTACCTTAAGGAGGTGGCCAGTTTCTCCTTTACACTTCTTTTCACAGCTACATGGAATGGTCTACACACAGTCCTTACTCATTTTCTTCTTTACTGGAAGTCTTACTTGAAAGTGGTATCTGCAAAGTGTAGAACCACTACTGAAGGTCATCTTGATGTTATACGGACTACAGATCCTGTGTATTTTTTCCAATAACCCTTTCACATAGGATAAACAGATCAAGTCTGTTTTCTGAGAGTTGTTATCCTCATGCACCCTCCCTTCCACGTTCACTGGAGCTGTTTTCATAGTCGTTACGTTGTAGGGTACTGCTTATACTGACAATTTCCTGTTCATATGTTTCTGGGCCACCACTTATGACTTTTGCTTGATGTTGCAGGCAGCAGATGATTCCTTTCTTTACATTGTATGGGTGGTGAAAGTTAAAGATGAGGTATTATCTGATGAATGTTGGCTTGCGGTATAAAATTCCTAGCAACTGAAAAGGGCCTGACCATACAACAGCTGAAATATTGTAATAATGGCAACAAAGATGAAGACAATAGTCCAAACAATGGAAATAGTGTAAATATTACTTCTTCCCAGGTGATCATGTCTCTTTCAAGACCTGACTGACTAGGTAGATTTTCCTGCAGTAGATCACCATTTACTTCTGCAAACACTGAAAGATTGGTATGGAGCCGATATGCCAAAAATATGGAAATGAATAGAAAAGTCTTACCTGAAGCTAGCATGAATATCAAACCACCTGACATTCCTATAATGATGCAGGGAATTACAACTCATCCCAGCAGGCCTGGCACCAAAATTTGCCATAAATTCAAAGGTAGCCCATCTGGTTGCAGAAAACATGCTGATCCAAGAACAAATACAATACAACCGATGAATTAAACAAAAATTAGAGTCCAATATTGTCTAGAGGCTTGAGGCCTTCCTCAGCAGGATCACTGAGGGGGAAGACCAAAAAAAGATCCAGCATGAGCTGGAAAAATCCTTCAATCTAGAATTTGATGCTGTCAAGGTTTGCCAAGTACAGAAATTAAATAGATTAAAAGATCTGAAAGTGACACATGTGAGCCATCACCCCCTCCCATCTTGTGAAAGCAGTTGTCAACATCAGCTGAGTGCCTCTGAAGAGTCAGTGCTGAACAAGGTTCTCAATGATGTCTAAGTATGGTATTCACCTGATGGTCATTGAGCGAAGCAACCCAAAACAAAACATCACAAAAGAGGAGGGGTTGGCAATCAGAATCCTACAGAGGAATGAGAACATCATCATTCTACTAGCTGACAAAGGCAATGCAACTGTAGTGACAGACAAAACAGACTACACCGAGAAACTCGAAGACCTCATTAGAAGTGGTAGCTATAGCAAGGTAAAGAAAGACCTCATGTTGAAAACAGAACAACGTCTGTCACAGATCCTAATCAAGAACAAGTATCACTTCCAGCCTAAGACATACAGGAAGTTGTCTCAGCATTACGGCAAGTTACCTCATATGTATGGTCTACTTAAAATTTGCAAAGACAATATTCCACTCAGGTTGATTGTTAGCAGCTAAGGCTTGGTGTGCCATCCTCTGAGTCACTTCCTTATAGATATAATTGACCCACTGATTGGAAAATCACCATCATATGTCCAAAACTCCACTCATTTCATGGAACTTATCAAAAATGCTTCCATCCAATGCAACCAGATGGTGAGCCTGGATGTGGTAAGTCTGTTCACCAAGGTACCCACAGTGGAGGTACTATCGGTAGTCAGGGACAGACTGACCTCAGACCCATCCCTAGGAGAGCATACCAGTATTCCACTAGATAACCTGATGGAAATGCTGACTTTCTGCACACAAACAACACACTTCAGAATGGGACCAGATATATATTGACAGAATGAAAGCTTAGCAATGTGCTTGCCATTATCCCCATCATTGGCTAACATATACATGGAATACTTTGAAGAGATGACATTAGAATCCACAGTTCTAAAGCCAACCCTATGGCTGAGATACATTGATGACACCTTCATACTCTGACCACACCAGAAAGAGATCCACACTTTGTAGAAGAAATAATGGTTTTAATCAAAATTCCCAAATGAAAAATAACCGTGAAAAACTGGAGGAAATTCCAGTTGATGATAAAAGCAAAATAAATGAAAAAATGGACCTGGCAACACCACCCTGTAAAATCCTACTTGCTAAAAAACATCAATTAGAACTCAGACTCACACCAGACCTTACATGGAACTTATATATACAATCCATCAAGAAGATGGAAAAATGTTTGGCTCCTTGTACTACCCCTGAAAGTATATGACTCCACCTGTCATGCTTCTCTACAAGTAGTCAGTCAGTCAGTTAAGTGTCATACATGATACACACTTGGGTGATCATGTCTCAAAAGAAACATTATTGACTAGACAGTAGGTATTCCACAGTAAGTTGCTATTAAAATTCTTTAGTAGACTGGATGCTCACGAAAACTATAGAACCCAATCTGTCCTGTTATCTAACCCATAGCTGGAGAGAGAAACAACAGATTTATACCTTTCCTAAAGATATTTGGGCATAAGGGTATGCAACAAATTTAACTGGAATTCAAACTTGGCTCTCTAATTTCTTGTTTCTAGCCCATATCCACTGCACCACAAAAAAATAGAGTATTGCTACCACATCTGAATCAGAGTTACCTAATCTTCACTTTCTAGCCTCAATTGCATTCAAAAGAATTTATGTATCCTTGTGGGTAATAAATTGTTTTCTACCCCTCAACCCACTTCCCCCAGATGAAACGTCTCTCACTATTCTACCATTTTTTTATGGCAGATCTTTGGGTGAGCTACATTTCTTGTTTCCACCAGTCCAGGCATTCACAACTCAGATACACCATGCCACAAACTCATCCTCATGCTCTTAAAATTCCATTATTACGGAGTCAATTCCACCCAAACAGTTTCTTCCCAAAAACTGTTGCAATGTGAAATGGACTCCCAAAAAGATGCTTCTTTGATCACTACAATCTTAACCTCTTTAAGTTGAATTATTCTCATAATATGCAATCCTTACTCCCACCCTATATGCATTTACAACATCTCAATTTAGTAATCCTCTACTTTGAATAGTACTTTGGCCTTGTATTGGGTAAACAATAATAAAACAAACACAAAAAAACACACAGAAGCAACATTAGCATGATAAGGTTGCAGTCCTATACTCCACAAATATTTATTGGTACTAAAGAGGAGTACTGATAGAACACATTTTTGGGACTAAAATTTTTTTCTTGTTACAAATTCAGCAAATACAAAAGTGACATACAGATACAAGAAGTAAAATATGAATTGAATTTAAATCACTTAAAAGCAACATAGTGTATAAGATAAAGTTTATATCTTCTAAAGGTCTAAAAATAATATCAGTCAGTTAAGTGCCACACGTGATACACACTTGGGCAATCATGTCTCAAAAGAAACATGACTGACTGGGCAGAAGATTATTCCACAGTAGGTTGCCATTGCTTTCTGTGGTAGACTGGTTGTCAACCAATACTATAGAACTCAATCTGTCCTGTTATTTAACCCATAACTGGAGGGAAGTGATGGATTAATACCTTTCCCAAGGGTATTTGCATGTAAGTGAATGCAAGGAATTCAACTGTAATTCGAGCTCAGCTCCCTGAATCATCATTCCAAGTTGATATCCACTGCACCACAATGCACATAATATATCTTGTGAAAAAGTGTGGCAATGAGAAAATGTTCTTGTGCTTTTATTTGTATATTTTATCTGTTCATTTATTTATGAATACTATACACACTTTTTAACCATTTTAGCTATAACTTTAGCTTTATCAATTTAATTAATTTGTAGTTTAGCGTATATATCAGTCAGTCAGTTAATTGCCATACATGATACATGCTTGGGCAATCATGTCTCTTCTAAGACCTAACTGACTAGGTAGAAGATTTTCCTGCAGTAGATCACCATTTACTTCTGTGGTAGACAGGTTGCCAACCAAGGCTATAGAACCCAATCTGTACTGCTATTCAATCCATAGCTGGAGAAAGAAGAGATAAATTAATACCTTTCTTGAGGGTTTGTCGTAAGTGAATGAAACAAATTCGACTAGAATTCAAACTCAGCTCTTCAATTTTTCATTCCAAAGTGATATACATTGCACCACTATGCACATCTGATTTCTTAAACTTTTACAGACTTTCTAATATAACATGACTTTTTTAACAAAAATCCTTATAAATAAAACATATTTAAGACCAATAAAATAAAAAGACTAAAATGAAAAAGAAATTTAACGACTTGAGGATATGACTTAACTCCCTCTACCCCAAAACACCTCTAGTAAGACTAAATCAATTTTCTTACTTTGTATAATTCAATGAATTGAGATTGCATCCTTAAATGAAATATAAATTAAAGTCAAGAAATAAAGAAGGCACATTAAACTAAAGTAAATTTGAACCCCCAACTAAAAAAGGACATCTTGACAAATACATAGAAAGTATTTTTTTAAATTGTTATATAAGTGATAAATTTAATGAATACTGGCATACAAAAAGTGGTGAGAGACTATAAAATAAAAAATAATTTAAACTAGATTAAATAATCTTAAAATTCTAAGCAAGAACCATAATTCTGATTTTTCTTGAATATTAGATCCAACTCTTGAGAGTTATCTCCCTGAAAAGTCACCATATCTTTCGAACTACTTTTATTATTCGTGCGTGTATGCAGGAGAGTCTTGTTCTCATTGCTTAGTGAAGTCTGTAGTTTATCACTGTTTTTCTCTCCCTTCACAGTTGAGTGTTTGTCTTTTTTGCCTGTTCACTTTGCCTCGTCATTTCCGGAAAGGGAAACAAGCTCGATTGCCAGAAAGGATTGAGAGACAGACAGTAAAGCTGGAAACGCCAGTTGTTTGTTGTGTGTCTGGCTGCGCCGAGTGTGAGGTGAGTGTAAGCAGTAAAAGAAAATCATAAAAAACGGAACAAACCGCCGATCCCGATCTCAGCTCTTGCAACATGTTCCCTGTGTCGGCTGCCATTAACAGCAAAAATTGTGACTCCACACAACATGATTCTGCAAAAGAGTCAAATGGGTTCCTTTTGTCGAACAGAAGCATTGGATCGGTGGAATCTTCTTTTTCTACTACAGATACAGGAAGAACTACAATTATAACAGCTGCCACTCACAATATGAGAAGGAAAAAATCGTCTATGTCCTCACCGGCTTCTGTTGCCTCCAGGCCGGTAGATCGTAACGAAAGTAGGAAAACGGTTACAGGCTTAAGTAAAATGATATACCAGTGTTACGAACCAACAAGAACGGCGATCTTTACCATTTTGGGGTTATTATGTTTGTTGTGTTCTCCTAATTGTGTCCAAGGTCTGGGGGAAATCACGTGGGCTGTGAATTGTGGTGGAGGTTCCCATACTGATATTCAGGGTATCCGTTACCAAGCCGACTATCTAAAAACTGGAATAGCTTCCGATTACGGCAAGAACCTTATAATCCAGAGGATTGTTCCTCAAGATCAGATTCTTTACCAAACTGAAAGATACCATACATCGACTTTTGGTTATGAAATACCTATTAAAGAGGATGGGGACTATGTCTTGGTGCTGAAATTTTGTGAGGTGTGGTTTACCTCATCCAACCAAAAGGTAGGTAGGCAAACACGGAATAGAGCTTGCTATTGTTGCCAGATCTTTTAATTTTTTTATACACTGGTGAATTGAACAAATGATCAGAAGTATATTAAAAATGTCAAATGTTGTGTGCATGACCTTTAATTTCCACGCTTTTTTTTTTGTATATCGATTTTTAAGCATTGATTTTTTTTTTTTCTTAAGGTGTGCATGTCTTAAATTTTCACATTTTATGCACATCGTAAACTCGTTCAGTTTGTTTTTTCTGAGATCATATTTTAATACTTTTTATTATACGTTATCGTTCAAAATCTTAGTTACGAATCGGTCTTTCGTAGTATCAACTCAATTTCTAAAAGAAAATTAAAACATTTTTTTAATTGCTAGTTTTATAAATTTTAGTTTTTTCAAAATTGGAACATATTTCTAAAATCTTGAGAGAAGTGATCAGACTTACACTACCTACACAATATTTTTGCTGACAATGTTTCCATAGTACTAGACTAGTAGAAATTAGTTATTTTGAATGTCCGGTGTTCTAACTCATTATGACTTCTTGTTCATTACATGCACATGCACATTTATTTATTCAATTATTTTCTGATAATAGAGGATGTATGATACTTTGTTAAAAAATACATTTTTGTAAAAATGTTCTTATTTTTTAATACCTACTTTTTAATATGTCAATGCGCTAAAAAATTTCATTTTAAACAAAAATGTGTTTACTTATTCAGTTGCATGAAGATTCACTAGTAACTAACAAAATAATCAACAAAAAAAAAAACGAAGTCTGCGATTGTATCCCTTGGTTTAATTTTGTGAAATTTTTCCATCGTTTCCATAACAAAACACCTGTTTCTTCAAATAATTCTCCTCCTGGGTCCTTCATTACACGTAGAGTTAAAAATAGTTAATCAACAAAATCGGTTTGAGCTTAATAAATACCTCTTCAATGCAATATTGTATGCATTTTGATTTTGAATGTTCGAAGCGATCTCTTGCTTTTTAAGGTATTTAATTTTGATAAAACATAACCGGAAACTAAGCCTATTACAACTTTTTTTAAACACTGCTATGTTCATAAGTTCATTATGCAATAAATAAATTCACAGAAATTTCTGTATATTTTATGAAATTTTTATTTTTTTTTTAGCTAAAGGAACGTATGATTTGAACTGCTTTGTAGTTTCCGCTTTTCAATTTTTTTTTTTAAAGTAGTGCCAACAAAATTAATTTAAAAAAAAATAGGAAACTGAACAACAGCAAACATTGTTAATTTAAAAATGTTCACTGTTGTTCAGTTTTCTATTTTTTAAAAGTAAAACTATAATCATTTATCAACCTTTCTTGTGTGTTTTATCAGTTTCAACGTTTTAAAACAAAAAAATGCAACATGCATAAACAAAGTCAAATTAACTTTTAAAGCATTTTTAAAAATCAAACTTTTTCAATGTTGTCTGCTTGCTGTAAATTCGGAGTAGATCACAAATACTCAACAAATTAATTCCGTTTGGAATTTTCAATTTTGCATTAAAATAGATACTGACAGTAAGAAGATTGTTTTCAAAATATTTAAAGTGAAATCCGACTGTTAGTCTTTAACAGTTTTATTGACTGATCCTAAAAAGTATATGCTTCAATTCATTAACATTAACAGTGGTATGGTTTTACTTTACTACTTTAACTACTTTTTACACTGACTTTAATTTGAAAGTCCCGTGAGTTGTCATATCATCAATGGTGAAACCCCCTTACAATGTTTTTGTCCTAAATTTTATACCTTCAATTTTCAATAGAGAAGACTGATAGGATAAAATTTTATATTTAGTGTAGTAGTGTAACATTTAGAAGCTATAGCTCAGTAGATCTTAAAAAGTTTATTTTTATTACTTATTTCGCATTTCCCAGAAGTTGAGAAGCAATTAAGAAGAATAAAACAAAAATAGACTTTTTCAGTAAGTAAAAAGAAAATGAAGGATTGTGGCTACAAGAAATCCGGGTTCAGCTAAAATCGAACACATTTACTTCTCTCTAATCATTTTTTTAACTTGACTATTACTTTCAAGATTTGGATATGTTTTATTCCCTAACACTAAGTATTGAACTGATTTAATATTTACCTACTTGACACACTAGCCCTTAGAAGAATATTTTTTTAAGTTTAAGCAGAGTGTCAAGCAGAAAATTCCAATATAAAATTCATGCTCCATGTATTAATCCCTAACAACTCTGCAAATCATTAAATTCTACATGTAATTATTGACAAATAATTTATTGTTCTTTAAATTTCTCTTGATTTAATTGGAACATTTAAATTCTGGACTAATGTTTAAATGTAAAATATAAGGCTTTGATCTTAATGAAACAGAAAAGAGAATTGTTGCATTGCCATCAAACTAATTTCCTTGCAGATTGTTACATATTCATTCCAAATTTCCTCAAAAACAGTTGATTCTTAAAAGACATCTTTCGAGCACAAAAGCTTTTACAGACAGTAAGCAACCCTTTACACTAGTGAAAACCTGAAACGGACAAACCAAACATTGCCTGCCACGTTCCATAAATTTTGATTGGTCACTTAATGTTTTTCTTAGTAAGAGCCAACTTTTCAGGTTAAAAAAATACCTCTTTTTGAAAACTAAAATACTTATGCATAATACTTTGGCAGTTACTTCAGCAGCCTGATTTTTAAAAACTTTGCATTCAGTAGTAGTGGGTTGCACTTTTGTCTTAATCATTTCATCCCCAAGCAAGGTGGGACCACCACTAGTGCACAGGGGGTTACAGTGAGAGAAAAGACTGGGTACATTGAAGAAAAGATAAAAGATGAATGGGATTCAAGAAGATAGAAAATGGCAATTGACATTGCATTTAAATTTTTATCAGGTAAACAAGTAAATGGAAGTGTTTTACAGGTGGGAAGTGAGAGAAAAGAAACTGTTGGAGTAGAAGTGGCAGTTACATTTAATTGTTTTAATGGTAAAAGGGTGGGACCTAAATTCATTTAAATTCATGTGGTCGAGGTACCAGGGGAAAAAAGCTTGTCAGAGCAGTTGCCATGAAAATATTTGCAAAAAAGGCAGATAGTAGCCATGCCACATTGGTGAAAAAGTGACTGAGTTTAAGATGCCAAGTCAGGATCGATTACATCTTTAGATTTTGTCAAGAACCTCAAGATGAATAGCAGGAACCCCCAACCAGATATAGGATATGGCAACAATATTCAATGCACAAATGAATGGTAGATTTATAAATGTGCAACATGGATTCTGACAAGAAAGCGGTAATAGGTCTCATTTTGGTAATGTGCTGTATTCTAGTTGCATAACCATTTTGCACTTTATAGAATATCATGATTACAAGTTCCATATACCATTAGTGTCATTAAGAAAACACATGTACTGCCATTGTAACAGTAGTGGGTGTTTCAAGGACAAAATAGCCTGATGGAACCCATATCTCTTCAGGCCCATTTTGAATTCAAAGTTGTCTTTCTAGATAGACTGCCTTTCCAAAGCTAAAGAGCCCGGTCTACCTTATAAGATTTTAACTTAGTTTTTTTTCCTTCTAGAAGGGTTGCAACCCAAAACTGAGGACAATAACACAAAGTGAACAAAACAAACTCCATCATAATTTGAACTTTATATTTTTAAGCTAATAATCATTACACTACCTGCACATGCTCAGAGTATTTCAATATCAGTTTATGCCTTCAGTCCTTTTCTTTTTTGTTGAACGACTCTGCATATTGTCTTTGATGTCTACATTAAAATGTTACAATGAAATAGTATTGGCACATTCTATCTGAACATGCACTTTGCAGATTTCCTTGCATGTATGTTCAATGAAAATTTTTATTTAAAGATAAGAATTAACTACTAAAAAATATAATTTGAACTAAAAACTAATGTTAATTATTTTCATTTTAAACTCTTGTTTATAGTGCAGAGGTTTTGATCATTTTTTTTAATTTGTGTAGTAATATGATAAAAATTAACATGCCAAATGTGATTTTAAAATATTGCTTTCTTTTGCTTTCTAAAAGATGCCTACATTTTAGAAGTATCAATTAGTAAAGCCAAATTGATTATTGTTTTTGTACATGCTCATATTGATTTTATAGAGTACAATAAAAAAGGAACTGACTACAACTGTCAATTTACATTAATTAAATCTTATACCAATAATTGTATGCAAAGCCAATAGATTATACAATCAGTCAGTTAAGTGCCATATGTGAAACACACTTGGGCAATCATGTCTCGAAAGAGACATGACTGACTGGGCAGAAGATTATCCCGCAGTAGGTTGCCATTGCTTTCTGCAGTAGATTGGTTGCCAGCCAAGGCTATAGAACCCAATCTGTCCTGCTATTTAACCCATAACTGGAGGGAAGAGACGGATTAATACCTTTCCCAAGGGTATTTGTGTGTAAGTGAATGCAATGGATTCAACTGGAATTCGAACTCGGCTCCCCGATTTCTTGTTCTGAGCTGATATCTACTGCACCACAACACACATCCCGTGTGCTAAATTAAAAGTAATGTTAATTCCTTAATAAGTTAATGTCTATAAAAGGATATTTTTTTAATATTTAAACTTTTTTTTAAAATAATCTATAAAGTTTACATCAAATTATACAGGATGCTCTAATTTTCTAAAATAGTGGAGGGTTGCTATGAAATTAATACCTAATATTTGATTATGTTGGCCCATGACATTAAACATTAGTGGTATGACAGTAGAGGTTGAACTTTCCCACAATTTTATTTTTACCTTATTATTGAAAGCAACTGAGCAACAGCTTGATGAAATGATATTTGAGATGAAATGCTTACAAAGCAAGCATATGTTGTTAAATTCATCCCTGCAGAAAAAAATTTTACCTATTGTCCTTCATAAATGATTACTGAACATTTACAGAGACCAGAAAGACAGAAGATTGTAATTTATATAGCATTTATATATTTTAAAACTGTAGGTAGATTGCAAGAAACCAGAAGAGATTTCC
Source organism: Ascarosepion bandense (assembly GCA_037127315.1). Lineage (NCBI taxonomy): Eukaryota > Metazoa > Mollusca > Cephalopoda > Sepiida > Sepiidae > Ascarosepion > Ascarosepion bandense. The sequence goes on along the minus strand of JBBBDQ010001745.1, from coordinate 2,321,189 downwards.
ATGGGTAAAAAGAGCAGGAAAAAACAACTATTAAAATAGTACTTACAATTACATCTAGCTAATTAAACAGTAAAACGATTAGACCTTGTTACCAATCTAGTGATATACTTAAATTCGTGCAGTCAAGATACCAAAAAGAAGAGCTCATTAGAAAAACTGTCACAAATTTATTTATAGAAAAGACAGGGAAGCCATGTCCCATTAGTGGAAAAGTGACTGCAGTCAGAACCAATATTACAGACCCTATGGATTTTGTTGAGAATCTCAAGAAATCAGATCATATATGGCAGCTATACTAATCTATTATTCATTCATGCATTGGCATGAATAAATAGTAGATTTAAACTGCATCTATAGATTTTATGCAAGTTATGAATTGTGTCTTTAATGTTAAAAGTCCTATTATGATGTTGTTTAGATTCTGCTCAATATTATTAACTTAGATATATAGTGATAGAGAAAACTATTGTTTTTGGTTGGAAAAAATTTTACTAAGTTAACAAAACACTAATTTGACTGTCATTAGTTTATTTGCAACTATTTATTTTGATACTTTTACATTAAAAAAACTAAAAACTAATGTAAAAAATATGAAAAGATTTTATAACAAATTTGTCAATTTCTTAAAAGAAAAACATAAAAAAAACATTTTATTTTAAAAATAAAAGATATATTAACAAGAAATAAGAACCGCCTAAAATTTATTGCACAGATGCTTCTTTCTTTTCAATAACTCTTAACAGCCTATTGTCAACAACTGATGTTAGATTTGCAATTTTAGTGGCTGGTAAGTTGTTTGTAGCAACTTTAACTGCCTCCCAGGGGTCACACATGCTGTTGAATTGCCTTCCATTAGAATAAATATCTCTCTTGAGGATGCTCCACAAGTTCTCAATGGGATTCAAGTCACAGCCTTCAGCCAGTCCATAAGAAAATCTTTAACAAATCCCTTTTCTTTCAACCAGGATTTAGTAAACTTTGATGCATGACTTGGTTCGTTGTCTTGCATAAAGATTATAGATCTAGACTTGGCTAAAGAGTGGTTATCAAGCCATTCAAAGAAATATTGCTCTAGAAAATCACAGTAACTTTTGGAATTCATTTTAACTCCATCTTTCACTTTAAATGGACACACAAGCTTATTACCAATAATCCCAGCCTATATCATGATCCCACCGCCACCTTGTTGGCGTTTAAAAGTTTTCTTGAATCATGTTGCTTGCAAACCCATCCTTGAGCCTATCCATCGAGCCCATCAAGGGTGATTCTTGATTCATCTGTAAAAAGCACTTTACTGAAATCAGTTTTCATGTATCTTTTTGCCCACTGCAATCTTCTTTCTGATGTTTTTTTTTTTGTTAAAATGGGTTTCTTTATTTGATTTTTTACATCAGCAAACTTCCTTAATGCTTTACACCTTGTTTCCCTTGACACCATAGGAGCTCCAGCAGCCTCAAATATGAATGCATTTGTGTTTCTTATTAATTCTTTTCGGATATGTGATAGATCTCGCTTTGTTAAATTCATGAATTCAGCCTGAGACATTTTTTTTTTCCTTGGTTGAATTCCCATTTGACATATTTTCTTGATTGTTTTGTGATCCCTTTTCAAATCCTTAGAAAGCAAAGACTTTCCTTTGCTAATTTCTTTGATTATATAGTTCTTTTCATTCATTGTTAGTTCTTTTTTACAAGCCATAATACCAAGTGTCAAGAGATTATTTGCATGAACTAGAGTTCTTGCAAATAATCTTTTGACACTGCAAATTGCTATAATCACTGAGAAAATATTAAATATCAATCTGAAATTGAAGTTTGGGAATTAATTGCTTTCATGCTTACTCGCTATACATAATAGTACAAATTATTTCATTGGATAACACATATCTATAAATTTTACATAAAATATTTGACAGTACCTCTTTTGCATATAATCTCTAGACACAGTTTATATATGTGCAAGATAGATTCTGGCAAGAAAAATTGTCTTGCATGACACAATGAACTAACTTTCCTTGCAGCAGACCTAGCAATTGATTCAATATCATCGTTCCACTTCATGTCAATGGAAAATATGAAATCAAGAAAGTACAATAAGTCGTTCTCCTGAAGGTGAGCATCAACTATGCTGATGAAATGCAAAAAAGGTTCTCTATAGTGATTAAAAGAAGGGCAGTTTCATTTTGGAGGCATTAAAATTTACAAGTTATTCCTTGCCCCAGTTAACAACAGATTGGAGTGGAGATCATATTTGAGAGCAGCTGCCAAGTTTTTGTTGGACCGATCAGACTTACTATTAAGACAGAAATAAATAATTGTGTCATTAGCGTAAATATCTAGTTGGGAACTGATAAAATTGTGAAGGTCATTGATAAAGATAAGAAACAATGTAGGTTTAAGGATAGAACCCTGGGGAATACTTGCATTAATGCTCTTTTTATGATAGATTCTTTTATGGTTTATCAATACTTTGCAAGTTATTTAAAGACAAAATATTTTTGATTGTAAGAATCTTTTTAAGATAATATTGATTTAGTGATACAGGTCTTACTAATTAACCAATAGTTGGGGAGAAGAGGTGAATTCATACCTTTCTCAAAGGTATTTGCATGTAAGTAAATCTAACAAACCCAAATGGAATTGGAACTTGGCTCTCTGATAAACAATTTTGAGCCATTATCCATTATACCATCTGCACATCCAAGCTTATGACACTGGTATACCCAAAGGATCATCATTGTTTAACTTCAGTAATCATATGGGAACTAATACTTCAACATGTATTAATACAGAACAATCTAGAAGAATGGTCATTCAACATGACCTTCATTATACAATTTGTTTTGATTAAGCCAAATATTCATCTGGAGGCATCATAGCCCTTGATTGAGAAGATCAGCATTCCAAACACATTTGCGATATCTACAGCCACACTGCTTATCTAAAGCCTGATAGGCAAATTCACTATTAACTGTTAACGCATCCATAGTAGGCCTAGAGAAGAAATAAAAGCCATATTGTTTATCAAATAGACCATCTGAAGTGAGATGCTTAACTAATTTGAGGTTGATTAGAGCATCTAGTACTTTTTCAAAAAGAGATAAAATACTACTAGGGCAATAATTTGAATTCTAAAAAGTTCACCAGAGACAAACTGCAGAGGAGGATTTCCAACAAGCTGAAAAGTTAAAATCTGCAAAGCATTTGTTGTAGAGTTTGTAGAGAACAGGAGCCATTTCAGCAGCACATTTTCTTATGTTAATTGCAGGGATACTATCAAGTTTACAAGCCTTTTGGTAATCCTTTTTGGAGATAATAGCTGAAATCATGGATGAAGTTATGGTCATATCACTTGGTAGAGATTCCACTCTATGGAGAAAATGAGGCAAAGTTGAAGAGTTGAGAGTAGAATTAAAAGGGAATTTCTGAGCAAAGCATTCTTTATGCTTTATTAGCAGTAAATGAAAATACTTCAAGCTGATTGAGGAGAGAAGGGTTGAGGATTTACTATTGTTCAACACACACTTAAAGAGCTGAAATATTTTCAGCCAAACTTGTAAGAGGTTATACGGTGTCACATTCTATTAGCAAATAATGAATTTACATGTTTACATTCATTATGAGTGGATACAAAAAGGTGTCTTATGATCTGAACTGTCATGTTGGTATAGTCAGAAGAAGTGATTTCTGTGCAGCTAAACAGGCTGGATTGAACCAAGTAAAAGATTGTGGTTTCACTTAGTATTTCTATGCTGCCACAAAGGTTTCAGTGCTGGTTTTCACTCAGGAAGAAACCACCCTGTTGCCAGGGCTTCAGAATATGCCAACTGCACCTCTGCAGGAGGTAAAAGTCCACCAGAGGGGCTACCTGTTGGCCATAGGTGGCGACCCGTAATGTTTGGGGACGGGATCCTGGTGGTTGAGCAGACCGTAACCCGGGTGAAAAGTGATCATGATCTGCAACACACTGCTTTGGCTCTTACCAGTGCTAGACGGGCGGTCAAATTGGACACAAACTGATCAATCGGCTGGTCCCAACATGCCCTAGCTCATATATATTTCTTTTTGTCCCGACCATATTATCCAATTTACTTTTTCAGAACACTTCCCAACCCTTCATCTTATATGTGCTAGAAGGCAGGGGATAAGAGTCAATTGTGTTAGGAGAAAAAGACTGATGAAATTGTATTATTGGCACAAGTATATTCATATTGTATCCCCGTCTCAGCCAAGGAAAATGGGTTTCCCTCTTGGTTCATTCCCAACCCTAGTTTGACTCCATGGTGGGTGGTGGAGCATTGGACCAACGAAAATCAAAACCCAATTATGGCTTCTTCCTTTAAAAAATCTGAAAGGTTTTTATCCAACTCAGATTCTGAAACTGACGTAGACTTTTCAAGATTCATTTTTATCAAATCACTGGATGAAATTAAATTAGACCAATTGTCTCCTTTTTTAAATAAAAATAGTTATATCAAGTAGGTCAAATCCAAAAAATGTTAAAAAAAAATTAGAAATGGTAACCTGCTAGTGGAAGTTCAAATGAAGAAACACGCAGATAATTTGCTCAAAATGGATACATTTCACAACATCAAATGCAGAGCTTATCCACACGCTAGATTAAATACTTCAAAAGGCGTTGTAAGAAGCAGAGAGCTTTCATTAGCAACACCAGAGGAAATCAAAACAGCATTAACAAACAGTGTAAAGGAACATAAGAGTATTACCATCAGACGAAACAATGAAATTATATAGACACACACATATATACTCACTTTCAATAAACCATCCATAACAAATGATATCAGGAACCAACCGAGTTTAGTATGAAAACAAAAGTAAATATTGATAACCATGTAAAACTGCCCAAAAAGAGTTCCAGGACAGCTGAATGTACAAGTGAAAGATGCCAAAGACCACCAAGCCGACCTCCGAATTCTAACAAAGACATGATTGAAAATAAAACAAAAGATAATACTATTAAAAAGAAGACCTCAACTAAAAGAATAACACAATCTGCCCTGATAACTACATCAAACAAATCTGAGGAACCTGAAGAAATGGAGATTGAAAATAAAACTCCACAAATAAGCAAAACTTAAAAAAAAAAAACATAAATCTCAAAATTAAATCTAAATGGAAAATAATTTAATCCAAAAGAATATCAGAGGATTAAGGGCCAATTATTCAGAATTGTTATTGCTCATCACCAAATACTACCCAGCAATCATATGCCTTCAAGAGACTCACCTCAAAAGCAGGTATACTATTAAAATTAAAAACTATCATTTATACAATTATATCAAACATCACATTGATAGGCCTTCTGGTGGGTCATCAGTGATCATAAACAATAATATCCCACACAGGGAAATCAAACTAAATACAAGTCTACAAGCAGCTGCTATATCAGCAACCCTCCATAAAACAATAACAGTGTGTTCATTGTATATTCCTCCAAACCAAGAACTAAAAGAATCAGACTTAGATAATTTAATAAAACAATTACCAAGACCCTTCATTATAATGGGTGACTTCAATAGCCACAATGAGATCTGGGGAAGTAAGAAAACAGATAAAAAGGGCAAAATAATAGAATCAATATTAAATAAGCATCAGTTGTGCATATATAATAATAGCACAAATACATATTTGCACCCAGCAACAGGCACATACTCTACAACTGATTTAATAATATGTGACCCTAACCTGTTTTTAGATTACAACTGGAAAGTGCATGATAATACATATGGAAGTGACCACTTTCCGATTCTATTAGAAAACAAGATTAATAAATTAAATAAAAGAACTCTGAATTGGAATCTGAAAAAGGTGAATTGAGATAGTTTTAAAACATCATGCCTTGATGAATTAACCCCAGAAGCAAATAAAAACAAAGAGGATGAATGACATTTTATATTTTACAAACACACTACTAAATATAGCTGAAAGATATATACAAAAAAAGCTCCACCTCATTAAAATACCATAGTCCATGGTTCAACAAAGAATCTCAAAAAGTTGTAAGACTATGCAGAGCAGCATTAAAGAAATTCAAAATAAATCCAACAAAAGAAAACTTAAACTCATTCAAAAATATAAGAGCCAAAGCCTGAAAGATCATAAAAGACTCCAAATGAAATTCATGGAAAAATTACGTGGTCAAAATAAACAATAACACGAAAACAAAAGAAGTATGGCAGATGATCCGAAAAATAGAAGGCAAAAATAACAATACTTCCACAAAACACCTCATTCACAATAATCTGAAAATAACTGACGAGAAAGATATAGCAAATCATCTTGCTGAAATTTTCTTGCAAAATTCATCTACTAAAAGCCAAAGTAAAAACTTCCAAACCATCAAAGCCAAAGCAGAAAAAGTAAAAATAAAATTTCAAAACAAAAATACAGAAACCTATAACCAGCTTTTTTCTATAATAGAACTAAAAGAATCTCTTAACAAGGCCCACAATACTGCAGTTGAACCAGATAAGATTTATTATCAGTTTCTAAAAGAATTACCAGAAACCTCACAAAAATATACAATAAAATATGGAACAGCAGGAACATCCCTAAACTACGGAAACAAAGCACAGTTATACCGATACAAAAACTGTTCAAAGACGTAACAAATGCAAAAAATTACAGGCCCATTGTTTTTAGCAGTTGTGTGTGCAAAACACTAGAGCGGATGATCAATGCCAGAATGACATGGTACCTAGAAAAGAACAAATTAATAACCGAATATCAATCAGGTTTTAGAAGCTAAAGAAGCCCAATAGATCATCTGATCAGATTAGAAACATTTATCAGAGAGGCTTCTATTAAAAAAGAACATCTAGTGGCTGTCTTCTTTGATCTAGAAAAGGCATATGATACAACCTGGAAATACGGTATAGTAAGAGATCTCAAAAACCTTGGGCTAGAGGATAGAAGGCCGGTATTTATTGAAAACTTCCTAGAAGATAGAAAATTTAAAGTTCAAATAGGAAATATCTTCTCTGAAGAAAAGGAACAAGAAATAGGTGTACCTCATGGTAATATATTGTCTGTTATGTTATTTGATATAAAAATAGATAATATTGTAAAAAAGCTAAACAGAGGAACAAACTGTGCTTAATATGTGGATGATTTCCTGGTAAGTTATAAAGCAAAAAACATGAACCACATTGAAAGGCAACTTCAGATTTGCCTTGATAAACTAAACAAATGGACCACAAAGAATGGACTTACATTTTCAAAAGAAAAAATGAAATGTGTCCACTTTTGCAACCTACGTAAACTCCACCTTGACCCAGTACTGAAAATCAATAATACCGAAATCCCAGTAGTAGATCATTACAAATACCTGGGAGTCATTTTTGACCACAAACTCTCCTTCATTCCCCTATTAAATACTTGAGAATGAAATGCAATAAAATTATACAATTACTCAGAACTATAGCACATACTGATTGGGGAGGAAGCAAAGAAACATTAATAAAATTGTATCGCACTTTAATCAGATCAAAACTTGATTATGGCTGCTTCATTTATGGAACAGCCAGAAAAACATACTTGAAAAAACTAAATACGATACATCACCAGGGAATTAGATTAGCTCTTTGAGCATATAGCACCTCTCCTGTTGAGAGCTTATACACAGAAGTAAATGAACCACCTCTTAACTTGAGATGGGAAAAACTCGCTCTGCAATATTACCTTAAACTTTCATCATGCCCTCTAAATCCAGCTTTCAGTACTATTTTCCAACCACAATATACAGCTTTTTCAGCAAAAGGAAATGGCTATCAAACTTTTCAGTTTATGAATTAAAGAAATCATTCAAGAGAACCAAATAGATACAACGCAAGTTCACGAATCAACTATATCTTCTACACCACCCTGGATAATAAATCAACCAAAAGTTATTCTTGATCTGACAAAATACCCAAAATACAAAACTAACCCAATCATATACCAATCAGAAATACTCAACATAAAAAATAGCCATCCAGACTACCTTTATGTATATACAGATGGAGCAAAAAATGAAAATAAAGTCAGATCTGCTGCCATACTTAAAGATCAGAAGAAACATAAAAGATTACTAAATACAGCTTCCATATATAGTGCTGAAATAATTGCTATTAATTTGGCACTTGATATAGCTACTACCCATCACAACAAATTCATAATCTTCACAGACTCGATATCTGTGCTTACTGCTTTAAAAAACAAAATCCTTTCTGATCCTTTAATCACACAAGTATTAAACAGAGTGTATAATTTAACTAAAAGCAAAGAAATAATCTTTTGTTGGATCCCAAGCCATCTAGGTATTCAGAGAAATGACAGGGAAGACTCGTAAGCTAAGAAAGCAATGAAAGATAAAATAGCAAAAATCAAAATTCCTTATACTGGAGTTTAAAGCTGTAGTGAAGAGAATAATTTTTTAAAAAGTGGCAAAATTATTGGAACAGATACGCTAACAACAAACTCCAAAACATAATAACCCACTATTGGAGAATGTAACATTCAATACAGAAATAGAAAAGAACAGGTTTTGCTGACCTGCCTCACATAGACCATACCTACATCACACACCATCATTTACTGGAGGGCACAGAATCCCAAATATGTACCAGCTGTCAAAAAAAATCAAGTGTCAAACATATACTTTTAGTGTACAAACTTAAATAGAGTGCGAAACAGGTAGTTTAAAAAAAACTTTATGGAAACGAGACCAAGCAGGATACTCGAATTCTTAAAAGTAATCGGAATGTACTCAAAAATATGACTGAATGATTGAATACTATCTCATACACACATAGATATATGTATTTCTACCAACTTGATATATATTTCAAAACTTGGTTCTGTCAAGTGTGTTAGCAAATCTTGTATAGGTGATACATATACATATAATGTATGTAGGCTGAGTTTGGCTTCAGATAACCCATGGTGGTTGGTATGCCATAAAATTTAAACAGCCAAATTAAATATGTACATTTTTATAAAATATTTTACTAATTTAAAATGTGTTAAATATATAAATTTGTTAAATGTATAAGTCTGTTATATATATTAATTTGTTAAGTATACAAACTTCTTGAAATTGTTCTTAACTTTTTGTTCGATTTTTAATAATTCGATTCGGCATTAAATAAATCCAAGATGGGTTGATACAACGTAAAACAAAACAAACAAACAAACTCAGGAATAAACCTCAGTGGCACAATTTTCATTCAGTCAGTCAGTCTGACTGAATGAAAATTGCCATACGTGATACACACTTGGGTAATCATGTCTCTTGATCCATGACTGACTAGGCAGAAGATTTTTCCACAGTAGGTTGCCATTTCTTTCTGCGATAGATTAGTTGCCAACCAAGGCTATAGAACCCAATCAGTCCCACTATTTAACCCATACCTGGAGATAGAAGAGATGTATTCCCAAGGTTATTTGCGCATAAGTGAATTTAACTGGAATTTGAAATAAAAATTTAATTCTATGGAATGTCATAAAGAAAATCATGAAAAGAAACTTATTCTATCCCACATTGTTATTAAGATCCTTGTAACTGCTGTAATTTCCATGGAAATAAATAGGAGGGAGCGTTTTTTCTATTTGGAATACTTTGACCTTGAAAATGACACCATTAAGACCATCTCTATAACTCAGATATATGCATGACATCTTTTTATTTTGCCCCACCATGAGAATGCTACTTTATGAATTTTATTGGGTTTTTAATATTGTTCACCATAAAAATAAAAATAACAATAATGAACTTGATTTTCTGGAAGATATCATGATTTGAATCTAGAATTTATGTAGATTTATATTTAGAGTTTAACCATCCTCATTCTTATGTTAAGTGTGGGGAGGGGATAATTTACTGCAAATAATACTAGGCCAAACTCATAAGCAGTGAGTGTAATAACTTCCAACATGACCCAAATTCACCAATCATTTCAAAGAAACAATTAGCTGAAAATGTATACAAATTCCAGATTGGTTAAAAATTAAAACACCCTGAAGAGGATAACCATTATAAAACTAAAAGCATCTCTTTCTTTCTCTTCTATACAAGAAGAGTTTACAGAAATTATCAAAACTATCAGGGTAGTTTTTATTGTAAAGCAACATTGTATGATCTTACAAAATATAAAATATGAGCAAAAGTTACTTATAATATTCTGTGCATTGTAGCAAAGACTAGAAGAAGCCAGCCTCTCTTTAAGGGAACACCAAAAAAAAGCTATTGTTTTTAAATCATTTTTTTAGCAGAGCACATGTGGGGGGGAAAAGATAGGGCAAGTTGCACTGCCTGTACAGGGATGAGATGAAAAATAGCCATGAGACAAGAATGGAATGTCCTCAAAGTACAAGAAGTGTCACTTCTGAGCTCATCAAAAAATGAATACTTAAGTAAACCAAAAGTAGAGTTTAATACTCTGTAAGAAAACGGTGCTCAGTAAAACTACTAAAAAGCCACAACTATCAGGTAGTTAACATCAGACCATTTAAAGATAATCAGTTATAGTACTTGTTCAGTGATTTAATGTCAGCACTCAGTGGAAATGGAACTCACTATCGTAATGTTCAACTATATTAACCTCGCAAAACATTGCCCAACAACACTGATGCACCCATTGGTGCAATAGATAAAAATTTAAAAACATTATAAATTTTAGTTTACCAATTTTGTCATTGACATTTACAAGGAGGTAGTAAATAGTTCTCAACCTAACTCACTTCCACCAAATATTCAGTATTTCAATGACCAAATGTCATAATACTGCTTTTGGGAAATAGTCCGGATTGAGAACTTTTCAATACCCTCATACAATAAAAGAAAAAAAAACACTTTTAGAGCACTTAAATTCTTTTGTTTGGATTAGTATGTTCTAGCTGAGATGAAAAAGTAGAGAGAAAAGAAACCAAGTGAAGTTTCAAGATCAGATATAGACATGTGAAGAAAGCCGAAGAATATATTGGTTGACAGTTGTCAAAAGCAATAAAAATGAAGACAGTCGTGTTAAAATTATTATATCATTTTAACTTCAGTAAGCATGGGAACTAAGGGAGATAACTTTAATGTTTTCATTATCTTCTCCATCAATCTCTTACGTAATCAAATTTTGGCTTCTAGGACAACCTTAAATAAATTTACTTATGTACTTAATAGCATGCAGTTGTTCTTTTATGATCAAGTAACGTATCTTCATTATTTTGGACCTTTTATAAACATAAATGATCGTACTTTATACGTACCAAATATAGAATAATTAAATTAAATTGACTACTACTCCAACAAATCCAAAAAGTATGAAAATTATTATTACTTGTCCATGTTAACTCCTCGACTTGAATAATGTAAAAATAAAATCCATTGAATAAAAAACAGCATAATAACCAAAAGAATTCGATAAGCACTTTATTCAGTCCATGATATTGAATTATTTTCTCTTACTTTCCATGCTTCGAGAATATCTCATTCTCATTTAATACTCACCGGTGTTATTCACCTTTCATGTAGTATTGCTTATTTTAGTAAAATATACTTGATAAGTAAGGTATTTTAATTAACAGAATACAATTTGCTAGTGACATGATTATAGTCTTAGTTTCACTTGCATCTCAAGTCATTTTATACTGTGTCCAGTTCACTATCTTTTAGAAAGTGATGTTATAAAACCTACTCCTAAATCTCTTACACACGCACACACACACATATATATATATAACCACAACTGTTTAATTTATCTTAAGAATGCAAATACAATGTAACCCTGATATAAGAGAGTTGTCGGGACCGGATAAAAGTTATCTTATATCCGGGTTTGGTCTATTTTATATACTTTACCACAGGCTCTAATTTGGGACCAGATAAGATATCTCTTATATACGAGTTTATCTTAAATTCGGATCTCTTTTATCTGGGTTTAGTTAAAATATCTGCTGACTTTTAAAGAGTTGAATAGTTTATTTTGATTGTACCCTTTCTAACTTTTATTATTCTACAAAAAGCTTTATAAAATTGAGTGTTCTTCATTAAATAAGAAATAAAACTCTACATTATAGATTATGATCCAAACTGGATATTACAGTTGTTTTATATATGGTATGGTTAGAAAATCCTACCTAAAAATTCTTGATCCCATCCACCATGCAGGTCTAAGACTTGACCTTGGTGCATTTAGAACATCTCCCATAGAAAGCCTATATGTAGAAGCGCATGAGGCTCCGTTAAAATTGGGACGTGAAAAATTAGCGCTAGAATATTATCTAAAACTTAAAGCTAACCCATCAAATCCTACCTATCAATGCATGTTTAACTCAAACTATAAACACCTGTTTGACAAAAAAGAAAACGTTATTAAACCTTTTGGCCTTCACATGGAAAAAATAAAACCAATAAATAACAGTTCGATAGATGAAACTAGTATACATGAATTTAATGTCCTCGAACATCCACCCTGGCTTTTGAAACAATCTAAAGTCATTTTAGAACTGGCTGATCACATAAAAACTGGCACACGTCCCTTTCATTATATAGAAAAACTAAATTATATATTGAATCAATATCCAAATTGGACCCACATATATACTGATGGCTCCAAAGTCAATAACAAAGTAGGATGTGCTGCTATCTGTAAAAGTACTGTTCTACAAAAAAGATTACCTGACAATTCATCAATATTTAGTGCAGAAGTTATTGCCATTGACTTAGCCCTGGATCTCATCCCTAAACTTACCTCAAGCAAAGTTATTATATTCTCGGATTCTTTAGCAGTGCTTGAAGCAATAAAGAACCAAAAATTAAACAATCCTTTGATCATCAAACTTTTATATAGACTACATGTGATTTCACAAAACAAATTTATCATTTTCTGTTGGATTCCCAGTCACTCTGGAATTCATGGAAATGATAAAGCCGATGTGGCTGCAAAAAACTCCCTAAAATGTGACACAACATAAAGGTTCCATACACGGACTATAAACCCCTAATCAAGAACTATATTTTAAAGAAATGGCAAGAAACCTGGAACAACTGTCAAAACAACAAATTATTTAAAATCAAACCCATCCTAAAGAAACAACTATCAGAACCCAGTAAATCACGCAAGGAAGAAGTGATTATATCCCGTATTCGAATAGGACAGACACACATAACCCACTCTTATCTCCTAAAAAATGAAGAACCTCCTGAATGCATTGCATGTCAAGAACCCTATACAGTAAAACATGTTCTACTCAACTGCAGTGATTTTACATATATCCGGCAATCCCTCTATAATGTTAATAACATGAAAGATCTTTTCGAAAAAATAATCTCTAATACTGTTTTAGCCTTCCTCAAAAAGATCAAACTATACAACAAAATATAATCTGAAGATCAAAAATAGATCTGACCCACACCGGGGGGGGGGGGGGTTAAAAAGTAATACAACTTGAAAACAATGGAAAAGGTTAAAAAGCAAGACATCTTCCAAAAGTCTGTAAAAATAATATAACCTTACCCAAAAACATGTTATGACCTTAAATGATCCCATAAGGATTGATAGGTCGTTAAATCTCGAAACAAACAAACAAACATTATAGATTATGAAAAAGTCAAATACTTGACATTATTTTAATGAAAAGAAAAATGATGCTAAGTTATTAAGTATTTTACAAAATAGTGCTAAAGTTTACAATGGATGTTCAACAATCAAATTGTTTGTTTACTTAAGCCACATATAAGATTACTGACAATTAGGCACATAAAACTAGAGTGAAGCAGCTCTTAAGACAAAAAACATTAACTTTAGTTCTCATTCCAGAATCTCTCACAGAAGAATTTGCAGATCTTGCTGACCTTGACAACTTTTATTGCTCTAAGGCAAGTTTAGGTAAGAAAGTTTAGCTAAAAGTAAATATAATACACTACCAAGCACAAAAGTCTGTAAATAAAATAGTAAGCAGAAAGTCAAAATTGGTAAATTATTTCAGAACATTGATTAGTAAAATGATTAAATTCAAAACAACTCTTGTTGAATATATAGTCATTTAAAATGAACAAATGAATATTAATGTACATCACAAACACAGTTATTTGTCCATGGGATTGATTAACATTTGGAGGAGTGTTAATTGAAACTGTAAAAAAATGATATCAATAAGAAAAGAAACTGATATCTTCTGATGTCCACACACAGTTTAAGAGTTTTGATATATATTTACAAATGACAGAAAATGTAAATAAGCTCGATGCTGAATTACTTTCATTTAGGCCTCAAAATAGTTTTTGAATAGTTTACTTTTAAGATCTTGTTTTTCTTTAATTAAAAATTTTGCTTTTCATAAAAGGTTTTATTTTTAACTTGTTTAAAAAAAACTTTCATTTTTTTTTTGTATTTTTAAAAAATTCTATTATATATCAATTCACAATAATTGAAACCTATAGAAGATAGATTGTACTAGTTAAATTCCTTACCAGTAGTAAAAGTTCTTGTTGGTAGTAATAATCCTTGCTAATGGTAGTCATTATCAGAAATAATTAGTCTGCTGCAAAGCAATAATTCTCCTTCAGTGAAACACTAGACTATTATTTCATTGAGACATTGTTCATTAATCAGTTCAGAAAATTTGCATGACCTGTGTATATAGGTCTCAAAGAAAATAAATATGTGTTCAGTTTACACAACACATGCTATTTGAAAACCATTTTTTCCTGTTGAGTGATTCCTCAAGTCTCTCTGCTACACTACCTCTTGATTCTCTGATTACAGCAGTGGTTTATGTATAGCCTCTTACATTTGTTGCTTGTCTACCAACAGGGATTCTCTGTCTCATCATGTTCATAATCAAATTTGCTGTTTACTTCTGTAAACTCATTTATGGCACTTTGTTTTCTTCCTCACTCATAAAATGTAGCACTGTCTTCTGTTCAAGACTACAGATGCTTGACATGATGCATAATTCCATCAACTAAAACAAATTGTAGATAATAATTTCAGTAACTCCTTCCACCTTAAATTTGAACATGCATCACTTTGGTATTATTTTCATTCAAACACCTTCGCTTATCCTGTATATCTCATATTCTATCTCAGATTCTGGCAGAGGTACTGCATCAATGCTTTTCTGGAAGATACAGTCAGGTTCAAGATACTGACTTTAGATGTTACACTATACTAGTACACAGCCTCCATGATGGAGCACTGCTTCTTGGTAGCAACCCTTTGACATGTTTCCACTAATCCATTTCTTGCTGGGACATATGAACATCAAAAGCACAAGCAGATACCCCATTACTCGAATGAAGGCTTCTTATAAAATAAGTAGTTCATTTTTATTCCAGGATGTTCAGTGTGTTGATATATCTTCATTATATGGCTGGCATTCAACCAATCTAGGGCAGTGACACATACCTGTTGTGCAGATTCACCCTTCTTCATCATTTTGAGCTATCTCTATCATACTTTTGCCAGTCAGGGTATCAGCAAGCCAGAGATATGCACACGGGGAATCTGTCCTCAATTGAAGCACCTTGAAGAGCCAGGTCAATGCTTTTCATCATGGCTTAAGCTCAATTAAATTGATACACTGTGTATTATTTACAGGAAGTAAACACCAGCATATGTCTTCAGTGAAGACTCACTCACTTCCAACAAAACTCCAGTCACCAGGGAACTTAAGTTAACCCATACATCTACTTCCCATCCATTCAAGCATCACTTTCCTCAAACTCATCCTATCTCATTCTAGCAACAGTTTCCACTATCATTTGTTTGAGGGAGGAATCATTTAGCGCACCCTCCCAGCCATTAGTTATTGCTCTGAGTTTCAAAACCACACAAAGCCACCCAAGAAATGCCCTACAAACTTCTCACAAAAGCCAAAAATGCTTTATTGCATGATTATGTTGGTAACATCTGGGACTCTGTTTTTCCATTTTCACTACAGAGAGGTCATTCTCCAAGTTCAAAAATTTAGTACCATCTTCTAAACATTTGGGTCTTTGTGAAATAGTGTTCTCTGATATGTATCATAGTGTAATATATTACCTTGAACAGCAGAGGTAAATGACAAGTACATCTGGCTGCAGGTCAATAAAGGACAAGGGTGATTGACATATCCTGCTGTAGATGATGGCAAAGTACAACAAAAAAGTGACAATCAGCTTGAAAAGCAATTGATCACTGGGTATCATTGACAGCTACATCCAGTTGTATGTAAGTCAACAAAGTGACAACCTAAAAAAGCTAAAATGCATGGAAGTTTTAAGACTATATAAAGTCTAGAATTTTGGGTTGGATAGAGAGAACTCCCACTAATTTCCAACTCCCAACTCCTCTTCATGTGTGCAACACTCTCTTGTTGCCCTCCTGCTCTACACATGCATCACCAATAAAGAATAAAAATATAAGATCATATTTTTATATATACATGTTTTTCATTGTTTGTTCAGATCAAGCATAATATACTACATACACGATTTGGTGTGCAGTGACTCACCATGATTTTTAAAAAAAGTAGATTGCTAACAAACTTGCTTACATCTGTGAAAACATTAGATGATCGTTGGAACAGATGACATTAAGGAAAGGTAGGTGACTTTTGATTTTACCTTGTGTGTACTCTGCTTTTTCTGCTTATTATAGAAAAAATAGTTTAAAAAAGAAAACAAAACAAAAAAGGAAAAAAAAATTAAAATGGAACAGGATACTTTTTCTGATTTTCTGATATTTTTTACCTCTTCCAGTTATTGAATGATATTTTGATAATTTCAAATATGGTAGAAAACCACTTAATGCATAGTGACATAGTCTTGGGTAGTTTGTGTAAACATAATCTCAAGTTGAAACCAGCTAAGTGTAAGTTCTTTTACCTGGACTTCAAAATTTGTGAAGAGGGAATACAGCCAGATTTTGATAAAGTCAAGGCTGTAAAATTAAATTCAACTCCAACCACTGTTTGGCAAGTGAAAGCCTTCATTGGAATGACCTCATACTTTTGCAGCTTCATTAAGAATAACATAAAAAAGCGAAGAAAGCTGAGATAGATAAGTCTTTTAGTAAGGCTAAGGATGTAGAGTTCAAGGTTTGTAATTTGATTTAATATTGAATCACCATAAGAAAGGCAAGTTTGACATGTGCTGGCAGTCATATTATGTGGTAGTTGAAAAAAAAGATGGGCCCTGTCTCTTATAGAATTAGAGATCAGCTAATCACTAAGATGCATGTCAAGCATCTTCGGGCAGTGTCTATTGAATAATGGAACATTCCTACTGCAGAGAGGCCATTACAGAAAATAGTATTGGCTGCTCCAGTAGAATCCAATCATTCTGACAGTGAATCCATGGTGGAACAGACCAATTTTTCAGTACACAAGTATCAACACCAATGTGAGAAATCTGATGATGAGTCTGATATCCCATTAATGGAGTGCCATATCAGGACACGGCGTAAAAAAAAATGACGGATGAAAATATGTCAACTGTTGATAAAGAGGTTGTAATTCAAGGCATGACTAGTTATTCATCCACTCTCAAGGATGATTGCCCAAAGAGTAGAATGTCAAAGTCTACTTATGTCAATGAGGAAGTTTCTGATGGATCACCTGGCAGTGAGATAAGCGACAATGTCCAAGTGGAACAAACGTCCATTGGGGCAAAAAGAACTGATGCGCCTATACATTCCATAGATAAATGCAAGACAAAGAAGGAGCAATTGAAAAATCTTGTAGACTTACTGGCAAATATGTTGTAAGATAACTTAGAGAAGAAAACTGTGGGAGTTAAGGACAGCAAATAGAATCAGCCCCTTAGATAATTTTTCTTCATTTGTTGTTTTTTTTTGTTTTTGTTTTTGTTTTTGTTTTTTTGTTGTTGTTGTTTTTTGTTTTGTTTTTTTTGGGTTTTTTTTGTTAGGCTTTGAATGACATGTACTGCAGATAATGGTAGTTTTTCTGTGTTCAAGCATAGTATGTTTGAAATTAAGTTATATGTGTGACATTAAACTTGAGCAGAGGCACATATGGTGTTAATCGAAGGTCATTTACTTGAGGTCAGTTTGAATATTGGGGTGTGGTTACTGCCTATGGTCATACATTGAGATGTCTACTTGTATGATACAATGCAGAGAAATACAAACTTTTGAACATCACATAACTTTCTTCTGATATGTGTGTTCTTAAAAAAAGGAAGAAAGAAATAAAACCACTGTGCATTGAGGACTTATAAGAAGGCATAATAGACATGAACATTGTTGGGGTTGCCAATTTCGGCGCACCAATTTTATATTCCAAGTCAGAAAAAATTTTTTTTCTTTGTATGTTGTTTATATATATTTATATAATGTTTTTGTGCAATTAATTGCCTCAATTGTGTGGGGTAATGAAGATGGAGGAGAGATGCACTTAAAATGTTCATGTGAACATTTTTAAAAAATGGGATGGCAAGATGTGTAATATATTACTTTAAACAGCAGAGGTAATTGACAAGTACATCCGGCCGTGAGTGAGTTCAACAAAGGACAAGGGTGATTGACAGATATATGGCCATAGATTATGTCAAAGTGCAATGAAAAAAGCAACAACTGACTTGAAGAGCAATTGACTGCCATGTGTGATTGACAGATACATCTGGTTGTTAACAGAACCACAACCCAAAAAAACAAAAATGCGTGAAAGTTTTAAGACTATATAAAGTGTAGAATTTTGGGCTGAATAGAGAGAACTCCGGCTAGCTTCTAACTCCCAACTTGTACATACTACCCTCTAATTGGTGAGTGCTAGTTAGATTGGGGGCCTCAAGCTCACTATCTGATCAACATTTGCTTATTTTTTTATCTTCATTTTTACAAATTAATCTAATACATAAATGACCGTTAAAGAATGAAAACTTTTTCAGGCTTTGACATCATTCTGGGGGTTCTTTTCTTCCTCCTAATCCATAATTTTTTTTTGTTCATGCTAAGTCTCAAAAACGCAATATAAAATCCACTACTATTTATCCATAATGTTAAATGTGTTAAAATTATTCAATTTTCTATCATGAAAAATCTCACCTTGATGTTAAAAATTGCCATAAAACATTGTATTTTATTTAAGAGGGAATGATATGTCCTCTATAGATATATTGTATTTATTTAAAATTTTTCTAGTTGAATTGTTCACCTTTATTGCATATGATTTATTATTGTCCATAATTAGGTTACAATAAAACTTGTATTTTATATGAATACTACCTTATGAAAATTAAAATGTAGTAGAGTGGTGAGCCCCATATTATAGATTCAAGGGTGGGGATGAAACCCTTCACTGGCCTTTTCTTCAGCAGTACTACCCCAGACTTTTATTTCATGAATTGATCATGTTAAAGAATATAAACAACAACCAGTTGTAAGTATAGTGAACAGGATATTTATTTGACCAAATGCTGTGTGCAACTGGTCTCTAAGAGAATGTAATCCAGAATGCCCCTTGTGACCTCCCCTCTTCCTCATGTTCCCCTGGCGGCCCCTCTCAGGTTCAAGGGAAGACAACCGGTCTTCCAAACTTGTGGGATAGACTGTGTTAGATGCTAACACTTCCCCTCTTTTCTTTCTTGTGCTGAGGATACATTTTTTGTTTTTGGTAGGAGCATCCTGATGCTATCTGTTGGAAAAAAAATCAAAGAAAAAGATTAACAAAATTATATGTCTGGAAACTCAGAAATTAAATAGAGGATCCTTTGGGTTCAGTTGTGAATCCAAGAATTTTGAAGGAAGGAACTCCCTTTTTAGTTAAGGCATCTGCAATTTGTTTTTTAGTAGATATCCATGAGATATCTGCAATTTCTCCTCTGTCAACCATTTCTCTAAGGATAGCCATCTCAATTCGAAGTCTGTTATCAAGAATTTGTGTAGTGAAATGCACTGCATCATACAAACAGGAATTGTCTGTTTTGCATGTTATTTTTATTTTGGTAGGATGGTCTTTTAGCTGCAACAAATCTAATATTAATTTTCTGTAATATAAGCAGGCCTCAGTCAGATCAACCATGGCCAGGGTTTCTGCACCGAGAGTGCTCTTAACAATTCTTTTTATCCGTTTGGATTGCCAGGCTATGGGCATGTATTGGTTATTGTCACTTACCAAAAAAAATTATATAGCCCCCTTGTGATCCACCATCAGTCAGGTTAGCGAAGGATGCATCACTAAATCCTATAATTTGCAGAAGATTAGGGTTACCTAAGACTGGAATGTGAATTTGCGATTTCTCTTGTTTTGCCTTTTTTAGTTTGATTGATTTGTTTTATGCAGTCAATATTTTCTTGTTTGAGTATCGAACTTAGTGTGTTGACGTCAAAGCTGAGGTCAGGTCTTGTTTGGGTGACTAGCCAATTAAGCTGGCCTATTAACTGTCTAACCTCGGTGATCTCAGTTGGTGATATCTTCCAGTCTTCTACCATTCTGCAGGGAGATATGTTCAAGTTTCTTTACATATTCATCCTGCCCAATCTTGATGTTTTTTTTCTGATTGTTTTATTTCTAGTCCAATATATTGGAACTTAGCGACTTCTTCAGATTTAACTTTAAAGAGGGTGCGAAGATTGTTAATGACTTGTTTTTCAAAGGCTTCTGATCCAGCAAAACAGAAATCGTCAACATGGGTAGCAATTATGCCATTTAGCTTGTTCTTAAAGTGCCATGTGAAAATGGCTTGGTCATACTTTGAAGGTATGGCCCCTAGATTGATCAGTTCCTCCCTAAGTGTTAAGTACCAGGATCAAGAGGCATCTGTTAGACCATAAACACATTTGGATAATTTCCAGATGTAACCAGAAGGTACATTGGCTTCCTTAAGGGGAAGAAAGATTGGACGATCTAACTGCTTGCTCTGTAAAAATGCAGTTTTGATGTCCATAGACCTGCATATCCAGCCAAATGATGCCATGATTCCTAGGATCATTCGTAGGCTTTCTTTAGAACATGTTGGGGAATCATTTCTAATACTGCAGGCGTCCTTATCTTGGAAGCCTTTTGCAACAAGTCTGGCCTTGGAAATTTGTTCGCCATTGATTTCCTTGTGCATATTTTTGATTGGCCCTGGTCTAGCACTTGTGTGTAGACTTGATGTTCAGCCCAACTTTGGAGTTCTGTCTTCCTTGCTTGGTCAAGATTGTCATTAGAGGAGACAGTCATCACATCTACTTCATTAGTTGGGTCTTTGGTTTCATTGGTTGGGTTTTGGACTTCTTTATTTTTTTCCCATTCCAAGACACCATGCTCAAAATCCAGCCAGAATGAATCCCCTTCCTTCATGGCAACATTCATCAAATATTTATTTTTTCCAGTGGCTTTTCCAGCTCTACTGATCACATTTAATTTCCTCCATTCCTGGTCTTCATCATTTGTTAATTTGCATTTTATGATTTGGTCTGGTTTGGGCAGCTGAACAGATTTTATGGCCATTTTTGATGGTTTGCCACTGGTATCAGCTTGAGTCTGCTCAGGATGGTCATCTGTGTCACTCTCACTATATACTGGGACAAGCCCTTTTGTGACTTCATTATACTGATTTCTGTGGCTTTGTTACGTCATTTGTGTCATGGTCTTCTGGAGTATTTTCAGGTGTTTTGGGATAGAAAATTGGATGAACTCTAACGTATGTGCCCCCATGTTTCACTAGCACTTGTTTGTGTTCCCAGCCTATGACAGCACCAGGACCAAGCCATCTATTGGATTCATTTCTCTTATAAAGGACAAGATCACCATTTTTGTATGAATCTGGTATGCTAGTCCTGACCTGATGACGAAAGGCACGTCTTAATTTTTCAGAGGCTTCACACTCTATGAACCCTTTTCTTGCAGCATGCATGGCATTGAGGTTGTCTGTGACGATTTCGCTGGTACTGATGCCTTCTAGTGCAGGAAGTTGATTATTCAAAAGGGAAGGCAGGTTAGGATTTCTTCCAAAAACCAGCTGGTTAGGACTGTAGCCATGTGAGTTGTGAAGTGTATTCTTTGCATTGACAGCCCATTATAGTGCAATTTCAAAATTGCACTTAGCGTCTTCTAATGTTTTCTTGACCATTTCTCCCAGAACACCAATGTGCCTTTCATTTAATCCATTACTCCAAGGAGACAAGGCAGCGGTGGTGCATACTGTAATGTTCAAATTTTGGGCCATGTCCCAAAA
The DNA here is from genome assembly GCA_037127315.1 of Ascarosepion bandense. NCBI lineage: Eukaryota > Metazoa > Mollusca > Cephalopoda > Sepiida > Sepiidae > Ascarosepion > Ascarosepion bandense. The sequence goes on along the minus strand of JBBBDQ010001745.1, from coordinate 2,299,031 downwards.
AAATTGGTTGTCAAATTCCCTGCCATTATCAGTAAGAAAATCTCCAGGAGCACCAAAATATGCAACCCAGTGTTTAAAAATGGCAGTAAGGATATCAGAGCTTTCCTTACTAGGTAGCCTGACACCAACGCTATATCTGGTGGTATGATCGACCAAGTGTAGTACTTTGTGACCATTTGTTTCTTTTATGTCCTTAGCTACAGTCTGGTTGAAATGGGTCCCTAAAGAAAATCCAACAACAGGTGGGGGTGCAGTTTTTTTATATCTAATACAGGTCTGACAAGCAAGGGGAAGTTCTGTTAAAATATCCATAAACTCAGCGTCCTTTAAACCGGAACTTTTAACGAGGTCACATAATTTTTTTGCACTAGGATGGCTAAATTGTTTATGTAGTTTGGTGGCGATTTTTAATTTTTCCGCCTTGCTCTTTTTATTAATATTGTTTAAAAATAAAATATACCATAACTTACCCCAGTCCGGTGGAGGTCTTGATATAGGGATGTGGTAATAGCCTGACATGATGCAGAGTAACTTAATTTTCTTGCCAAACATCTCCGCTGTATCATTATTGAAGTTAAGGTATGTCTGGGCCCTTTTCATTGCTGCTTTGCTTAATAACAGAGGGATATTAGCTTCAACAATGTCAGTTATTATTTTGACGTCTATTTTTGCAATGACGCAGGGTAGAGTTACCTTTTTTAGTGATTTTAATTTCACTCCATCCCCAAATTTAAAGGTCTTTGTCCCTTTTTGGGTGGGAATATTTTTTCGTGTGTCTTTGGACAAAGTTTCGAGGAACAAATTGAACCACTTCTTTCCGCATACTGTAGAAGTTGCCCCAGAATCCAATATGGCGGAATTAATTGTCTCTCCGAGTAAAGTATCGGGCTCCTCGTGGTTTAGCAAAACAAGGTTCATGACTTTTTCACAAGTTTCAACGATATTATTATCTGTATGGTAATAATCATTTTAGTGTTCATTTAATAATACCATATTCTCCGTGGTTTGCCTCCTATTATCATCATTGTTTGGCTTGGGGTAGGGGCAGTCATTAGCGTAATGGAATTTGCATCCACAAATGGAGCAAGTAGTGGTCTGACCGTTCAAGTTTTTTTTATTTGAATTTCAGGGGTTACCACGTATAAAATTCCGTGGTCTCCCTCTGTTGATGTTGCCGCTGCTAGAACCGCTACTACTGAACTTATTAGAAGGGAAAGGAGGTCTATTGTTGACAAAATGTTGACCAAAAAGAACGTCATTTTCCTCTGACTGGTGATAGTAGGTTGGGTCCATTTCTTTTTTGATAGAAATATGTTGCTGTGAGGGCTTGGCAGAGGTTGAATTCCCATGCATAACTTTTTTTAACTGTTGTGCCATATCCGATAGTGAGATTTGGAATTGTTGCTCTTATTAATCTCTCTATTTCAGGACTCATGTTGGCAGATTTCAGGGCACGGTAGGCCAGAACAGGTTCAGGTAATATTATCTGGAATTCTCTGAGTTACGCCACGTGTCGATCGAATTGGATTAGATAGTTATTAATGGAGGTGTTTGTTTCTCGATGGTAATTTTCAAAGTTCTCGGAGCAAACAGATGCGGACTGATTTTTGTCTGCGAGGAATAGGGAATCTAGTTTTCCGAGAAGTAATTCCATTCCATTCTCAGAATTCAATAATGAAATTTCCATTTCAAGAACAGTGGCACATGCTTGGCTCGCAAGGGACAAAAATACTGCTGGCGCTTGCCGTGCAGGTGGAATATTTGTTGCTAACTGCCATAACTGAATCTTCCGTTTCCATGAATCGTAAAATTCCGAGTTCAAAGGCGGTGGTTCAAACAGTTTAGAACTCATTCCGTTGCCGTAAACGTTGATCTCTGCTACCTATGTTAAAGAATATAAACAGCAACCAGTTGTAAGTGTAGTGAACAGGATATTTATTTGACCAAATGCTGTGTGCAACTGGTCTCTAAGAGAATGTAATCCAGAATGCCCCTTGTGGCTTCCCCTCTTCCTCATGTTCCCCCGGTGGCCCCTCTCAGGTTCAAAGGAAGGCAACCGGTCTTCCAAACTTGTGGGATAGACTATGTTAGATGTTAACAGATCAGTTCAGAAAATTTGCATACCTTGTGACTCGCATGTCTATAGGTCTCAAAAAATGCATGATCAGCTGCACAATAATGAAAATCCAGCATACATGCTGTGCTGGATCAGTTTATCCACTGTACATATCTGGAGATTTTTTCTAAATTGTAACAAATAAACAAGGTAATAAAATAAAGTTTTAAATAATAAAGTGACTGTAGGATTGTATTTCTTATTGAATCCGGTAAATGGCTGCTGTTTTCTATTATATGCTTTTACAATTGTCCCAGTATACTTATGTTGATTGCTACGCTGAATGTTTTGGCCATTGTGTGAAACAGAATTCAAAATTAATGTCATCTTGGAGATGTAAACATAAGTTTGGGACAATGTCAGGACAATACAAAATACTTTAAAATAAAATTCTATCACATAAATGCTACTAATTTCTTAAAACAAAAATCTTACTTCTCACTAAAAGTGGTATGTATTTAATAAATGGAGCATGCATGCACACACACACTTCTTAAAATGACAAAGACTTTAAAAACTTAGTTGGATCATGCTAATATTTTTTATATACAAAATGAATGCAAAGAGCGCAATTATTAAAGTATAAAAAAGTTACTTTGAACAGGAAAATTTAATTAATAAGAACATTTCTAAGAAAAATTATTCAAAGTGATGCAATTGAAATGTTTCAAATTAAAATAATGCAATTTTTTTAGAAAATTTCCAGTTTAATTCGACTTTGTAATGTAGTGTCTTTTAATATCAATAGCAGCCCTTAAGCACTAACCCTAAAACGCACCAACACAGTAAGTTCCACTCAAATATATTCATGAATATTTTGTTGCATATGCAATTTCCTTCTAACAAAAGAAACTCTTGTTTTAAACTTTCCTTTTGTTAATTTTGTTTTAATAAATGTTATCTTGCATTGCAAATCAATTCACCACACAATCAAACATCCCTTACAACCAGCTTACAGAGGTCCTGAAAATGTAGTTAAGTAAAATGTATAGAAAAACATTTCACAGCTATAATTAATAATAGACAAAAGAATATTTCCATTAACTAGCGCATTTAGAAAATATTGATGATGATTCATTAGAAACCACCAAACAGATACAACGTAGAACTTCAAAGAGCAGTTGTTATATTAGATGGCCTAAGAAACTATTTTCTTATCTCTCTGTTATTGTGTGCTTGTACTCTTTCTCACCACCATTATTTCATGTACACTAAAATATTCCTGTAAGAATACTTACACATTTTATTGATGTAGGCAATCACCAACAAAAAGCACCTTTTATGCTAAAAGAGAATGTGTTTTGTTTTTCTTTAAAAAAAAAATGTATTAAACATTCACACAAGTAAGGTTTCATAAATTTTAATTAGAATGGATTTTTCTTTAAAATAAAAAAAAATTGTGCTATGTTCTGTAAGTATTACTTACACTAACTACAGATATATTTTCCTTTTTACATTATTTACATTATTAAGACTATTGTCCAAATCTTTGTTGCCATTTGTACAACATTTTGGCCATTGTATGCTCAGGCCTTCTTCAGATGCAAAAATTTTGAACGAAACATTTTATTACAATCACTGGAGTATATCATTCTCATTCTTTGTGAAGCCTCTTTTGGTAGTCATGAGTTATCTCCCTCTAACCCGACTGCTGTAGCCTGGTATTGAACTCACAGCTCTTTGGGTGAAGTCACTGGAACTAACAAAAGTCTATCTCCACTGGGCTATATGTCCTTGAGGACAACAACTGAATTTCTGGGACTTATAAACTCATGTTCAGTAACCTTTTTTACCAGAGTTCATATTGCAATTTTTTTATGTTAATGTTTTTTTTTACCAGAGCTCATATTGCAATTTTTGACACTAATGATTTTCTCTGGCACTCCATATTACTTGTTCCCATATTGTATTCATCTCTATGCTTTGTCAGCTTACACAATTTTTGTAACCTAGCATATGTACTGATTCCTTAAGTTTACATAGTTTCCAGTGCTGTTTTCTTTCTATTATTTCAGCTTCATCCCAATTGGGGCGGTTATGCCCTTTCTCTATCTCCATGCATGTTACAGCCTTGTGATGTTCTTATAGCTTTATCTTAAGGGGGCAGCCTGTTTCTCCTTTATATTTCTTTCATGGAATGCCATACATACACACAGTCCTTAGTCATGTCCTCCTCTGTCGGGAGTCTTACTCGGGAGAGGTACTGCAAAGTGTAGAACCACTTCTGAAGATCATCCTGATGTTGTATGAACCACAGATCCTTTGTATTTTCTTCGTTAACCCCTTCACATAGGGTAAACAGACTGAGGCTGTTTTCTGAGTGTTGTTATCTTCATGCACCCTCCCTTCCATGTTTGTAAGTCCCAGAAATTCAGTTATTGTGCTCAAGGACACATGGCCCAATGGATATAGACTTTTGTTAGTTCCAGTGACTTCACCCAAAGAGTTTTAAGTTCAATACCAGGCTACCGCAGTGGGGAAAAAGTAACTTTGAGAGTCAGGTTAGAGGGAGATAACTCATGACTACCAAAAGAGGCTGTGCACAAGGAATGAGAATGATATGCCCCACTGATCATAATAAAGTATTCAGTTCAAAATTCTTAGCACCTGAAGAAGTCCAGAGCGTACAATTGCCGAAACATCACAGAAATGGCAACAAAGACGAGGACAATAGTCCGAATAATGTAAATAGTGTAAATATTACCTCATCTCAGAAATATAGACAAATTTTTCTTTTTGTATTTCATTTTTAAATCTTTCCATATAGGATTTTCTCTTAGTAATTTTCAGAGAAAAACAAAACATCTTTCACTAGATTTAACTTTGAATTAACAATATTTTATAATAAAATATTTTACAAACTTTAATAGTGACCTATAATAACAGTTAAAATTTTTCTTTTCACAAATTTTTTTAGAAAGTCATGAAATAACTGGAATAATGCTGCCACTGACTGACCAAGTGACTCCATCTCATTTTCCTTATTTTTCTTTTTTTCAGCATCATATTGACCTAATTACTACTACTCAAGAGCAAGCCTACTAAATTAATTTTTTAAGGAAGGCAATGTTTGAGGTTAATAGTTAAATGAATATTAGGGAAAGAAATGTGCAACATTTCCACTTTTCTAAATCTCCTTGTTGTGTTGTACATTGAAAATTTTTCTCACAATATTTTTTACAAAATAATATTTGATATCATTAAGTGGTGAATAAAAAATATTTTTACATGTTGCTACTAGCATGTAACAACCAAGATGAGTTTTCTAGTCCAACTGTAAAGGCATATAATCATAAAATAATAATAATAATTTCTCATCTCAAAAACTCTAGCATAAAGGCTGTAGTTTTTTTTGTTTGTTTGTTTTTTTTTTTATCTCCTAAACATTCTTTTCATTTGGTAAAACTTGAATCATAAAAATACTTTCAACAGAAAAATTAGTTTCTGCCCTCATAACAATAAGAACAAAAAATTAGGCCTTCAAATATAGTAATTTGCTTTACTATTATCAGTATAAAAATAATTCACTTTTGTTAAAAAATAACAAACAAAATAAAAATAAATTTTATTGATATTTACTAAATGTAACTTTGAACTGAAAGATTAGTTTTAATGATCTACATAATTATTTTTTATTTTCTATTCACACTTCTCATTTTGAAGAAGTAGTCATATCTTCATGATCAAGGATTGTTAACTGTCCGACTATTGATATGCATTCTTATATTATAATTTTATGATTAGCTATTAGAAATTATGGCTATATTATTTTGTTTATAAAATTTATGAGGCTAAAAGTGATTTGTATTTGATTTCACTGATAAACTAAATTTTAAATTTAGTAAATACTTTTTGATATCATTCAAATAATCTCTACTACAAAGATTCATTTGTCTTTTGAATTTCAGTCAATTTGAGTTTGTTGATTCAAGTTGAAACAATTTTCTTCTGACTTTGATGTTTTCATTTTTTGCAAAGAAAACCAAGGAGAGAAAATATAACATGTAAAACATTCAGAAAGTAAGGTTTCTTCATTGTTGATCATATATATCCATTTACATTGACTATGTAATTTTATTCAATTAATATAAAATGGAAATTAATTCATATATCATAAACTAACATGTTTTAACTTGTTTAAAAAAGCAGTATTATTATTGATTTGGGTAAAAATGGGATAAATATTGAATTGGGATCAACATTTTACTTTCTATTTGTTTTTATTTTTTCTTAAAATATGTTTTAGTGATGTTATATTTGCTTGTGAATTTAATATATGCATGCTGATATCATGCTCAATATATGCTATAAATTTACTGTAAAATGTATATTCAGTATAAAAATATATGATATTAGGGTGATTTCTTCAAAAGGTAATTTTCAACAAAAACTAAATTTTATATAAATTTTTGTGCTTGCCTATCATTTAAGAAATGAAGATGAGATAAATTTCTTTAAATTTTCTGTTGAGTCATTATTGCATATGTGTTACATTATATTTACTCTTTTAAAGTTTTTCAATTACTTTTTGAACCACTTTATATAGTCTAGATTGTATTTATTTCAAAAGAAAATGGCAAGCATACTTTTAAAATAAACATTTTAGAATAGAAGTCTATTGATCTACAATTTTCAACTTATACAATTTCAAAATAAAATATTATTAAACAATGTCTATACAATTAGTGTCAATAAGAGTTTGTTTTTTTAATTGCATTTGGCATTTTGTCCTTAGAAATATTAGTATATATGTTAATATAATTGCACCAATGCATTAACTTTCAAATGTGACTAGCACAAAAAATATACCAGCTTAAGAAGTGCTTTGAAAATAGCATAAAATTTTGTTTTTAAATAATAGATGACTCCTCTTATACTGAATTAAATCAATTATGCTAATGACTGATATCAAATCACTACTCAAAATTGTATTAGAAACTCGAGCTTTTAAGATATATGCTTAACATATTGGTGTTCAAGGTAAATATTAACAGTATATTAGTATCCAGTTAATGGGATTCATTTGTAATGTACAGAAATATTTTGAGTCTTATAGAACTGAAAACTATGCTGATTTAATGAACAGCATGTTGTGTATCAAAAGATTGGATGCTAATTGTCACTTAAAATACACTTGCATTCTTATCTCATTCCCCCACTCCACACACAAATGAATCTTGGCATTAAGTGAACCTGGTGAGAGGTTCCATATGGAATCAAAGTATCAAGGCTGAATGTGAATGTTTTGTGTTTATTTGCTTATTCCCTGACATTATCTAAATTTTCAGCGGACATTTACTAAGATGATCTTTTTTTCTTGAACATAAAAATACTCTCTACATGACTAATATACTGGGAATATAAATATGCTAATCATATATCTCACAAATGTGAAGTGCTAAGACAATTCTGAGTAGATTCAAAATCAGCATAATTTATTTAGTTTCTTACATCATAATTTTGTAAAGGATAGCAGACAAAAAGTTTTTATTTATTGTTCAGTGTTATATTTTATTTATACAGAAGCAAGATAATTTTTAAGTAATTTAAAATCAGTTATATTGATTAATCATGTATTGAAAATAATTTAATGCATTGTCAACTACTGAATCTTCTTTTGAGAACTTCAAAATATTTTGACACAATTTCAATATAACTGGCTTTTAAACTGGGATTAAAATTCCTCATAGTATAACATGAATTGATTGCCATAGCAAATTTTTAAAATAGTAATAGCAAACTGTTTGTTCATTAAATGCATGTTAAAATAACATGCTTTTATTTTCATCTATGATTTATCACAATTCTAATATGCTTGTGACTATCCCATTATCAAAAAGAATGTGTATCACATTTCAATTTAATATATCCAGTAGATTTTCTGTATGAGAAAGTACTGTAAAGATTGCAGCCCAACTAACATAAAAAGAAACAAAAAGAAAAGTGGTATTGAGTGTTTTTAAATATATTATCCTTCCTTTTACAAATACTTTTAGAGGTACTAATGAAAAGGACAAAAACTCTTACTCAAAATGAAATTTCTAACAAAACAAATATTAAAATGTCAAAACATTTTTTACAAAATACAATATAGACCTTGCAAAGAATTTTTTTGTCCACCTCAAGCCATCAAAGCAGGTTAACAGTTCTTTGAAAATACAAATTTGTTTTCTCTTAGAAAACAACAGTTCATGTAACACAAATGTTTTTCTTTAACAACAAAAGAATTTTAATAACGTTCTTTTAGAGGAACTGTTCATATAAATCAATTTCTTAGCAACAAAGGAAATGTACTTACTTTTAAAAGTTCACAATTCAAAATATCTAAATTTCAAAGTAAGTACATTTAAGTGGATTAATTTTGGCAGGTTTTTTATGACATGAGTTTGGAGCCTCTCTTTTTTATCTTTTTTTTTTTTTTTTTTGAAATCTTTACACATTGATTTTCATTCATGCTTTTTTTTATACATATAAATCCTCTGACTTCCGAGAAACTAATTAAGAAAATTACAATGTTAGTAACATTCTAATTTTCTTAATTAGTTTTTCATGCAATTTTAATATTATTTTTTTTATTAAAAATAATTCTTAAATTAACATTTACTTAATTCCAACATTTCAATTATGTTTTTCCTGCAATTTTAATATATTTCTATTTAAAAAATTTAGAAACAAGGAATTTCCAAAATATTCTGATGTTTGATCAAATTTTTGAAAGATTATCACCATTTTTCAACTTGTCGTATATGTGATGTAGGCATACACATAGAAGGCTAATTTATAATAATAGGTAACTACAGATTCACTAAAAATGAGCATATATAATGAAAAAAATCCCTCAAACTTAATAAAAACTATAGAATACAAATCCTATATCATCCATCAAAAACACAAAATAAATTGCACACCTGCAAAATCGGATTCAAACAACTACAACATTTGGGAAAAACCCAAAGTAAAATTGCACACCTACAAAAGAGGATCCAAACAGCTAAAAGCTTTTCTTTTTCACAAGTCAGTGTGAAAAGCGATACTCTGGATCCTAATTGGTTGACAAATCAAAAAATTCAGAATGCGTCAACGAAACGTTTTTTTTTCACAGCTAAAGAAAAAATCATTCTGGGATCCTCCCACGTGACTAGAATTCAATATTTAAGGTCTCCTGACCAATCACAGTGAGTCAGTCAAGAGGGTCAGTGAGAGACAGCAATCAGTCGATCCGATACTGAAGCAAGCAGTCAATCTGTCACTCAGCTAGACAATCACCCACACCAGTCAAGCCCAAAAAAGTGCATTGCCAAATACACACAGTCTGATAGGTGCCAACATCAAAGAGACCAGTGCTGACAAACAAATCTGTTGCCAGCCCAACCACCATGAAGGAGAAGAAGAAAGAACAAGACACCAGCAACGGCAGTAAAACTTTTCACATCTCTCATCAACCAGAAAGGAGAAGTAACACAGACTTACTAAGTTAAGTAGACTGATGCATCGTTTTACACACACATTCTACCAATTACTACTATCTCCATTTGACTCTCTCTCCCCTCAGGAATTCTCATTCACACTCCTTTTTCAACATGATTTGAAACACTTTCCTTTTCAACCTACTTAACAGCTGATACATAAAAAGGAAAGAAACTTTGTGCTACTACTTTGTTTAATTACATACTAAAAACAGACACTTGTATATTCAAGCAACATTCACTCAAATCCCACAGATATTTTTTTATCACACAAAAGATACACTGAATTGTACAAATTGTTTATACTGTATATATGTTGTTAAATACAATATTTTCATATTTTTATACAACATTTTTATTGCGTTGTCTTTTCTCAAAATTTCTTTTGTGTTTTTGTGGACCGAGTTGTTCTGGATCCCCACAAAACAAAGTTTTATCCTAAGAGGAAAGGCCAAGGTATTTTTTTTATTATTAAATTATATTTTTTTTATCCTTTTTAGAATGTTTGAAATTTTGTTTTCTTTCCGTCAGCAGAAGACCTAAAGATTAGAAAATTTTACCATCTTTATCCTGTGAAAAACACATTGACTTGAAACTTCTTGCAAAAAATCAAATAATTGTTTGTCAATTTTTTTCTTAAGACAATAGTGTCCATAATATATATTATTCATAAAAGAAATTAAAAACTTTTCTAATAATGTTTTAGTTTTATTGCATTTTTTTTATTTCATGACTCAAAACAGATATTTGATAACTGGGAGTCATGTTTTACAAAAAAATATCAATGATTTTTCAAAGAATTCTGTATATAACTAATATAAACTTAAGTTCTACAAAAGTTAATTTCTCAAAATTTCATAAAATCAAATAAGTGGTGGGTAAAATATGTTTTTACCAAGATTTTCTAAAAAAAAAAAAAAAAAATTTCTAAAATAATTACTTTGTGAATAAGTCCTGAAAGTGTCATTAAAGTCAAATAATTATTTGATTTTTACAATAAGTTCCAAATCAATGTTTTTCACCTACAAAAATCTCTAAAATTTTCTATGCTGAGGCAAGAAAAACAAAATTTTGACATGATCTTAAAAGAATAAAAAACTATAATTTAATAATCAAAAAATACTTTGGTTTTTCCTCTTAATAATACAATAAAGATTTTTATGATAAAACTTTGTTTTTATTAAAGTTGGAGTATTTTTTCATCATGGTATGCTCACTTTTTAGCAAACAAGATGATGGAGGTACCTACTTTTAAGACATGTCTGTGTAACACCTAATCTCAAATCATTGAATTACTTCAAAATAAATCTCACATCCCATGTACATTCATGTTATTTCACCTAAAAAAAAAACATTACTTATCCACTAACTTAGTATACTTGTAAAGTAAAATAATTGATCTAGATATCTATAGTAGTTTGTTAGTTAAGCCAACTAAGGGCAAGAAGATATATTTTCTGAATATTCATTACAATACATACTCTTTCAACCTGAAAGAAAACTTTATTGTTCTTTTGTTTATGTTATTATTTTTTTTCCACTTGAATAATGTAAAGTATCATCCTTTTAATTTCATATTTGTAGTTCACAAGTTAATGATTTCAAGTGATTTCAATGACTTTGAAAGAAATCCTTTTGCATGTATCACAAGTTGAATAACAAAATAATCTTTAACCCCATTTGTTTTTTGTGAGTGAAAAGATAAAAATACGAAGTTATATATTTTCTGTGCATTTATAGCACATACAACTGTTTTAATCAAACATACATGATCTTTATAAATCAATCAAAAATTCTAAATTTTCTTCATATGTAAATTTTACTCAAAAATTCACTGAAAGGTGAATTAATTTATTAACATAGCTAGAAGTGAAAAATTAGCGCACTGAGATGATCTGCTTGGGACATGTAAAGAGGTTTACATCTACTAAAGAGGATAAAGTAGACAATACATAACTAGGCAAATTTTATGACTATCACCTTCAATTTGACTAGTTTTAAATTTTTCTATTCCTCACAGTTTGTGACTATCTTCTTTTAGTTGTAAAAGTGGAGACTGAAAATTTGGTTGTGGCCTTGATTTCATACTGTCTTTTACTTTTTCTTTTTGTTTTGTTTTTTAACCAGGATTTTACAATATTTGTAAAAGTGAATTTGAAATAAAATCAAATTCAACAGATTTTTACCAAGTTGCATACACTAATAAACTTTGTTATTTTTTAATAAAAAATTGGAATTACACAAAAATACTACCACTGATATATTAATTGTATATTTAGGATGTGGGGATAGAAAAAGATATTAATCTTTGTTTTCAGTTATGAATTAAATAGCAGGTCTGACTTGACTCTCTTGTCATGTGTTGGCAACCAATAAAAAGAAAACTCTGAATTCAAAACCAGCTTGAAGAAGCACCACTACTGTAATATTAGTGCCTCTGATTCAGGGATGGAAGTTGGCTGAAGTAAAGAAACAATTTAGACACTGGTTTGGAGAAGTGACCAAAGAATTATTTTCAAAATAAGAAAATGTCTCTGTTATGTCGTATAGTGTAGTATTTAAGTGTACTGCTTATGACAAGAGGAAAAATGATAGTGTGAAAGAGAGTATACTTAATACGGCTGACTGCTTATTGGCTATTTGTTTAGGCTTGTCATATTGATAAGAGAATCTGTTCTTTTTTTGTGTGTGTGCTTACAGAAAGTTGTTTTCACAGCCTAATGATTAGACAGGCAGTCAGCAATGCTCTATAGTAGCCTTTGTGTTTAGGGAATGCGTGTCAAGTTTCTCTCTCTCTCTCTCTCTCTTTCTCTCTCTCTCTCTCATATAGCCTATATAATGGAAACACGCAAACATAGTTTAGGCACCTGTGACATGCAAGAGTTGTGTCAATAATGGACAGCAGTGTGGTGTACTTATTTCTAAATTTGTTTTGAGTAGAGGGCAGCATGTGTGTAACTTAGCTAAACTTGGTGTGTAGTTAGAGATACATGGTTTCTAATAATTGTATAATTTGGCTTTAACTTATTTCTAATTATTCATAAATTATGTTTTAATGTATTTTGTGTGTGTGTGTATCTATGTCTGTCTTCTGCTACAAATACTCCCTTACCAGAGAAAATGTGTTGAGAATTTTCTCAAAATAATGTTACTAAGAAAATGTGCAAGGAAAAACATTTGAATTGATTTGGCTTCAGAGTATTGAAAGTGGTGCTAGATATAGAGTTAGCCAAATGATTTAACCCTAGAGCACTTACCATCTGAAGGGGTTTGTTAAAGCTGTGCTTTCAAAGTCATTTGGAAAGAAGTATGTTATATTTGAAACTGGTGTACTTTTTAGGTAGCTTACTTTTGGAGGTGATATAATGCTTTGGAAAGCATTACAGTTGTATCTGATAATAGCTAAAATTATCTGAGGGGTTGAAATGTGAAAGGTTGGTTACCGCATATGTTTTATATGACTTTAATCTGTTGGGCCAATGTATGCATCAACCTGTTCTTGTGTGTTTGGTATGATCTGTAACATTTTCCTTGGGTCAGTCTGTGATGAGAGTTCATGGTTTTGTAGTTTGTTTCAGTAAATAGACATGGACTGGTTTGATTCTGTTGATCAATATGTTGTCTGTATGTCCATTTCATTTAATAATGAAACATTTCTCTACCTTATGAATAACTCAGAATGGACCATCATATACCAGTTGAATTAATTTTTTTTTTTTTTACCCTGTCACTTCTCAAAAAATTCTTCGAGAAAAGATCTTTAGGCATGTGTGTATCTTTCATGGTCTTTCTGAGTACTGTGAAAGATAGGTTACTCATTGTTGCCTTTAAATTTTTCTCAAAGGTGCTTGTCAGCTGAATTTTGTATGTATCCAGAAAAAACTGTTCCAACAAAACCATTTGAGTTTCATATACAATTTCAGCTGTGGTGCATTGCAAACCCTCTTTGATGGTGGATCTTAATGCTCAGAGAATTATAGGGAAATTATTGTTCCACTGTGTGGTGTGCAGCAATGGATGCTTTAATCTGTCTATGGAAATACTCCACTAGTCTATTTGCACATGGGTGATATGCAGTTGTTTTTATGTGTTTCAATCCTAGCAGTTGTGTTAGCTCTTTAAGTAAAGCAGAATAAAATAGGTGATCTGGATCAGTTGTGTTCTTTTTGGGCATGCCAAATTTTGCTATCCATAAACTAAGTTCTTTTGCAACTGTTTCACTTTTAGAATCGATGAGAGGTATTGTTACATGTCATTTTGTGAACCGGTCAATGATCATTAATATGTATGTGAATTCATTTGATGGTGGGAATGGTCCAACCAAGTCTGTGTGGATATGTGCGAATACCTGATCAGGTTTGTTGCTTTCCTGATGGTGATTTTGTCTGTCTATAGATTTTATTCCTCTGCTAAAGTACACAATTTTCAGCCCAGGAACAGATATCTGTATTCATATTTTCCTGGGTGAGCTATATTGTGGAATTTTTAAAAAATATGGCTTCACATTGTCATTGGGATAAAAGGCCTGGGCTTTGTCATAGATGTGTCACACCAGATGTCAGAAGTGCTAAAAGGAATTGGCATTTTCTTCAACTGTAGAGAAATTTCTTTTCATAGCTGGTTAAAAGATGAATCTCATTCTTGTTATAGGGTGAGTTGTTTATAATCTATTTGTAGTGGCTTGTCCATATTAACAATATAGACTGTGGTTCTTGACAAAGCATTTGAGATTGTTATCTTTTCCCAGAGATTGAAAATTGAGCTACAAAGTTCAAATTTCTGTTTCTCAAGGTGAATATTTGTCTGCTATTGTTTAGAGGGAATATGTGAGCAGTTTGTGGCCTGTGTAGATTTTGAAATATCTTTCTTCTAAGATGTGTTTGTAATGTTTGGCAGTAGTTTATATTGCTAGTAGCTCCCTGCTAAAAGTGTTGCATTTTTATTGTGCAGAAGACAATTTAAGTGGTATAGGTGTTGTTTCTCTGTTTATGTAATATGGCACCTATTGCATTTTCTGATGCATCTGTTGCAAATGACAATTTTTTCTTTAGATCAATGTACAGCAGTTTGGTGCAATTTTGTAATTCTTATTTGGCTTTATTGAATGCTAGTTTCACCGAATTAGTCCACTGCATATTTTTTTTTTTGTTTTTCAACAGTGTTGTCAGTGGTGAGAGTAACTGTGGACAGTGGGGTATGAAGCACCAGTAGTAGTTCATCATTCCAATAAATCTTGTAATTGTCCTATAGAGTTTGACATTGGAAAAGAATGTATGGTGTCTACTTTCTAAGATGTTATACCTGTGTTGTCTATCCTATGACCTAGAAAAGATAAAGATGGGGCACCAAAATTGTATTTGCTGGGATTGATTTTTTATAATCTGTAATATTGTAAACATTGTAAAACTTGTCAAACATGAGACTCCTGTTCTGTTTCATCAGTACTAGCTATAAGTATGTCATTTTTGTATGCATATGCAAAAGCTAGTCTGCAAAAAACTTTATGAAATGCTGAAATGTTTGTGCTGTGTTTTTGAGACCAAAAAGTATTTTTAAAACTTCAAAAAGTCCAAAGGGTGTTTGTTATGGCAGTCTTACTAATATATTCTTCAGCAACAAGAATTTGGTTGTATGCTTGGATCAGATCTATTTTAGAGAATACTGTTTTCTGTAGTAATGCTGAAGTAAAGTTCTATAGATGTAGGACAGGATATCTATCCAGTGTTGTTATTCTATTCTCCACAGGGTCTCCAGTCTGCACTGCTTTTCTTTGGCACCATGTGTAACAGCAATGCCCAAGAACTACTGAACCGATGGAATATATTTAAATCCAGCATCTGTTGAAATTTCAACTTGGTGATTTTAAGTTTATCCAGTGATAACTGTCATATGTACTGGTTGTCCAGTAGTGATTATCCAATATACCCAATTATGTTCTGAATTTTCATTCTGCATCACTAGAACGGTTATGTTTCCAAATTCGTTTATCAATGTTCTATAGATGCTGTTATCATGTAGTGCTGCTGTGATTTCTGTAGAAAGGGTATTTTTTGGTGAACTCTTCATGAATAGAGATGTTAAACTGTCCAATAAACATTGAAAGTTAGTGATAAGATCATAATGACACAAAACATCTGTGCCTAAAATCAGTGGTTTGATGTCAACACTTATAAATGTCCATGGTAGTGAACATCTAAGTTTAATACCCAGAGCAAGAGATTTTTCTCCATAAGTGTTTATAATGATATTGTTTGCTGCTACTAGGGAGAATTTGTAGGGTGTTCATTTTTGTGCTGCTGGTAAAACACTTAAATCAGAGCCAGTGTCAACTAGAAATCACAAGTCAGAGATTTTGTCAGTGATATGGAAATGATTACATTTGAAAGATCTGGTATTTGCATTTGGTGATACTAAACAATGTCACTTTACTTGATGTAGGAGTGTACATATACATGGGGGTGTTAATTCTATGACACCTGTGATACCAACACTGTTTTTCAATCACGGCTTAAAATTCCATGTCTGCTATTGGACCATCTCTCTTTGCTGTTGTTTTACCTGTGTTGGTGTTGTGTTTCATTTAATACTCAGCATCAATTTTTTAATTATTTCCTCCAATCTGTCCATCTTCGATTTTGTGCTTTGCTGAAGTGTTGTTGATGGGTGTGATATGGACTTCATGTAGATCATTATCTGCCATTTTGGCTAACATGTTGAGCTCTGATTTTTCAGTCAATGGTGTGAGAATTTTGAGCATGTCTATAGGTATCATCTGGTAGGTTTTCATTCATCAAGTTGCTAAGAGGCTCTTCATATGTCTTAGTAGCTGTAATGGTGCTCTGTTGCTGATTTTTATGTCCTTAAAAAATTTGGGCTTGATATGATTTTCTGATTCTTTTTAGGATGGCTGCTTTTAGAATGTCGTACGGATTTGTGGTTGTGATGTGCTCAATAATGTCGTTAATCTCAGTAGCTATATCCTTTTGTAGGTCTTCCACTATATAAACAAACTTCTCATTTGCTGTGAAGTTATCTTTCAAATTTGCAATGAAGCTTGTACTTGGCTGTACCAGGTCTGACGGTTTCTTCTGTTGCTTTGTGTTTTTCCATAGACATGTCTGAAACTGACAATGAGATGTCTTTCATTTTTAATTTATTTCTGACTATGTGTAAGTTGTCTTAGTACATATTTTTGTGTGGTGAAATGTGTCTTCTGCTACACCTCTAGGACTTTACAAGACTTGTGACTATATTGATTGTTATCTAACACATGGTTGTTATCTGTAGTATTATATTTGCTCTATAGTCTCACTGCAAGCAGCTGACAAAATTATTTTGCCTTTAATTTAAAAGACAATTATGATACCAAAAATGTAATGATTAAAAAATTAAAACCATAAGAGAAAAAATGTAATTTCTTCAGAGTTTTTTTTTCTCTGTAAATGTAGAATATTAGAGAACGTAAAACTAATATAGTTGATATTTTTGGATTGGAATAAATTTGAATATGAAGCATTTCATTATACATTTAAAAACGTCAGTGAGTTTTCCAAAAATATTTCATTTTCCTAGTTAGCTTGATTAGCACTATTATTCTAGTTTTATTAGTTAATTATAACTAATTAGTTATGAGATTTTTCTTTAGATATATTCCCTTCAATATTGAAATTAACACTTATTGAAAAAGAAATACATAAAACTTTTATCCTTACTGATTCATTGTTTTATCTTTTGTATTTTTTATCTGAAAATTAATATTACACTGCTAACTATTTTATACTCTCTGCTTGCAGGTATTTGATATAGTATTGAATGGAGAACACACAGTTGTTGATGAACTTGATATTTTTGCCAAAGTTGGGCGAGGAGTGGCCCATGATGAAATGCTGCCTTTTTCAATAAAAAATGGGAAATTGAAAGTTAATGGAGAAACATCACAAATTAATGGCAAAGTTACTGTGGAATTTATTAAGGTAACAATAATGAAATTTTCTATTATTTTCCAAATGTTCAACTTTGTTGGGAAAAATAATTTAGTAAATATGTTTTTGCCTTTAATTAGCATATGTGAATTCATTGAGACAATTAGTATGTTGGTTTTGGGTAAAAAAAATTAGTGTTGTTGGCTAGAAAATATCACTAATCAAAATTGTTTTTATGGTTTTCATTTTTTGTGTGCAATAACAAAAAGAAATAAGCTCATACTATAGCTTTTTTGTTTCGTGTTTTACTATAATGTATTCATGATTTAAAATTTTCCTACATCACTTATTTTAATCTTTGATTTGTTTGAAATTTTTTTTTAAGTAGATGATTTTAATGTAGGTACCTCCAAATATTCACTAAAAACTGAGTATACACAGTGGTGAGGGACAAGCATACAGAAAATAAGGCTGAGCAAGATTTGATACTAGAGTTTATAGGCTCATTGTCTGAATTTAAAACAAACATTAAATGCTTGTGAATATGAAGCTTATTATCATGCTTACAAAATTTGAAATACTATTTTATTTACTGAATCAATTAGATAACAGTGAATTGGAAAATTTGTTACATATTGATTTTAACGGCTATTTAATTCACTAATTTTTTTCATATAAATGCATGGACAGAACACTCTTGGCAAAATTGAAAATCCCTTTACACCTGATTGGTGTATATTCTTATCATTTTTATGCATTTTGTTCATGTTCTTCATATTTTTAGGCATTGACAGTTCATAAAAATCTATGCATCTGTTTTTCGATACATATTTTTATTTATTTTGATAAAATTTATTTTTTATTTTTGTTTTATTCAACACCTCATAATTTGTATTAAGGACAGTCGGACATGCCTGGTACAAGGCCACTTCAAAACATAGCTGACAGTTCCCACATTTAAAGATATTATCAGAAAGTTGACAGAATAAAAGTATTTCATTTGTAAAATAAGTGGAATTTTATTAACAGAACAGAATAGCATAAAATTTGTAAGAAGTGAAATTACTAACTATGTAAATGTTCAAAAAGAGAAAGTGTAGTTTTGTAAAGTGGTCATTTCTTGTTCTTCTCATTCTTTTTGTGTCCACCAAGTAGGTGAAAAAGAAAAAAGAGTGATCAATTTAAGGTGAGAAAGAGAGTGTGGGTGAGAAATAACAGATAAGAGGAAAATGTATTTATTGGCATTAAATTGTTTTGAAGTCAGTTGAAAATGCCTGTCTTGTTGTTGTTGTTGTTTCGTTGACAGCAAGTGAGTGAAGATGAAGAAAGAAAAATAGGAAGAGAGAAAGAATGAATGTATATCAACAAGAATATGTCAGGCTTGGTGTCTTGAAATTTCTCCCTTACATTGTGGTGATGTCCTTATCAGATCCCTGCTCTTGTTGGACTCATTTGGTTGGTCAAGAGATGTAGATAAGTACTCAAATCAGGTCACATGATGGCTCCAACCAAATACCCATTTTCTTTTGTGTTAAGAAAATTGATAGGAATCATAGTTCCATTTGTTATTTCCTGTTCAATCAGAATCCCGAATCTTAATTTTCAAACTGGCTTGTGAAATTTGCCTTAGTCTGTTTTGTTTATTTATTTATTTATTTTTTGTTTTTTTTAAAATGTTTTCAGTATTTCTCCTTCGATTTTGTGGGTGTGCAATTCTACTTTTTGTATTTCAGTTAATTGTTGGATGATATAGGATTTGTATCCTATAAATATATTTATACTATTAGATATTATAAAATCTTAATATTGAAGCTGGTATTACTATGCTTATTGCCCTAATACCTACCAAAGTTACTGTTATTATTGCTAGTATTCATTTTTCTTTTATAAAATATAAATTAGTATCATACCTAGCAATTTCTCATACCAGTGCTTTATCTTTTACAAAGATATAGTATACATTCATAATAGTATGTTGTTTTTATTTCTTAAACCAATTAACAAAAAATAAACTATCATAAATTTGTGGTTTTGTGGTTCAATTTCACCTTCTTTACAGCTATTTTAAAGTCTGGTGGCAATAATAATGGATTTTTGCTGTATGGCCATTTACCAGTTATTGTTTTTTTTTTGTTTTTTTTTTTAACCCTGGAACACTAACCATCAATTAAAGTTACACCATTACTAACCATGGGTATATCATACCCGATTTTGAAAATATGAAAAAAATATTAAATATAAATCTTTATTTGAAATATTTTACATGCAGGCACTTCAAAATTTGTACTTTGAGTTAACATTAATAGGTGCTGAAAAATTTATTATTTAGGTAAGAAAATCAGGAACTGAAAATTTAATTAAATTGTAATTTAAATGGCGTCATTTGCACTGGGTACCCATAGTTAGTGTTCTCGGGTTAAATGATAGAGGAAATGGAAAATCATAAACTCCTAATTAAAATATTCTTTACAATACCTTTGAAACCAATTTCAAAGAATTTGTGGCTACAGAAACTGAAAAATATAAAATGGTTAAAAAATTAAAAAATATATCAGTCAGTTGTAAAAAGTTTTTCAGTCCATGTATTTTATAAAACAAAATTATAAAATTAAGAATTTACTAAGTTTTGATAAATTACTTAATGAAAGCAAATACAAATCAGAACACAGAAACATGCTAAAATACACTACAATTTTTCAAAATGGTACAAACTGCAAGCAATAATAAAAAAGATGGGAAATTTGAATGAAGAAACTCATTAGGAAAGGTAAAATTAATACAAGCAGCTATACACAAAAATAAGATATCATAGTAACTAAGAAGTCAAACAACAATAATTCTTATTATATTTTGCTGTAAATTTCAAGACAAATTTTTCCAGATTTAAGTTTTCAGCTCTATGCTTGTTCATGACAATTGTGCCTAAACTGTTTAGTCTGCTTTCAGCCATAGTTTCTCAAGAGTCTGTTTAGATTGGGGAAAACACCTAACCAATTGCTCACCCACTAACTATAGGGGTAATAGGCAGAGAGGGGAAAGCGATGGGAAGTAACAAAAAATAACATTGCCTCTGAAACCACAGCAACTTGAGGAACAAAATGACTATGGGACTGACTTCACAAGTCACAGTGTCTTTCCAACTGCCGACTGCTGTTTTTTCCCCAGCAACTTACAGAACCCAAATCTTGACCAGTTGCAGTGAGGTTTGTATCTAGCTAGACATACCAAACTGTCCTGCCATTAACAGGGAAAACCCAGATTTACTTTATGTTGACAAATATGTTCACATACGATCCAAGGCCTCTTTTGCATCTGTACAGATGTACATTCACCACAAGAACGTCTTAATCATTTGCAGCCTTTAAAAGCTATGTTCAGAGAGTCACTGCGAGAGTCACTGCAATTTAAACCAGCTAAAAAAGTTGATAGAAAGTGTCTTTGTACGGATGCATAAACTCTAGTAAGCATTTCCAAATGTCATGATTTTCACTCTATGAGACACTTTGCACTGTGACATTCTGCTTTCAAATACTGTACATCAAGTAAATATGTTACAGGTATTTTATAGTGTTGTTGTTGTTTTCTATAGAAAGCAAAGTTGAGACAGTTTTGTTCAAAACAGTTATAAAGTTCTCTTACAGAACTAGTCAGTCTATTTCCAACAATTTCAGTCATAATGGAATCTTCTAAGTATTGTGGCAAGCTGCTTTCCCTTTTTAGTTTGTCCTATTCCAGCTGGTTGTCATTAATTAACTCAATGGCTTGTTCTCTTATTTCATGTGCTACATACTTTCCCTATCTAGCTTTTATCTTTAGCAAAATCAGCAACGCAATTGCATCTCAACTTGGTTACAGAATTCAAGGTGAGTGAAGAAGTTTGCGGCATATCTAACAGTGGCTTAATTCAAAGTTCAAAATAAAAGAGGAGAATGCAGAAATTTGCAGACAATGGTATCAACAGAGACTTCACCGCAATATGCCTCTCTGATGACATCATATTTTTACTAACATGTGACAAATTATTTAAAATAAATTTAAATATATGACTCACAGCATAGCATGATGCATCTTGACATATCCACCATGTCTCTGATAAGCTTTTCAACTCCATTGGGAGATTTCTACTTTCTACCTACAATTGCATAAAATATGAATGAACTGCAGATGAGGCCATGAAAAGGTACAGTTTCTGCTGATTTGTCATTTTTCCCACAGTCAACCACCACCAAGTTCAGACAATGGGCATGACAGTGAATATAAACTGCTGAAGGAACAGTTGCACATCGTTTTGCTTATATGCCAACATTTCTTCCGTTTATGACTGAAGCACCATAGTAGCATTGAACAACACAATTCTGGGCATCAATACCAACAGATTTCAGTGTAGACAATCTGCTTTGCAGAAGTGATGCATCATCAAGTTGAAAAGCTGCATGATATCCAATAAATTCTTCATAGATGACACTCAAAAATGTAGTCTAGAACAACTGAGAGCTGCTCAGTTTAGTAATATCTTGTATTTCATCTGCAATTAATGCAAAAAAAAACAGACATCAACACTTCAGAAGCTATTTCTTCCTTGATTGTAGTTGCAATGATAGACAGAAATTCATTCTGAATATTATGATGTAAGTACCTTGGTCTCCCTCAACATGTTCAAGCCCTCTTTGAAAAATCTGCTGCAGTGCAGCATGCCATAAAATAAACATCAAAACACTTAAAAAAAGTGTCTATTTTTATGAACTAACTTAGCATGATCTTCATTCTGTTTTTATGCTTGTGAATTTGCATGCATATATATTTAATTATATTTATTTATTTATGCACTGAAATATGACTGTGATTGTCTTGACCTTATTTAAACTTCTCAGGCCCATGTCATCTTAAGAATTCAGTCTTACATGTATCCAATATATAGCATTTACAGACGTTTTCTAAACCTGGCTTTAAATTTAATGGAAAAATTGACATGTCGCTAAAAATGAGTTTAAAAAATTGTGTATGTATATGCATGTGCATACATATGTATATACTAGTTTATGTATGTATGTATGTATGTATGTATGTATGTATGTATGTATATGTTTGTCCATATGTAGGTATCTATTTGTGTGTGTGTCTATCTCTTTTCTCCTTGTTTTATATTTACATAACTTTACAATAATCTAAATCTAATGCTTTGTTAAACTTAGACTTTAAAATTCATAGTCTCTAACATTAGTTCATAATAGATATATATATAAATTTTTTTAAAATAATTTTTTATTTTTATTATAAAGTGAAACTAACAGTCAATTAGTAATACTAATTTCTATTTAAATCAAATATTAACATTAATATCCTAATAAATTATTCTTAAAGTCTGTTCTTGTTCCCAAAATTAGAAATTACTTGTATCTTTGATTGGTCACCACAGACTATTTGACAATGTCTCCCTGGTTGTTAAGGAGTTTTGGCTAGTTTGAACCTTTTAAAACTCTTGATAAGTCACAAGTAGTGTCAAAATAAAATAGCTACTTTTGATGTGATATTGTAACATAAATATGTTATAAATTCTAAAAAACAAAAATATATATATATATATATATATTCAGAAATTATACAATGGATATGTTATAATATCACTACAAAAGTAGCTATTTTGCTTTGATACTTCTTGTGTCTTGTCAAGTGATGTGGTTTATTTTAAATTGAATGGTTTTAAAAGGTTAAAAACAAGCAAAACCCTTTAATTAGGGAGGCATTGTTGTATGTACAATGTGGACCAATCAAAGTAAAGCAACTTCTAATTTAGAGAATATGTGGGCAGACTTAAATGTAATCTTGGGGGGCATTAGTATTAATATTTGATTAAATTGAGATCAGCATTATTAATTAACTATTATATCTACTTTATTATTGTTGCTAAATTTTAAAAAATTTTCTAAGTTTAACAGTTTATTAGATTAAGAAAGTTATTCATATATTAAACGAGGAAGAGAAAGAATGCATGCATAAAAAAACCTACAAACATTCACACATGGAAAAATAGATGAGTATATTCACAAATACTGGCAAACAGACACATATACAGATTAATGTACCCACACATATATACATACATAAATTACAAAATTTAGCTTTTATCAACTTGTCAATTTGTCTGTTAAATTTTAAAGCTCTATTTGTATACATTGCTACATATTGGATACATTCAAGGTGAATTCATAATGTGACCAGCCTTGAATGGAACTAGAACAATCCACTCCAGTGGATAAAATAAAAGGTTCAGTTCAAAATACTAGTCACCTGAAAAAGGCTGGAGTTTACAACAGCTGAAACATTGTGAATATGGCAACAAAAATGATGGAAAATGTGCGAAGTCAATGACAGTTTAACATGACACACTTGGCTGGTTTTTATGGTGGCATTCTTTCTAGTTGCTAATCCTTAATATCTTCTGTCTTGAGTCCTTCCTATTTCAAGCCACTGTTGCTGTGGGCATCATATCTCTTTTAATGAGGCTCCAAAGACATGTCAATCTCTTTTTGTCAAATTATTTGATAGGTAGAAATTCTTTTTCTGGTTCCATTCTTATTTTATATAGCAGAAATTATGCATAGATTTTACTGCATTTTTGTATGTTTTTGCCACAAA
The DNA here is from genome assembly GCA_037127315.1 of Ascarosepion bandense. NCBI lineage: Eukaryota > Metazoa > Mollusca > Cephalopoda > Sepiida > Sepiidae > Ascarosepion > Ascarosepion bandense. The sequence goes on along the minus strand of JBBBDQ010001745.1, from coordinate 2,274,891 downwards.
TTATTTAAATGCTGGTGGACCATGAGTATCTGGTGTTTTTCATAGTCTTTAAGTTTTCTTCCTCTTTTTATTTGTGAGAGAAATTTGTAGAGGAAAAGAGTGAAAGATAGAAAAAGAGATAAAGATTTTCAAGAAAATGCTTTGTTTTAATTTAATTTTTTTTCCATTTGTTTGTACATTTTTATTTTTATGTTTTATTTTATTAGATTCATGACAGTTTCAAATGTAAATGCACTTACGCAATAAAGGGATTTTACTATCATCCTACAGCTTTTTAAAAAAAGAATTTTTTCATCTGGGTTTTATGAAAGTTATTTATATTCTTCTTTGCTTTGATAGTTTTTTCTTTCTTATATATATATATATATATATATATATATATATATATATATTTCTTGTTTTGAGGAGCCAAGCACCAAGCCGAACACCCACCCCAACCAGCTGCTGTATAACAATTAATTCTACTTCATTCTATTTATTATTATAGGGTGATGCTGACAATCCAAAAATTAATGCTATATACATGATGAAGGGAACTTTGGATGGTAAGTAACAATTTATGAATTTTATTTATAATTTCATGACTTGATATTAATTTTCCTATTGCTGTTTTAAAGTTTTAAACCAAATGTGCTATTCGTTTGAAAATGAAGGGATTTTTCCCTTCGGTGGCTTCAAAATTTCACCAATCAATTTTTAATATAAAATGCGAAGCTATTTTTTATTACTTCCATTGAAAAATTATATGATTTTAAAAAAAATTTAATTAGTTGAATAAAAACAGTTATTTAATAGTTTATTGATTCATCAAAATAGAATAAAATAATCACTCTTTACGCAGCTGCTTAATTAAGGGAGACAACTCTTCAACGTCAACTTATTTTGTATTCTGAGTAAAAATTCAGAGCCCACAAGCAAATATAATTCCACATTCAACTGAGTTCAGTACAAACTACATATCTCTGGTTTATTTGAATATATCTAAAGAATATTTGGCAAAAATAATGCAGAAGCTTATAAATTTTTAACAAACATTTTCATTGTGTATGTCTATGTATGGATATAACACACACACACACACACACACACACACACACACACACACACACACACACACATCCATTTTCTAAGTACTGTCTAAATTTATAAAAATTAGAAAATGTATGTATGTGTAATATATATATATATATAAAGAGAGAGAGAGAGAGATGTAATCTCATACTATAGTGATAGTGGAGCAGTCTATTTTATTTACAGGGGTGTAAAAAATAAATAAGAATAATATATACCCATATACAAAAAAATATGCACACACTTATAGATTTAGAGAATTCCCTAAATATTCTTAAAGCTTGTTGTGTAAAGAAAAGTAAATTGAGGACACAAAATGATATAATTTATTGCCTAATAAATTAAAGTGACTAAACATTGTTGAATTTTTATCTTTTTTTATGTAATCATTATTTACATTTATATTTTATTTTATTTTGTTTTATTATTTATGTGTTAATTTATTTTAAATATTTAAAAATCTTAAGTTAACCATTTTCATTTAATTTTTAAAATTTTTTATGATTATGTATGATGCATGTAATGGATATCAGCTCAGAATGAGAAATTGGTAGAGCTGGTTTGAATTTGTTGTATTCACTTACTTGCAAATACCCTTTGGAAAGGTATTAATCCATCTTTCCTCCTCCAGCTGTTGGCTAAATGGTAGACCAGATTGGGTTCTATATCCTTGGTTGACAACCAGTCTACCACAAAAAAAAATGGCAACCTACTGCAGGAAAATCTTTTGCCTAGTCAGTCATGGGTTGAAAGAGAGATGATCATTCAAGCATCTATCATGTATAGCACTTAACTGATCAACTGATGTTGGCTTTAGAAAGAATTTTTTTTAAGTAAAGATATTTTTTTAAAAATCCAGGTCATAGTTTATAATTTTTGCAAGAAATGATAATTGCACTCTCAGGAATTTTTTATCTAAGTTATTTTCTCTTTTAATAAGTATAGCATGATTGAGATTCAAAATTTGAAAACTTAACAATATTTTCCCACTACATAAGCAAAGATTTTATTTCCTAACTTATATTTATAAAAGAAGTAATTGTGTATTAATATAAGTTAAAAAATAAAATTTTCACTAATTACCTTGATAAAGTTCAAGGGACAAAACATGTTGGTAAAGTAAAGCTTTCCTTTTGTCTTTTATTTACATATATAAATATTAATATGATTATTGATTACTTCCTTCTGAGGATTCACATGTTTCATCATACCATTCTGGGTTTGGAGGTAAAGAATATAGAGAGGATAGTTCTTACCTGTCCATGTGTTTTAAACTAGTCCATCAAGATGATTCTGAAAACACTAGAAGATTGAACATGATTTGGAAAATGAAAAATCTGCAAATTTTTCCCAGTTCAGGTCTTCAATTTATTCAGTGTTGATTCATACAGGTTTCCAAAATGTCAGTAGTCAATACTAATCATCACCAAAACACTAATGGTCAACACTAACCAATAAAAACATAAACAAGCAGTAAAAATATATGTTGCCTAGTACTTAAATGTGACAGTTTATATAGACATCCAGGATAGTCATGATTTGCCAAAAAATTTTCAAGGCTTGTTGTTGTTTGTTCATTTATGTGTTGTTGTTTTGTTTGTTTTTTGTTTTTTAGAGAATACACATGAACCATCCTCATTTCATCCAGAAAAGTGACTACTCTCATTGCTACACTCCTCTCTCTCTTCTCTTGATCAACAAGTAGGAGATGGACATTTTTTTTGTCAGTTGCTTCTTTGCTGGGTGGGGGCTTCACCATATGTTTGGACTACTGCCAGAAAGTTATTGAATGTGCACAGGTCTATTTTGAGTTTACTGTTCCTCATTGATGATTCATCAGTTCTGCTCACTACCAAAAGTTTATCCCATTACAAATTGAAGGTACCTGACATGACTCAGCATGTCATTGACCAAAACAGATGGTGGATTAACAACTAGTCATTTTTCCTGTTACAGATTTGGAGGTACATCATTTCTAGAGTGGTTTAAATCACACAATGTCTCCTATCTTGTATGTCTCAGGCTCCATCTTGACTTTTGGTGAGGGTACTGCAACAATACCTTTTAATCTAATCTCATTGGAGATTAGATTAGATTACATTGTTGCATGTAGTAGGGCTTGTGGTACTATCTTGTTTTTTAATATTGTTGGAGCTTGATTTTCCACCCATTTCCACACTGCAATCCATACTTTGCTTGTAGGTTCTTTTTTATTTATGGTAATGGCAACACAGAGGTATAGTTTACTGCTAAGAAACTCCAATGCTTCTGATGCTTCATAACTCCACCCATCTCCCTAAAATGTGTTCATGCTGATAAGCAAGTTGGACTCCAGTGACCTTTCTTGAGTCACCAAAACGTTAACATTGACAAGATTGCCACCACACGGTTGAATGTTGATAACCCCAACTCCACTGCATACACTGATATCACCATTGATGTTTATTAAGCAGACAGAGCCTCCTATACATGACAGGAGGTGGCATGTATATGATATATTCTTGCTTGCTACTGATTGGGAACAATCTCAGTTGACAAGGGCAGAGCAGTTTTCCAATAACTTAAATTGCAATTACAGGCAGTGTTGTGTTTGCATTCATTCTAGGGAAGAGATTAACACTGATCTCTGTCCTAGATGGTATGTGGCCTACATCTTGGCAACAGTAACAACACATTGCTCTGCATGGTTCCTTTCTCATACCTTGCTTTTTCTGCAATGACTCAGGAAATCTCTTGCCATGTGGTTCAGACTGTTGCAATTATAGCAAGAGATATTGTGAACACAAGGAAGAATTCATTTTTTTCACTTAATGTCTGCATCAATGCTTAACCTGCTTTCATTGCTTTATCTTACATGATTTTCACAGGATTGAGTCAGCTGGTTGATAGTCAGTGCATCCATACTGGATGATGCACAAAAAAGTTGCTTCACCTTGTCTGGCAGCCTCACCACAGTCACTCATACTGCTAAACAGAATCACAAGTTTTCATTATAATTCTGCCAGACAGATGTTAACAAATGCACTGTGTCATGGTCACCTTGCAACAAATTGCTCATATGCCATGAACAAATCTTTTGCAAACACTATATAAAGTGACTTTTATTAAATCAACACTCCCTTAACTGCTGGTAGACCACCTCATGTTACCCTCACAGGGTTGACATGTACAGACCACTTTATGCAACATGTCTTCTCCCCTATTGAATGAATGGACAAAATGATGATCCATTACATTTATGATCAGTTTTGGGTCAAAGTTGTTATCAACTTTCATTGATATTAAAATAGCTTTAAGTAAAATGTTTTGTGCTGATCACCAAATCATCAATTGTCAATATCTCAATATTAATGTTTGCTACAAACTATTACCAAAACACTAATAGTCAACACCAATAGTTACCAAAACACCAACCTATAACTGTTTATATAGACATGCAAGACAGGCTCAGGCTCTTTTATTCATTTACACCAGAGAATACACATGATCTGTGGGTGTTTTGTTCAACAAAGAAAGTGACTACATGATATGTTGTATATGGCCAGACTATCATATCTTTGTAATTAGACTTAAACTAGACTTCTCTTCTTTCTAAACAATAATTAAACACTAACAGCTAGTAAGCTAACAGTTACTTATAGATATTTGCTGTAATTTTAACATTGACTGGTTTGATTAGAGCAATGCAATCTCAACAAATACATAGCAAAACTTTCCTTGGATATAAATCCATTTTTGGTTGTGCTTTAGCCTGTTCTCATCACTTAAACTATTTCCTACATTTCTTTTAAAATATCTATATTTTTATCACCAGTCACTAATCTGCTTAAAAGTGGCAAGATGCAGTCACAAGAGTATGAAAAAGTGAAGGTACATTCTACTACTTTACAGTTGACGTCTGTCAAAAAATCATGGAAAACCCATTTTTCCAAGTTTAAGTGTCTTTCAAAATTGTTGATGGTAACTATTTAATGCCAGGGATTCTCTTTTTAACCTAATTCTTCAAACACAATTATATTGATCAAGTTTATATAAAAGTAGGCAGTCATTAAACTCAATATGACAATCTGTTCATAGCACATATTTGATATTGAAGCCACCTTTTCTGAACTTTTTCAACCATTTTGCAATTAGTTTAATTTAAAGATTCTATTCTGTGAGCATCATAAATGTTTCAGGTTGTTTCTGTTGCATTATTACATTCCATATTAGTGCTGAACCTTCCTAATTATTCTTTAGACATATTCATCTTTTATAATATCAAGTTAGTAAATCATACTGTGGTCATATAACTTTTTTAAAACTATGAACACATAATGCATATTAGCATGAATTGTTATATTTTAGGCACTTTAAAAAAAGTGAAAATATTATTCACTATATTACTATCTGATTTCAGATGTTGAATGACAATATATAAATAAAATATTTTTCTATCAAATATTCATGGAAATAAAATTTGTTTGCAGTCAGTGATTCTAAATGTTGTGACACGATAACTAGGCATATATGTATTTTTAAAATAGAAAATAGATTAGAATAGAAAATAGTTTAAAAACATTTAACAAAAGTGAAAAAGAAGAGGAAAAAAATAAATAAATAAACGCTTTTTCTTTTATGAGAAAAATTGTCCTCCGGTAAATATTTGACTCAGTTCAGCAGGTAGGTTTTCGATAACCCGGTCAAAGGCTGTCCTTTACTGTATCTTGACTACACATTAAGCCTTTTCCGGTGGAAGCCTTATTAAGATAAAAAAAAAAAGATAACTGAAATTTCAGACTTACAGTCGCCGGTGTTTGTCACCGGTGGTCTAAAGTATTTCCAGATTTCCGGATTTCCGGTCAATTTTGGATAAATTCAGGTAATTTTTCCAAGTCAGTCAGTTAAGACAAGTTAAGTGAAGGGGAGCCCCGCCGGGCGCGAGCTTGAAGTAAGATTCTCCGTTCGTCTTGTTTCGTTCAGTTCGGATTTGTTGATCTCCATTAATTAGAGTTAGAGCTGTGTGTCACATTCGCCTGCCCCAACCGAAAAGGCTAACTCTAAACGAAATAAAGCATCCTTTTCAACTCATCCAAGTTGTGGAAGTTTGTTCCGTAGAGTCAATCTTGTACCCCTAACTGTTCGTCCGACATTTTCAACAATCTCCTGGCAACATCACAGCGTGAAGAACGGCCACCGGAGAAATTGTTAGGACGGTCAGTTGGGGTGGTACAATGTTATGAATTTTAGAAAATGTAAATTTTAGATTTTTAGTAATTTACTTTTAATGTAATTTCAATACATGTAATGAAAATGTACATTTCTGTATATTTTGTTACATTTTCAAGTTTTAAACTAAGTATTAATTAAATTAAAAAAAAAAAACTAGTATATCTCACTTCCACATTTAGTATATGACTTCTAAATGTTTGAACTTATTGAGAATTGGATGCAAATTCTCTTCCATCTGAAGTCTTTAAAAATGACTACCTTTTGGATTTGTAAGTTAAGAATAAAGTACTTGGAGCCATTCACATCAAAAACATTCATTTCCCTCATGTAAAGCAATCTTTCTTTTTTTTTTTTTTTCCAATGTATTTTGAGATTGTTTGTTAAAAGTTATGCTTTTCAGAATTAATTACATGAAAGTCAATTAAGATGTTTTTTTCATGTCATTACTGGTTTCAGTTTCTTTGACCCAAACACTAATTCATAGACTGTATTATCAAAAGATGGTTTCTTTTTCTTATTATTATATGAGAGAGACAGATGCAGTAACATCAATTCTAGGAGGCAGTGGAAAAAATGAACTTTATGTGAGCACTCCTTGGCTTAGCATTTCACCACATGTGGTCTTAGACTGTCTATGGAATCTGTGTTTGGAAAGCATATCAACACTTCAAAATTCAGTAGCCCTATGCCAACTTGGTAGTTTTTTTTTTTAGTCTTATATTCAAAACTTAAACCAAGGTAATCCATTATTGTTAGAATATCATGCCCATGGGATATTCTGGTCAACTGTTGACCATCCTGACCCATCCTCTACATTTTGTAACAAAAACAATGCATTCAAATGAAGGAAAGTAATCTTTGTCTCATTGATCACTTCTTAATCATGAAAAGTAGATAAAGATGTGTGTCCCTGACAGTGCCTATTGTTGTTGCTACAATGTCAGTTCAGTCATTTTGCAACAGATTTTTTTTATTTTTAAACTTACGTTAAAATTTTTTAAATCTATCAACTATATGATCTGCATCTTTGTTTTGTAGATGTACCCAAGTTGCCGTCCCTACCTGGTGCTGAACCTCCCCAGTTGGAAGATGATGAAGAAGAAGAAGAAGAAGAAAGTCCAGAAACTAAGTCCCCATCAAAATCTCGCCGTCCGTCAGGGCCAAAAGCTCAAGATCCCTATGCTGCCGATGATACAAGTACAATGTTGTTACCAGTGTTTGTGGCCATTGGCGCCTTCATCCCACTTCTTTTTTGTCTATGCAGGTTATGATGACTGTTATGTTATGTTTAACTACAAAATACCACTTTTACTCTTGAGACTTTCACTAGTTTCATCAACCTTTTCAATGAAGAAAATTTTACAGAACATTGCATCAATCACTCATTAGGTGTCAGGTATTTCAGCAGAGTCTTGCTATGTCTTTCTCAATTATAAGAAAACTTAGAAAAAACTAAAAAAATAACATTAAAAATAATAAAGAGTATTACAATTGGGAATGTATAAATTATTTTTACCTTTTTATTTCAGTTAAATGAAGAAATAAGTTTTCAGAGTGAAGAAAAACAAAAAATTTAGTTCAATGTAAAACTTTTTTTTTCTTTTTTTTTTTTTTTCAATGTTTTCTAAAGTTTTCTTTTTCTCTCTTAAAAGTTGGATATTTTGACATATATTTTATAAAAGTGGGTCTTTTGTTTATTTTGGAGTATAATTTAGATTTCAAATTACTCTAAATTTATTCAAGTGGTAAATTGAAAGAATTTACAGAGTTTAATTTTTTTCCAAACTGGCATTTGTTTTACAATTTTGTTATTTCATTTAAAGGAAAATAAAAAAAATATATTAAAACAAAAAAGAAATTTGACAATATGCAACAAAATGTTATGCTCAGTAATGGTCTTTTTTTTTTTTTCTTCAACTGAATATAGCACCCAGATGTGGGTAATGCCCAACTCCTGGCCGTCCTCAGTCACTTAAAAAAGATGGACATTCTTAATAACAAAGTTTTTAATCATGCACTTTATTTTTATTGAAAAGAAGTTTTCTTCTTAAAAATACTTAAAATATGTGAGGACAAATTCTGACTTTTTAAGATTTTAACCCTATGAAATTGCATTATGTGAGTGAAGTATACATTCTACGAAAAGACAAGCATATACGTGATTCTACACGGGATGCTGTGGCAGCTTTTATGGTTTATTGACATTCCGCTGGTTAATGTTATAAAATAAGAAATAAAGAAAAAAAAAATGGTAATTTTATATATTATTGTTTTTATGACAAATATCTTTCTGGAAGAGAGTCTTTATCATTAGAGCATTTGTTCTTACAATCATTTGAACACCAAAGTGAATGTGTGCACATTCCAACTAATCAGTATTACACATCACTAGCAATATTGTTTTCACTCAAAGTATTAATTCAGTATGATTTTTTTTAAATATTTTTGCTAGATTGATTTTTATTACATTCCATAATTTGTTTTATTAATATTAGCATTAAAATATGTGAAAAAGTCTTGGAAAAAAGAATTCTGTAATTTTGTGAGTGAGGAATTTTTTATTGGAATCTAGCTTATTTAGAATGTGCACGCATCTTCTGTTTTGCTTTACTCAATATTTTCAATCATATAAAACTATTGAAATATAAGCAAACTTCTTCACAAGGTTTTATAAGTTCAGGTTATATAACAAACTTACCCTGTCTAAAAATTCCTCATTCTAAAACTCTCAAAAGTTTAATAGTTGTTCCAGATTTGCTGAATTTTATTCACAAAATAATGCAAAAATATGGAAATCTGAAACCATAAAAATTAATCTAAATGCCATTATGTTGCAAAATATAATAATGAATTTATTATTTTAAAAAGATTTTGAATTTGAGTTATAAATTGTTCTTTAAACTATTGTTTTAAAACAATTCATTATTTTATTATTGCTGCATGAGTTTTTTTAATTTCAAATTGTGACTGAAAATGAAAAATAGGCCTACAAACAAATAAAGATTAAGAAAAAAAAATTGATGCCCAAAAATGTTTTGCGTCCTCTTTGAATAGAAATTGATGAAATTTCATTTTGCAGAGTTTGGAAACATTTTATAACTCCAGAGTTTCAACAAGAATAAATTTTGTTTCCATTTGTACAGAACTGTTTGAACTGCAAGGTAAGCTTGATTTATATCTGAAACATATAACATATAAACATATGTTTATGTTAACATATAACGTATAATCCAGAACCTATACTGGGAGCAAACACTACATACAGATTAAAAATGTTTTCAGTAAATACACAAAATAGAAAGGGGTGTAAGAAAAGGATGTGTCTACTTCCCAGACAGTAAGGTAATCCTGAGAGAATTAACTCCTACCAGGATTCATTATTGGCAGCCATGATTTTAATAACATAAGATCTGCAGAAGACAGTGTTGATAGCAGACATAAAAAAGATATCAATTGTAAGACAGGATGTATGACTCTTAGCAAAAGGAACAGCCAAAGATGCAAACTGAATTGAAGATGTTGAAATCAAGACGGTACAAAAATTTAAATATCTAGAAAGTGTTTTGAGAAAAATTGCAAGACCAAAATCTGAAGTTGCATTGAAATAGCAAAAAATGTCTTCCAAAAGCTAAGTAAAGTATTAGGAAACAGGAAAATTTTGTTAGAAACAAAGAAAAGAGTACTAAACTTTTATGTAATGAATGCTGGACAATCTATTTACAGAGGAAGTAACTTAAGGTAGCAGAAATGTGGTTCTACATAAGAATGCCATGGACTGAATATTTAAGTAACCAGAAATTTTTTAAAAAAATGGAAACAAAAAGGACACTTACAATCAGAAAGAAACAATTGAAATGTCTATAACACATGATGAGCAAAGTGGGCTTGGAGAATTTAACACTCACAGGACACTGAAGGTGAGCAAGCAATATCTAACAAGCTTGTGTAATTGGTTGGCAAAACAGTGACTAGGAGAAATAGCAAAAAGACAAATCTTACTTGAGCCACAAAGGACAGGATGTTACAATAGAAATAAACGTTGTTATTTCAGTTTATCATTTGTATTATAAATGTTTTATAAAATATAACAATCACTTTTTTATTTTTTATATTTGAAAACTAATTTATCTAGAATAAATGTTATTTTCTAAACATAAATGATGAATTTATGAAATCCTGACATATTTATTTTTAAATTTGAAGAATACTTGCTTAATTGCTTTTAAAATTCGCAAGAAAGTATTATAAAATTAAATACCAATCTTCAAACAAGTATCATTATAATCAGTCTAAATACTTAAAGAATATTTTATTCAAATTTGATAAAAATCCAATAGCAGATTTACATTTTTTTTTTAGATATCAAATTTATCAGAACTGTTATCTTCTGTCCTGCAAGATAACTAACCAAACTGCCTTCTAAACAAATTTTCTCTCATAAAAGTTTTTCTAGATTTCACAATCTAAAATGGCCCAAACATGCTCAACAGAGGTATGACAATAGACTGGATTAACCTGGAGTGTTGCTTAATACTTCTAAAGATATTTCTTTTTGTAGTATAGAATCTCATTCTCCAGGAAGAAATTTTTTTTTTCAAATAACCATTAGTGAATACTGAATTTGCTTCTGTAAAATGCATAGATATGGTTCTAATATGATATTTCCAACACATTACAGAAATTTTGACTACTGCTTCCACTTTTTTCTGACATAACAATCTCCAAATGTATATTCCCCCAGTTTAGAAATTAAGTAAATGAAGATTCAACTGAAAAGTTATACTAAACTTCCAAGTGTCTGTCTTCCAAATTAATTGCTTCTCTTGAATATTAGCTGAATTATTTTCTTTTGGCTGCACTGTTGTAATTTGTATAATGAACATACATTATTGGATTGATTTATACACACATTTTCCAGAAGAAATTCTTATAGTTACCAATCCCATTGCAAATCCTTTTATAATTCAGGTCAATCTGAACAAAACAGTAATTTTCTTTTATTACTAACTTGAATGATTATTCAATAAAAATTAAATGTTCAATTTCAATACTATTTGATACCATTCCATTTCAAAATCTAATGAGTATATGTTTAGGAAAGGTCAAATCTAAGTATCTATTTACTTCTGATATGTGTGTACATTGTAAAACAGTCAATCCATTTAGTATTTTATAGTAAATATTGTACATAATCAATTCAAAAAAGCTTTAAAAATGTGTATATTTAGAGAAAACCTTTTGCATTAGAAGTTTCCTATAGATTATAAATTTATTATTAAGAATATAAGAACAGCTGACTATTGCAAGTACTGCCAACACATGCTCTATGTAACAGTCATCAGAAGGTGCTTGGTGTCATCAAGAAAGAATATTCTCTATTTCAGGCCCTGCCTCTGAATGGATTTCACTGCATTCCAAAATCACATGTGTTTGTTTTCTTTTGGTGGGTCATTTTTGAAGCCAACTGCATCATTTCTTTTGGTTTATCTTTGGATGTGTTTTTAATGTTGCACTTTTTCTGTGCTTGATTTCAATGAATCTCAGCCATCTCCTCAAGTGTATGCTTGTTCTGCAGTCAAAACCTCAACATGTAGCCTATTACTCCAAATCTTTACATTCCTCCACTAATTTTCCAAACAACTCTTTTTTCCAAATTTGAGCAGCATCAATTTTGACCTCATTTGGGGCTGTGAGGTCAACAAGGTGAACAAACTTCTTGGCACACCAGCTTAGCAGATTTGATTTTTGGTTGATTGGTATAGGAAAGAATGTTTAGCAGCAAGGCTGATCTGTTATCTCTCATTGCCAATTCATTGTCTTGTTATTTTCAACTAGTGTTTATAATCAGAGAATGATTATAGAATATTTTACATTCTATAATTATTTTCTGATGTTAATAAAACATAAGATTGCTTCTATAATGTTTCAGAAATAATTTTATATTTTTATTTCATCTTCAGTCTATTACAGAAATACTTCCTCTTTCTACAGTGAAAGGCATGTTGATCTCACATGCCATTCATGTTAATGATTAGTTCTCATTGATGTTTATAAATATGACTTTAAAATTGGATATTCAGCTCAATGAAAACTAGCGGTTTTGTTTGTTTTGTTTTTTTAACTTTGTTTTGTTTGCATTCTTATTGTTTCTTTAAATAAATTGAAGAAATTTGTTAAATCTTTCTTTTAATACTAATGTTCATCCTATACAAAGTCCAAGAATCAAGGAAGGTAGAGGGTTACTGTGTGGTGTTGTATGAGCATAAGAAAAGGCAAGAAGTAAATTTTATGAGCTTATGAAGGAAAAATAGCAGTTAACCTTAGATTTGAAGAGGACAAAATTATAGGGATTGGGAAAACATCCTGCCAGGAGTCTGTTCAATAAAGCAGCAGTCTTGGGAAGATGCTATCTGAATAGAACTTTCTTCTTACTAATGGAATATGAAGGGAATGGGGATGATTGGTACTTCTGTATATGGCATGACAGGTCCTAGTAGATTGGATATATGAGTTCCATTTGAGGTTTGTGAAGAGCTTGAGTTTCAATAGATGTTCAAGGCAAGGAGTTTCCTTGAGAGAAGACCCCATCATGATAGGTGAAAGCTCAAATTCTGCTTAGTGATAGTGGAATATTACTAGTTTGATTTTAGCCATACTGAATTATACAAGCCAGTCTTTCCCCCATTGAGTTACCTGGGTTTGATCAAAGGAAAGATCTGCTAAGTTCTGGTCTTCCAGATGTTTGGAAGGGCACCTATAAACTGTTCTATCATCTCCATAGATAATCACTAATGCTGGAAGCATACTCATAGGCAGATGCTTAACATACAGTAGAAAGAGGGGAAGACTGGGGAAAAACCTTGAGAAATGCCAGCATTGGTTTTATGGGCTTCTGATGCCCAGTCATTAACAAAAACTTGCAGAGACCTACCTGTTAGGAAGGATTTGACAGAGAGCACTCTTCCAGAAATTCCATAGCTGGAGAGTTTATGTAGCAGCCCCCAATGCAAAACTGGTTGAATTTTAAGATATTTGCATAAAAGCCCTTTATGCACCTTCACCATACCTGTAGAAAGAGACAGCCATAAATACAAGTGTCCACAGGGGCTAAAGTAATTGGAGTTGAAGCTGTCAAGAGTTGCATCAGGGAGTTAAGAAATTTTTTTTTTTTTTTTTTGCCATAACGCTGTTGTGCCAACCTGATGATAATAATAACAATAGTTACCTGCTGGACAAGAAAAACTACGACAATATCCTTGTACCATTTTATAAAGTATGAACAACATTACTTGAAGTTAAAACCAGTTGCCAAGTCTGGCCTCCTTAGAGAAATTAGCCGAAATTTTCTTTCCATCACCAAATATTAGAAACAGGTTGGGAAAAGAAAGAACTGTAATTTTTTTTTTTATTTTGATATAAATATCATCTAGTGACTTATTTGGGTGTCGTCTATTTTACTTTAAATTTTGCATGCCCATCAACTCCTTGGTTTAGCTTGGTTTAGATAACCCAGTGATAATTCAGCTTAAGATCAAAAATCACAACATGGATAACAGAGGTTACAGTTAAAGAGATCAACTCAAATACTAGCTGCTGTGGCAACCCCACCAATGACCAACGGGTGTCGGCTGACAGCTTGTTCTTGGATCAGGATCGAACCTGACCAGGGACAGCAGGTCATGGTTCCTGCTATGCTGCCACATAGTGAAAACAACCAAGCCTTACAACAGTATATATAAGTCATTTACAAATGAAATATATATATATATATAAAATTATAATTTTTTCATATAAATTTTTATATATATATATATATATATAGAAAGATATATACAAATTTATATGAAATTATAATTTTATACCCCTTACTCCTACCTAAAGCAAAGGCTTTTATAATGAGGTGTTCAGACAAACTTTTCCAAATATTCCTTGATTTTGCTCTAAAATAGAATCTTCTAAAAAGAAGTTTGAGAAGGGAAATCTTCCTTTAAATTTTCCCACCAATCAGAGGCATTGATTTGAAATAACAACTGAGTGATCCTGGAAACCTGAATATAAACAAGGTCACTGGCTAATAAACTACAATAAGGAGCAACAAGTGTAGCACACATGACACAGGCTGAGAATTATAAAAAAGTTTATTGCATAAAACCTGTTGCTGGTCATCAAAGCCAACACAATATTAGTGCATTGTGTGCCAAAAATATATAATTTTTGGCCAATAATAAAATATGAAATAAAGCAAAAATATTACATTTGTGCATACTGTAAGAAAACACAATCAAATTAACATGGCAGGGCAGAAAACTCCTTTAACAAAAATAACATTACCAAGATGGATATAAAGTTTGTCATAAAAACGGCCAAGTTCCCAAACACACATAAACAAATGTGTAAGTATATACAATACTCTTCATTTACTTGAAAAGGGTAAATACCTGAAAAGTTCCAAATATATGTTATAAACTGCTTACAGTAGCATGAGAACAAACCAAAAACAATAAAGTACTGTTAACAAGATGCAAAGAAAAGAGGTGTTAAAATAAACTTGTTTGTATTATTGATATAAAGGATTTAGGCAGAATGTCCTTGTGGACAAGGGAAGCAATCTGTAGGATTGTAGTGTTCATAGAACCTAGCATTAAATCACGTGTTAAATCAGTTGATTGGAGTCATTGATAGTTTCTATGGCTGTCTGCCTGTGACTACTCTGAGTGTTGCAAGCAGCCGTCTTTTAAGTAGTCATGATACATAAGTAGTGGATACTTGATATTGCATTTTTTGTTATGTTTTTGTTTTAGTGGCAATGTTTGTGATTGGCTCTTTTTCAATCATATCGTACTTTTTTTTTTTGGTAGGAGGAATTGTTTTGTGCTTGGAGCCTCTGATCAGAGAACAACATTTTTATTTTTAATTTTGCTTTCTTAGCATTCACATCCTGCCAACAGGTTTTGATATGAAGTGAATCAGAGAGATATAATTTGAAGCAGAGTAAGACAGTTCCCCCAAATTTCATTCTGACTCATGGGTAGTGAGAAAATATGAGCAGAAAGGACATATGTATTTGTTGATTTGGTGTGTTTGTACTGTTGATATTAATGCATAATGAAGTCTTTGAAGGTTGTTGGGAGTTGTCCTCATGTTTATCTTTTTGGGAATTGTTTTAAGTACTTTTGGGTACTAAATGATTTCACCAGATTTGAAATCTTGTGGGTTTATATGCTCTCCAGACAGAAGTGGGTGAGCTGACTTCAATACTAGGTGAAGATTTTGCAAACATTATGAGATGGCAGACATGAGTGCAGTAGACCCAGTCAGTTTTGCCATTTTCTTTTCTTGTCTGAAGATTTTAAATTTCCCTCCACCATAATGTAAATGTGATGAGTGGGCTATGATTCAGATCAATTGTATAGAATCTTGTTTCCAACCAGTATTGAGTCTTTGTAGAGTTGAGGTACCCAAAAGATATATTCTTGAATATTAATGAGGAAATGCCAGTAGTGCAGAAAGCAATGGGAGAGAGGGGTGGTGACTGAAGTGCAAACACCTAACAACCTGACCAGTGATAGTATGCCACAGCATATCTTGGATTTAAGGTTAGTGGTCCTTGCAGATGATGATGTGAATGCTGAATATGGTTAATATGGTTAATATAGAAATAAAACAGCACCAATGCAAAGACTGTAGAGAGTGTGCAAAGCATCAACCTGGGCATGAGACTGTTATATGAGATGATCTTTTAGGAACATCGGGGGGTGGGGGGTAGTTTAAATGAAGAAGAGAAAATGAAATGTCACTTACTTCCTGGTTGGGAAGAAGTAGTAGTAGTGACAGGTGACAATTTCTTTTATAGAAAGATATTGTAGTAAGAGAGAATTATGTGAAGAAAGAAAAGCAATTATGCTTGAATGAAAATACGAGTTGGTGAATTTTGTTTGTTCATTTTGTACCTGAAAGGCTGCGAGAGAAGAAGGAGATTGGTTGTAAGAGAAGGAGATTTAAGAGTAAGTAAGTATGTGCTTTGTGGTGCAGTAGATATCAGCTCAGAATGAGAAATTAGAGAGCTGAGTTCAAATTCCAAATGAATTTGTTGCATTCACTTACATGCAATTACCCTTGGGAAAGGTATTAATCTGTCAATCTCCAGCTATAGGCTAAATAGCAGAAAAATTTGGCAACCAGTCTACCACAGAAAGTAATGCCAACCTACGACAGAAAAATATTTTGCTCAGTCAGTCATATCTCTTTTGAAACATGATCACCCAAGCATGTATCATGTATACCACATGAAGGATGATAAAAATCCTGGGAGAAGTTTTTTTTAACAACATTACTGACCTCAGCCCGCAGAAAGAATACACAGTGTGAGAAAGAAATACGAAGAACAAATTGGAAAAGGACATTTGAAATGGGACTCACTATAGGAAGCGATGGTGACATCAGCAAACAATATTGCCCCAAAGGAAATCAGAAGCAGAAGAAAAAACGAGTGGATAACTGAAAAAATTCTTGACATGATGCAAAGGAGACAAAAAATAACGCCAAGACATGGAAGGGAATACAGGAAACTACACAGGGAGATAAGGAGCAAATGCAGACGGGCTAAAGAGAAATGGCTCAACAACAAATGCGCAGAGGTAGAGAAACTGAACAGGACCAATAAAGCAGAGATGCATAAAGAGATAAGAGAACTGACAGGACAAAAAACCTGCTCCTCAACAGGATGCATAAAATCCAAGGATGGAACAATAATATTGGAGAAAGAGGAAATATTCCAGCGATGGGAAGAGTATATAAAGGATCCTTTCTGCAACAGGAGAGAGCAACCGAGAATACACAAGGATAAGGACAGACCAAAAATATTAAAGTCTGAAGTGGAAGCTGCAATGGCTAAACTGAACAGAAACAAGGCAGCTAGTCCAGACGGCATTGTAATAGAGCTGCTGATAGCCAAGGAAGAATTCTGTAAAGAGAAAATTACAGAAATAATAAACGAAATTTATAATAGTGGAATAATACCAAACGACCTATGCAAGTCAATTTTTATAGCAATGCTGAATAAGCCAGGTGCAAACAAGTGTGAACTACACAGAACTATCAACTTAATGAGTCACATTACAAAACTGATTGTCAGAATCCTGATGAATAGAGCGAGAAGTAGAATCAGGCCAGAGATAGGACAGGAACAGTGCAGGTTCATCAAAGACACTGAAACAAGGATTGCTATATTTATGATTAGGATGCTCTCCAAAAGAGCAATACAAATGAAGAAGGACTTGTACCTTATGCTTATTGATTATGAGAAGGCATTCGACAAAATATGCCACAAAGAATTGATGGAGATGCACAGCAGCCTTGAACATTTTTGGGAAAGACATCAGAGTATTCAAGAATCTCTACTGGCAGCAAACTGCCTGCATACGGACAGGTAACAATTCAGCAGATTTACAAAGATAGAAAGGGGTGTAAGACAAGGATGTGTCCTTTCACCAGATCTGTTCAACTTGTACAGCAAGAATATTTTGAGGACCCTAGATGCTATGCCAGGATTTGTTATCAGAGGCCACAATTTGAACAGCATAAGGTATGCAGATGATACAGTGCTGACTGCAAACACAGAAAGAAAACTACAGGACCCCCTACAGAAGGTAGCTGAGGAGAGTGACAAAAAAGACTACAAATAAACTGCAAGAAAACTGAATGCAAAAAGAGCAACCCAAAATGCCAAATACAGGTGGGGGATACTAGAATCAAGCAAAAATTTAAATACCTAGGGTGTGTTCTAACAGGAGATGGAAAGTGCAACACAGAAATCCGAAGGTGATTAGCATGGCGAAGTACGCATTCCAGAAGCTGAGTAAAGTACTAAGACACAGGAAAATTTCACTAGAAACAAAGAAGAGTGTGCTAGATTGCTATATGATGTCAGTTCTTCAATACAGCAGTGAATGCTGTACAATATCATTGAAGATGAGGAAAAAAACTTAAAGCAGCGGAAATGTGGTTCTACAGAGGGATGCTGCAGATATCATAGACTGAGCATGTGAGCAATGATGAGGTTTTGAAAAGCATGGCAATGAAAAGAAAATTAATAGGAAGAGACAACTGAAGTTCCTGGGACACGCAATGAGGAAGGAAGACTTGGAGAACCTGATATTGACAGGCCAGATAGAAGGAAAAAGAGACAGAAGAAGGCAGCAGATAACATATTTGAAGGGCCTGAGCAGGTGGATAACAGAACGGGGTTGCGTGGTATAACAGGAGAAAACATACTAAGAGCCACCAGGGATAGGGAGACATGAAAAGCCATGATCACCTATGTCCTGAAAGAACAATGTCCATAGAAGAAGAAGAAGTGAAAATTTTTAGATGGCTGCAATAAACCATTTTTTTTCTAAATATTTTTAGTCTCTCTTTCTTTTTTTTTTTTTTAATAATTAATATTTTCTTTTATTTCTGACATCACATTTCAGTGTATTAGTCAGCAATAAAGTATTAATGTGTTTTTAACATGAAGTGCAGGAATCAAACAGGAAGATCTTAACAAGTACAATATTATCAACAAGATATTTTATTACCAACTGTTGCAAAAGACTATAAAAATGTCAATATAAGGGAAACTTAACTAATTTCTTAATATTTAATTAATATTAAACACAGAATACCATTTCTAAATTTGTTGAACAATACAGTGATATTCCTGGGACAAAGGCAATTTTCATTTAGGAGTTATACTCCTCATAATGAGTTAAAACTTTTTAGCATTTTCAAAATTAAATTGTAGTATTTCACAATAAAGTATGTAAATTGAATAAAATATGAATTTCTTTTTTTCAACAATAATAAAATAATTAAAATACTCATTTTTCTGTTATATTTAAGTGTCTAAAACTTTTTGTGTAGTTCTTCTCAAAATGTCTATTACTTCAAAATATATCTTAAAAATTAAATTAATGTTATTTTATTTTTTGTTAAAATTATACTTAAAATTTTTAATGCACTTGACACTATTTGCCTAAACCTTTTACTCATGAACTTATATGACAACCCATGACAAAATGGGCATTGTTATATTTCATCTATAAAAAGTATGTCTTTCTTTTTTATATAATTTCTGATAATTGAAATTATTATTGCTGTTTACTTAGTTTAGCTTAGCACAAGGCCAAATGGACATAAGAAGATTGTATGATGTTAATCTTCTAAGTGGGGTAAACAAGTATTAAAACTATGAGTTAAGAGTTATTCACTCTGAAGCTCTTATAATGATAATGGTGATCATATATTCTTAACTTACTTTATTAATGATTGATATATGTAAACTTATGTCTACTTAAGTTTTGAACAAGATTTAACAAGAAGAATTCGATAAAGGGAGCACAAAACATTTTCTTTAATTACAAAGATCTGTATTTTTATTTTTTCTTGTATCAGTAGAATATTAACTATAATAGAACAAGAAAAGCACTAAAAGTCAGTAACAATATATTCTACTATTGCTACTCCTCCCTCTTCTTTTGAACAAGAGTAGAGACTTATCCCTTATTTCCTGTTTAGGAAGGGGTTCCCAGTTTCTTTCCACTCCTCAGATCTTAATAGTGTTGTCGCAAGCTTTTCGTAATATATGTGGATGATGGCAATCTCTTCATTCTGAGGTTATCAGTTTCCTGGCTGCTGCTTCCAACTGGTAATTAGGAACCCAAACTCTTGCATAGCATCTTGAGAGGCTGCCCTGATCAACAGTTGAATAATATCAGGGTTTCTTGTAGTGCCATGTCGCACATGGATGGGTGCCCCAGCAAGTGCCTCTGGTGGGCAACCCTGAGGCCACATTATGCTGCAATCTGTGCCAGTTTCCTTCTTACACATGTTGCATTTGATGACTAATACTACTACTCTAGGCCTCTCCATACCAAAAGATCTCTAATTATGACATCACACAAAGTAAGAAATAAAACTAAACCAGCTAAACCAAAATCATCTAAACCTGTTAATATCTCTTTCTCAAACATCCATGGTATCTGTACCAATTTTGTAGCATTGAATCCTTCCTCCGCATTAACTCACCTATCTTAGCTCTCTCAGAAAGCAACCTTGACTCTTCTATACCTTCCTCTGATTTCTATATCCCTGGTTACCTTACCTTTCCATCTTTAAGAAAGATTTCAATCTCCATATGCATGATACTTGGTATTTATGTCAGTAAACATCTCCTTCTAGCTAAGATGATTTCTCTAGGAATCTCCAGATCATTCCTACATATGTCTCTCTCTCTCTCTCTCTCTCTCTCTCTCTCTCTCTCTCTCTCTCTCTCTCTCTCTCTCTACTAAGCTTGGTTAGCTATTGCTCTCCTTCCTCTCCTGACTGTTTTGTACTAGATAGCATCTCGAACAATATAGATAAGGCCATTTCTCTCATCCATTCACACATATATTTGTGTTTGGAGACCTTAATGCATACCATGCTAAGTTGCTGGAAAACTCTGTCACAGATATTGCTAGTGTCCATACCATTAACTTTTCAATCAGCCAATCCCTTACACAATTGGTGGATTTCCCCATGCATTTTTCCAATAACTCTTACAGACCTGACTCACTGCTAGATCTCTGTTTCACCTCCATCCCTGATTCTTGCCATGTCATGCAGCTTTGAACTCTTGGCAACACTGCACATTCCATGGTTTCTGTTAATATCTTCTCCCACTCCCCCTATGCCCCAGGAACCTCCAACCAGCAGAATATCTTACTGCTACCAAAGAGCAGACTGGGAGTCATTCTGTGACTTCCTGTGTAACATCCCTTGAAACAAAGATTTTAGCCTTCCTGTTGAAGACTGTGCATCCAAGGTCTCCTCTTCGGTTAAAGCTAGCATCAATGCTTTCATCCCAGCCAAGAAGTTCCGACTTAAACCCCATTTGTTCCCTTGGTTCTCCCCTGCTTGCTCAGCCACTATGTGCCCACAGGAATTACTTCTTACAGATTTATTGGAGTCACATGTCTGACCATAATAGGCACCTTTTTGCCTCTGCTCGTAATGGATGCAAGAGGATTCTAAATGATACTAAGTTGTTGTTTGCTGACAGAATGAAGTGGCATATAGCATTCCACAAGTTCAATTCCAAAGACTACTGGCAGCTCTGTAAAAATGTGTTAAACAACAGCAAGCTCTCAATCCCTTCTTTAAACAATAGGTCCTCACATCTTCAGCAGACAAGGCTGAGTGCTTTGCTTGCAGATTCTCCATCAACTCAACATTTAATTAATTTGGGATATCCACACCCAACTTCCCAACTGAGTGATGTTTACATTACCCCTCTCTGGTCTCTAACATAATTTCAAAGCTTGACCCCCACAGTGGAGGTGACAAAATCCCAATCATCATCCTGAAGAAATGTACCCTTGAATTCTCCTCTGTTCTCTCCAAACTGTACAACTACAGCTTCTTGCTTTCCTGCCTTCTAGAAGTCTTCCTTTGTTGTTCCTGTATTTAAGAACTCTGGAAAACCCTCAAACCTCTCTAATTATCTCCCTATCAGCCTCCTACCAATTTCAGGCAAAGTGTTTGAGGCTATTATCAATGCTGAAGTGGTTCAGCATATTACAGCCCACAACCTCTTCTCCAACAAACAGTATGATTTCAACTTTTCCAGGTCAACTATCACAGAATATATATATCAGGCTCTCGATAAAAACGACAAAGCTCGAACTGTTGCCTTAGACATCTCCAAAGCATTTGACAGAGTCTGACATGCTGACCTTCTGTGCAAGTGACAGAGCTATAGTATAACTGGACATTTGTTTGATCTAATCTACTCTTTCTTTTCAAATCATGTAATGAAAGTAGCATTAAATGGGCATGCTTCCAGATCCTATCAGATGAACATGGGTGTTTATCTGATAGAAAAAGCAATCTGATAGGTGGTCATCTGATAGAAAAAGCAGAATAGAGCCCTCAAGGTTCTATTCTGCTTTTTCTGATCTTCATCAATGAATGATCCTACTTTGGATCTGAAATAATCAGATCCAAAGTAGGCATCTATGCTGATGAGACCACCACTTATTCCTGTCTCGATAAGAAATCTGCCAAGGCTAACTAAGCAAACCTTGCTGCTGATCTTAAAAAGAACTTTCAATTTGTGGTGGCTCATAAATTCTAATACTTCCAAAATGAAGCTGCTTTCCTTTCACCACCATAGACAATCTATACTATCCCCCAGCAGCATGGATCAGGCTAGTCTACCTGAAAGCAATACACTGCACCTCCTTGGCTTAACTCTCTCAACCAACCTCAAATGCAATGACTATATTGAATCAATAGCTAAATCTGCTGCTAGGAAGGTCAGAAAAAGTTTTTCTCATCTGAATCTATCTTGCACATATATAAATCTACCTGTGCATTGAATACTGCTGTCACATCTGGTCGGGTGCTATTCATCTCGGGGTTCTTGACAAAATACAAAGGAGAATCTACAATGTAATTGATCCCAACCTGATAGCTCAACTCCAGTCACTTTCTCACCAATGTAATATGGTTTCCCTCTGTCTCTTCTACAAATACTTTCACAGCTTCTGCTCCAATGAGCCCCCTCTGCATGAATTTACTTAAACTACTAGACTAGCAACTAGATCCCACCCTATTACAGTGAAACCAATCAAATGTAACCAAAACTTCTACTCTATCAGCTTCTTTTCTTGCACTTCTGACCTGTGGAATTCCCTTCTGTGTACTTGCTTTCCTAATAGCTACAATCTCCAAGAATTTAAATGCAATGTCAATTGCCATCCCTTATGTTCTTGACTTGCATCCTTTCCCAGACAACCCTTGTATCTTGTTCTTCTCCCTTTCCACTCTACTCTCATGCAGCTCTCTTCACACCAATGTACTTATCCTTCTTTTAGCCATTCTCCAGTACCCCCCTGTAACCTGTTTCTCTTTCTCTTCACTCTCCTCTTATGTAACCCTCTGCACACCAGTGGCAATATGGCCTTGCTTGGGGTGAAATGCTTATAAAAAAAACTATAGAATTAAAATTTATGAGAATGTTAAATGGAAAAGATAAAATCTGACCCAGAAAGAAACAAAGAGAGGTTCAAACTGTATCAAAGAATACCCTAACCCAAATAGCTAAGATTCATCCACATATTGTAACATTTTAATTCACAAAATGTTTACATTTAGAAAATAAAATTGTTCCAGTCAGTTTTATTAGATAATAAATATTTATAGAAAATGTTCATTTAATTCTGATTTCTTTTATCTGACTGTTACGAACCCGTTTGGGTCAGCAACACATAAAAATACAATTTTAGTTGGAATAATGCTGAAGGGAGTGAATTAAACTATAACACAAGATAATTTTATACAGAAAGGAAATTTATTATAACACACAAAAATATTCATCAAAACACAGGAATAAGGTGACAGAACTATAATATACCGGACACTAGAACGGGTTCAACTTCGTACTAGTTTCACACAATATTCACTGGAAAATAAGAGGTGAGTCTAACGAGGAAGATATTTGGAGGAAGTTTAGGCGAAATGGAAAAAGATCATTCAATTCGGCTAAAGATTATCTATATATAACTATACACAGCTAGGGTTTGCTCAGAGTGAATTACAAAACAATCTTTACCTTTCATGGCAGCACGTGGTGTATTCACTGGATGTTGAGGAAGGTCTTCGTGTGGAGAATTTTGGCTGGTAGCTTGATGGGAAGTTCTTTTGACATCTTAAACGAATAGCTGGAAAGAGGTCAAGCCTGGCTGGTAGCCCAACAACTCTAGGGTTTTCTACTATTTGTTCCCTTTTATATAGAAACAGGGGCTTATATTCATTGGCCTTCTCTTTCTCTGGTCTTTTCCTTCTTTTCACTGTAACCATAGTTATCAGGCTATTTGATCTCTTTTTGGGAAGGGTAGAACCTGACCCAGTGACCTAATTCATACTACTCTCCTTTCTGGAGTGGTAGAACCCTGACTGAATGACCCGTTACTACTACTGTTACTAAGGTGACTATTTTAGTCATGATCTAAGGCTTTTAGGGCAAAAA
This sequence comes from Ascarosepion bandense, assembly GCA_037127315.1. Lineage (NCBI taxonomy): Eukaryota > Metazoa > Mollusca > Cephalopoda > Sepiida > Sepiidae > Ascarosepion > Ascarosepion bandense. The sequence goes on along the minus strand of JBBBDQ010001745.1, from coordinate 2,250,557 downwards.
AACACTTCTAACTTCCTCATTACACTGACGTAGACAATTTATATTAACTTAAGTATGCTAAAGTCAAGTTGATAATAAAACCTCAACATTTCACTTCAATAGAAAATATACAACCATGTCTTTCACATTCTTCTTGCCACTATTCATATTTCCTCAGCTTATGACCATAAACCAGATCAATATTTTATTACTGAAAAGGAGCCATTAACTGAATAATATTAACATTTTCTGGATTAACTGACTTTAAATTATTATGAAAAATAGATAATACAATCTCAGCAAGATGATATTCTAAATCTAATAAAAATATTACTATTAGTTCAAGTACTATTAGTTCAAGTGATCATTGCTAATTTCTTAGCAATGATCAATGCTTCTTTCACAATTGCTAGCATTCTGTATCAGTTGATGGACTATTTGATTTCCTTGCCAGTTTCTTTTATTTAGGATAAATTACTGCATTTAGAAAGTTGAATTCTAATTTTTATCTTCCTGACAGACTAAGAGATTTCATGTGGAATTTTCTGTCTGAAAGAAGCATTTTTTTTTATATATCATGTTTCTTCAGGACAGAGACAACCAAGATTCTCTACAGATACCTTTTTCTTCTTCATCAGTGAATTTGCATGACCTCTTGAGAAAGATAATTGAGCTATCTTCCACTGCCTTCTTTATCTGTTTTAAAATTCCAAAACAGATTTCTACCCAAGGCTAGAAAACCCAGTCTACCATACTAGATGGAAACAAGATGAATTTATGTCTTTCCCAAAAGCATTAGTACAAAAGTAAACATTATATATTTTGTAAAATCATAGATTGACATTGAAAGAAAAAAATTTCTTTTCCATCTTTCACACTGCACAATATCATCTTCATCTACACACTATGAGATACTTTCTTTGTCTTTCTGTAACTGTTATATGAGCTGCTTGTATAACAAAATTATTCCAGAAAAGTCCCCAGTCAATGTACAGATTCCAATATACTGGGTGCAATGGGTAAACTGTCACCATTTTATATTTTTAATTTTGCATGTGCATTGTTTATTTTTGATTTTGTCAACTGCATAGTACAATAGGATCAGTTGGGCACTGTCTGTGAGAAAAAGACCACTATGACAAGAGTCACTCTACCAGAAATTTGAAAACAACATATTGTACTACTTGGTTTCCATGCCAGAAGAACCAATACAAACATTTCAGAGTGTTTAGGTGTCAATTTGAGGACAGTGCAGAGGATTCAGAAAGAGTTGGATAAGTCTAATGGTAATTACAAAGATGTTTAAAGTGATCACTAGTAATGACAATGCCTCCATTCATTTTCCCACAGGGCCTCACACTCTACACAGAGGTCTAAATCAAGTGCCTTGAGGAGATAGTGCTGCCCTGAGTCAAGAAATTGGCTGCTAGAAAACCCTTTGTCTGCAACAGAACTCTCCACCATGCCACTCAAGCAGGAGAACCCAGTCAGACAATTTTTGTGACCACATCACCCCTTACATCTGGCCATCTAACTACACAGACTGCATCCCTCTGGGTTATTATATATGGGGTACAGTTGAGTGAGAGACCAACAGAACTTCTTGTAGGACTAAAAATGAACTGAAGGCAAGGATTATGACAGCATTCACCAACTTAAACAAGGAGGACATCCAGAAGGGATTAAGAAGAATTTGAAGTCATCTTTATAAAATAAATTTACTCTTTAGTATTTCAAGATATTTTGTACATTTTTTTTTATCTGTTAAAATAAGATGTCAGTGTTATTTTCATTTTTGCATAATTTAGACAACAATTTATCTATTGCGTCCCATATATATGTATATATATATAACAAAAATAATTCGGATGCTTGGTCAGATTTTGGGAAACTGTTTGTGCTTAAAACTTTTCAGCACCTTCTCATATATATAAATTTATACAGAATGAAAGTAATTGTATACTCATGCTCCGGTATCACATCATTTGATATTAACAAAAGATAAAAGATAATTTCTGTTTGAATATCTGGGAGTTATCAGTTAGTGTCAGTTAGAGTTATTGTTTACATTATTTACAGTTGAATTGATGTTTTCACCTTTGTTGTTAATATCACAATGTTTCATCCACTGGGCCTTCCAGCCTTCTTCAGGTGTCTTTTGATCTTGATAACCTTCAAGAAATTTGAATTGAACCCTTTATTTATTCTAAGGAGTAAATTTTTCTCATTCTACTGTCCATATCTAGGGATATTTCATTTTGCATCATAAATTGCATCTATTTTTGAAACTATTGGGGGTTTACTTATAATCTTCCATTCAATCTGTGGTGAGAAGTTTCTGTCCTTTAATCCCCAGAAATATTTAGAAAAATCAATTTGGCATTTTAGGTAAGGTTTAAAGAAAGAGTGCTTGTGATTTTATAACCTCAGGACCTGGTGGAAATATCGATATATACTTTTTTTATTACTTTCATTTCTTTAGGGAAAATTGTTACTCGGTATATAACTTTTTTGGATTTGCATATACGTCTAACTTTGAATCTGCAATTACAAGAGGGATTGTTATCCATTTGGTAATTGTTATAAAATTCATATAATATTTCATTATTGCATGACTTAATAATATTGTAGATGTTACTAGTGCATGAGTAACTAACTTTTAAAGTTTTTCCTATTAAAAATTTACTAAGTGGGTTATTTCAATTAAAATGTTTGTCCATCAATTTCAGAGAGTATCAACCAATATTTATATTGGATAGTGGGCAGAAAAGGGGTGGTTAAACCATGTAACTTTTCTTTTTCTGTATCTTGTTTTATTTATTCTGGTTTCTTCCAAGAATTCTAATTAAAACAATTTTGTTTAAAACCACTTTTTTTGAGGGTGTCATTATTAGGCATTTTATTTTCATCCAAAATTTTAATATTGGTAGATAATTTATTGATTCTGGTATTTTCAGTGGTAAGAATTTGTTTAATCATTTGATGGGGATGGTTAGAGTTAACATTAATATGTTAATTTATTATCTTTATGATAAGGTTTATATGTTTTATTTGAAAGATTTGCAACAATATCTAAAAAATTAACTATTTTCAGGCTGGATAAAATTTCTATTTTAAATCTAAGGAATTTGAAAGCCCTGATGATTTTCTTTTGCATCTGAGAGGATATTATACCATTGTTATTAGAGATAACAATAAGTCTATCATCTCTGTCTAGACTGATCTGTTTAGAGTCAATGGTTTGGGGTGAAATTCAAACTATTCAATAACAGATCTTGAGATATGGAGGAGTAGAAATCTATTTTATCAAATTGAATAAAAGTGGCCTTTTCTTTATTTTGAATATTATGGAACCATTTTATAGTATCAGAACAATCTTTCCACAGATTAACAGATGATATTTGTATAGTGTTAATTATTTTTTTAATTATATTTTTAGAAATAAGTCCTAGCTCATTTTTGGAGGGGATTCATTAATCTAGATTGTAGTTTGTTACTGAATTTGAGTTTATGATCTTTGAAGAATAAATACACATCTTTCAAGTAGATTTTTCCAATTCTGTCATAAATATATTTTTTTTGCAAAATTAGCTGCATCTTGGTAAATTGTGCAAACAGTATCATGATCCTTGTCAAGGCTGTAAGTGCTGGTAATTTTGTTCAAGATAAAATTGTGATAGTGGGAGAGGTTCATTTTATAAAAGTTTCTAGATTTGCTGTTTGCTATTTGCTGTGATGATGATGTCTGTAGAACGTCTGGTTACTGTGAAGTATGATACAAATCTTGAGGAATATTGGGAGAAGTTGCCTCCATGAATGATGATTTCAGTCAATCAATAGATATGTTTGTTTGATTGTTGCATACCAATATGGTGAAAAGTATGTGTTGTCAAGAAACCACTTTGAAAGAACCAGAGTAATTAGGTGTTAGTGGCTTCCTAATTGCATCTTGTCAAATAAAGATATAGTCACAATCCTGTAGGGTTTGGGGGACAAATATATCTCTTGATTGAACATGTTGGCATAAATGAGAGTTCCAACATATGATGCTGCAAGTAGCAAACTAAGAAGGTGGTTGATTCCACAGCTGGTTTTCTGTACAGGAATTGGTCTGGCAGAATAAGGGAAGTGCCAAATACAAGGTTGGCCATAGTGCATTGTAGAACTTCTTTCAATAGGCTTTGTAATAAAAGCATTACAGTAGGAGCTTCTCCAGTCATATTTGCAAATCATTAGAAAAGGTAAGTGGTATCTTTGTTGCCAATGAAATTTTTCAATCAAACTGTTGGCACAAGGGTGATAAGCTGTAGTTGATGCATATGTCACTCCAAAGAGATTGATAAACTCTTTGAAGAGGGTTGATTGAAATTGAGATCCACAGTCCGTCATGATTACAGAAAGGCATCCAAAAATTGAAATCCACTCTCAGAAAATTGCTCTAGCAACAGCTTCATCCATGGTTGTTTGTAATGGAATCACAATTGGTCAGTGAGTGAAATGATCAATGATGGTGAGGATATACTGATAACCATGAACTTTCAGGAGCAGTCCCACTAAGTCCACACAAAGATGTTGGAAGTGTCTATCTGGCATTGCAAAATGAAGATTTGATTTGGCGGTGGATTTTAGTTTGTTGGCATTTGATGCAACACTGCATCCACTGTATGTCTGAGTTCATGTTGGGCCAAATGAAATGTTCACTGATAAGCTTAGTTGTAACCCTCCAACCTGGGTGTGACAAAGCGTGAAAGTGGTCAAAAATTTCCTTGCACATGGAAATAGGAACTAAGGGTTCAGGATGACTAGTGTTAGTGTCACAAAGGAGTTATGTATCTTAGACAGAGTATCATCCCTTTCTTATTCTTTTGCTAAACAGTCGAAATCCAATGTTTGTTTACAGGAAGTGTTTATGGTACTACATGACACAGTATCAGTGACTATGTTGCTTTTCCCTTGTGTATGTTGAATGTCAGTTGTAAACTGTAATATGTAGTCTAATTGGCAAAAATCACAGGGATTGTATTTGTCCATTTATGAGAAGTTTATGATTTGCAAACACTGTAAAATTGTGACCTTCAAGAAGATGTTGGAAATGTTGTATAGCAGTATAGATTGCTAGTAGTTCACAAGAAAAAGTACTATACTTGTTTTGTGCATTGCTGAGTTTCACAGAAAAGAAAGTGACTTGCTCACATTTCCAACATGTTAATGTAAGACTGCTCCAATAGCTTCTGTAGAAGCTTGATTGAATGCGGAAAGGGTCTCATTGGTTAAAGTAATCTTGGCATTATGTCACCCCTGGTTTACGAAGTAGATCAGTAAGAGGAATGAGAATGTGAGAACACTGAGGAATAAACTGGTGTTAATAGTTGATTAAGCCACAAAATCTGTGAAGCTTACAAAGGGTAGTAGGTTAAGGGAAATTACAAATGGCTTCTACCATTTTGGAGACTGGCATTATTCCAGTACCACCAATTTTGTGTCCTAAGAATACAAGTTTGGGGATAGCAAAAATGCATTTATCAGGGTTGATTTTGAGTTTGTAATGATGTAATCACTCAAATATCTGATGCACATGTGTATGTTTGTTGATGTCCTTGCTAGTGATGAGTAAGTTGTCTATGTAGGCAAAAAGCCACAGAGAATTTTGTCAATCAGAAGCTAGAAAGACTGTGCTGCATTCCAGAGTCTAAAGGCATTGTGACAAATTCATACAACCCAAGGGGTGTAGTTATAGCCATCTTATGAATGTCTTTCGAAGCTACTGTGATTTGATGAAAAGCTTTTTTCAAGTCAATCTTGGTGAAGACTGTGGATCCTTTCAAAGTGGCTGTAAAATCTGCCAAGTTGAGTACAGGATATTTATTTGGCATTGTTTGTGCATTTAGTCTTCTGAAGACACCACACGGTCTACAAGCACCTTCCTGTGCTTGAAGAAGGACATATAATGCTGAGGTTGAGCATATATTGAAATTCTGCCTTAGCTAGCTTGTATTTGTTTAAATGACAAGGTGAGGAATAAACAGGAGGTTCTGTCATTGGGATTTGATGCTCTGCATTGTGCCTGATGAGCTCTGTATATGTGAATGGCATGATCAACAAGGGGAATCTATTTAGCACATGTTGCAGTGGATTATTCTTTGGTAATGCTGCAATGATTCCAGAAATGAAATAGTTAGAACTCATACAAGTAAGAGTAAACTGCATGGTTTGATTGATGAGCATGTGAGTGGACATATCAATGAATAGTTTATAATGTGCTAAGAATTCGGCCCCAAGGATTGGAATCTTCATCTGGGCCACAGTGAAAATCCATAGGAACGTATAGCACAGTCCAATATTCAACATTAATGATATCTGACTATAAGTCTCAATCTGTGATCAATTAACTGCCTGTAAGTTGTATGATGGTTTGGTTGTGGCCATGCCCAGTCTGGGTGGAACAACACTAACCTGGGTGCCTGTGTCAATGAGGAATAATTCTCCAGAGTTAGCATCCTTCACATAAAAAGATGGTTGGTTTGTATTTCTCCAATAGCAGGTGCCCTCATGCACTGTTGGGGAGATCTTTTCCCACTTGCACTATTGGGTCTCAAATTTGATTGAAATTTACAGGCTTAGTGGAGTGCCTTGCTGATTGTCTGAATTTATGGTGATACCAGAAAATATCACGGTAAGCACGGCTCCTGGTTTTTGATGAGGGTCTATTACAATGCCTGAAGCTGTCTACCCCATGTGGACTGAAAATATTTTCTATTGAGTTCCTCCATCTAGTGCATTAGCTTTTGTATTTGTAGTTTTATTCTCGAATTTTGTCTGTTTCGTGTACAGTGTCAGACAGAGCCAATTAGGTGCTGTTTAATAAACGTGTCTCGACGACTTTGTCTACTATTTCCACCATTCAATGTAGGTTGAGGTCTTCTGGAAGTGTGGCTAATATTTGAGTTGTGTGTTGGCAGTTTATAAAGCCATAATTTTCAAAACAGTGTGTCTGACATGGTGTTAGATCTAAGAAGATTTTTCCCCTTTCGCAACAACTGTGTTGGTTTATTCTGCTCCAGTTGCAGATTATTGAAAAGATCATTTAGCCATCTCTCCTCGGACTTGCCTGGCCAGTATATTATCACATCTTTCAGTGTATTGAAAGGCTTGTCTGAAGGCATTTTGTTGAGTATGTCTGAAACTTCTGAGGCTATCTCTGGGGGAAGTTTTTCCACTACATAAGCAAAGTGGGCTGTTTGCAAAGTAATCCGCTTGGCTTTAAAAATGGCATTTAGTTGAGAGAACCACACTTGAGCTTGAGTGTGTTGAACAATGGCAAATTGACCATTACTGCTGCTTTATTGCTCTCTGATCAGCCATGTTGAAAGTATTGTAAAAAAAATATTTTCATGTGGTCAAATGCTGTAAAAGAAAAAGTTATGTCACTAGTACTGTGAATCTTATTGCTGGAGTTGTAAATTGCTGTTCTTCAATAATATTGTGTCGGGTTTCCAATAATATGTTGCCTCAATAAACCTTCATTGGTTTACCAATAGTATGAATCCTCAAACTTGCGTCAGGTCTCCGACAGAATGTGGCCTCAATGGGTTTTCAGTGGGTCATTGATAACCTTTGTCGGGATGACCAATAAAATGTGGTGGTAACCAAATTGTGATGGTGAAATTTACTGTTTACGGCAGAGTTACCAAAAAATGTGGTCTTGATAAACCTTCATCTTCAAATGTGACAGAATTACACTTACATGCATAACTCAACACACATTTTTACTTTAACATTCAATTGAAAAAAAACAACAAATTTATTATTAGTCAGTTAAGTGCCATACGAGATACACGCTTTGGGCAATTATGTCTTGAAAGAGACATGACTGACTGGGCAGAAGATTATCCCGCAGTGGGTTGCCATTGCTTTCTGTGGTAGACTGGTTGCCAACCAAGGCTATAGAACCCAATCTGTCCTATTATTTAACCCATAACTGGAGAAAAGAGATGGATTAATACCTTTCCCAAGGGTATTTGCACACAAGTGAATGCAAGGAATTCAACTGGAATTTGAACTCGGCTCCCCGATTTGTTGTTCGGAGTTGATATCCACTGCACCACAACGCACATCCACCAAATTTGTTATAGTAACAAATAATAATGTATTTCACTAAATATACAAAAAAGATGAAAGAAGATTAAATCAGTTGCAAGCAATTTTAGAGGAGATTCAAAATGTTAATTTAAAAAGTTCATTTTAAAAATGAGTCAAAGTAAAAAACATATAATGCACAAATTAAGAATTGTCTCACTTAGTCTATATATTGCAATATTTTGCTGAAATGAAAATGGATTATACTATTCAGTAAAGATATTTTGTTTGAATGTTCAAGATGTAATTTATAACAATTAGCATTGAATAGTTCTGTGAATGTTTTGAATGATGAAAAGTTTGTTGAAGAATATTCTGTATGAAGAAAAGTTTATTAATTACAGCTTGTTGAAGAATATTTTCAATTATTGAAAAGTTTGCTGATTTGGACTGGGCTGTTTGAGTGAGTGAGTAAATTGCCGTAATAATTAAACATGAAATTCAGCGATCAATAGATGATAAGACAATAGTAGATGTTGGATTCACAAGTGATTTCCCATGTTTTGCTAGGTGAAGTTTATAGTAACGTGGATTCTGTTAGCAGATAGATACTCACAATATTTATTTTATACAAATGTACAAAATTGTGGCTTTGAAGCCGAATTGGGTGGGGGCAAAAAACTCAGGATGGTCATCAGTAATCGATCCTCTACCTAGCTAAACACTATCACGACCTAATCACACATTACAATTTACACATTCACCACAAGAACCTATCCATCACCTCCCAATCCTTCATATACCACAATGCCACAATTTTACAAGGGGTACCTAAAAAGGGGGAAAAACCCATGACAATAAAAATGTATTTATATACAATATAATATATAATGAAAAGGAAATGATGGGAGGGGGATGAACCCCAAAACAAACTAAAATACAACATAATTTTTCAAATTAAAAATAAAATAAAATAAATGTTAGTAAGCCTCGTCTAACCCAGAAAAAAGTGGCTGCTGTAATCCGCCAACCGGCAAAATCAAGAAGCAGACTCACTAAGGGAGTGGGAAGAGGTAAAATAATTAATGGAATAGAAAATCAAAAGCTGACCCAGCCAAGATAAAAAAGAAAGGCCAAAAAAAAAAAAAATGGGGAGGTTGGGAATCTCGACTTGGATCATAACAAAAGAAAAAGTCAGGTACAGGCTAGGAACACATTTATTCACATTAACTAAGTACACAAAAATGAACTACTTTAACCAGGGGAGGGTTCCAAAGGAGATCTAAAAGAGAAAATCAAGACTAGCCTCATTCACGCGGACCAGACTTGCCACATTTACCCACCTTTTGCTGAAGTCTGTCGAAGTCAGACTTTTCCAATCAGTTTTAATCTTCATTTTGAGCAGGTGCTCAAAATATTGGATCAGATCCAGATGTGAAAGACGCTGACCTCGCAAGACTTCTTCTTTTCGCGTTGTCCAAATCACCATTCGAGCTGTGGCTAGAAGCGACAGAAACACCATACACTTCATCCCAGAGAACGGAGACAACACATTGTCACGATCAATGAGCAGAAGCTCTTGCAGCGCGATATGAGCAGTCAACTCGCCAACACAGTCCCATAGAGGACGACCCCGCAAACAATGGTAGAAGGTGTGCAAAGCCATTTCTTCCAAGCCAAGGCTGCAGCGTTCACAATCTGGCAAATCCGCCAGGTCCCATATGAAGGACTTGTCATTGAGAGGCAACCGATTCCAAGCCAATCACCTGGTGAGTGAAAACTCAGAGTTGCTGAGATAATCATTACCTGGCGCCCAAGACCAGACCAAGCAAAACTCATCCCCCGACAAGCGGAGAACATCACGTAATGAATCCTTCACGACGCCCTCCACTAACCCACAACAGAAGATTCTCCTAGGCTGTGAAAGGTCACTATGGAATGGTCTTCCAAAATCACACACCTGAGAAAAACCAACCTTGATGCAACCTTGTGGCCCATCAGGTATGGCATTCCCAGACTCCCATGACACAGATGTTGGTAACAGACATGTTTGTCGACGTAATGTTCACATCCTCTTCACAGAAGGGAGAATAGCAAATGCTCGATCGCCTTCCTACATTGTTTACAAAGTGGAAGTACTGACAGCTGGTAAAGGATAATGGGAAAGACATATGTAACACACACCTCAGCCAAACCCTTTAAGGACAACCACCTTCGACACCAAACAACTGGAGGTCGGGCCCAAACCACACTCCAAGAATGCGGATAGGGCCGTCCGTCTAGTCGAAGGGTCCCGAGAGGGTAACACCCTTCCAGGCACCTAATTGAAAGCCGGATGACTTGTTGCGGTAAATCTTGGCCCCTGTCACCTGTTCATACCATTCAAGCTCCTTCTGTACCACCTCGATGTCACTCAGGGAGGACACGAAAGTAGTGACGTCATCAGTGTACATGGAAACCCTGGCTTGGGCCCCACCAGGGACAGCAACTCCATGTAGGGTTGGACTGCACGCCCTGTCCCTTAGCCAGCAAAGGAGGGTCTCCAACGCCAAAGCATAAAGTAGGGGCGACAGTGGACAACCCTGTCAGACTGACCTATACAGCACCAGAACGCCAAACAACTTTCCGTTCACCTGTATCACAGCCATGGGGAATTGATACAGGAGGCTAATCCAGCAACAGAAGCTGGTTTCGAATGCATCGACCTGCAGGACGGCTGCCAGGTAACAATGGTCAACCCTATCAAATGCCTTGGACTGATACAAATTGATCAGCTCGGCTTCTTCGTCGTCTTTTATACCCTCTATGATCATGCGTATCAGATGCAGGTTCAGCCCTTCACAGCACAAGTCTGCTCAGGTCCCAACAGAGACTCGGCAACTAATTGCAAACAATTTGACAAGATCTTGGCCAAAATCTTTAACTCTGTGTTTAGCAGAATTATAGGCCGGTAACCCTCTAACACTTTTCCAACAGCAGATGGATACACACTGATTGAAGAAAAACGAAATCTGTTGTTTATATACCTTTCAAAGTGGATCAAAAGGCCTTGGCAGGAAAAAAAAAATCTCATACAGAAATGTTTTTTGAAGTGAATTAGCCAATCAGATTACAAGCTTTAGAAAAATTTAGAAAGCTGGCTGGAGCCTACTTTCAAGAAAACTGCACAATAGTGAAAAACAAAGTGATAGGTAAATCGTCGTCAAGCTGCAATTCATAAATTGTCCTATGATAGTCAAGTAGTAATTTATCTAATGACAAAGCGAGTTTCCACGAAATATGTGAGAAGGAATTTATACAAGATTTTGGTGAGAGGTACTGCACAGTTTCATAGATGTTGACAGCGTGAGTAGTCATGTTCAAATGCAAAATAAGTAACAGAACTCTCTAACAAACAGAAATGACAGACTTTTAGTTTTCAATAAGCAATATCAAGAAAAAGAAAAAATAAACAAATGAATAAATTTATATAAGAAGACAAATTTATTTGTTTTGTAATTTGTGCTTATATTGTTTAAGTTTATAGTGGGTTGCTTATCTATTCTTTTTCTGTTAGTGGGAGTCCGTTCTAGTGAAGAGTAGTTGTATACTGTTGCAGGTTAACAGAATTTGGCCTTGTTGTAGATAGCCCACTATAAGTCATAAAATAATTACAAATCAAGAAAGGCAATTTGAGTAGAAAATAACATTTTATATATACACATATCGATTAAGAGTTTTTATAATTGAAGTAATAACATGAAGTCTAGGTCCAACGGAGGTTAAAATGTTCATGGCAATAAAATGCTGAAAGAGAATTAATGCTTAGGAATTTGGGAGCATGTAAGTAAGGAATGTCTTTGATGTATTCGCTCCTTAGGTCAGTAAGTAGTTTTTGAGGCAGGGAAGAAGGAAAGAGGTAAGGGAGGTGAACGTAGTAAGCCGCTTGACTTAGGTCAAGGGGATATTGATTACACGCCTCTCCTCAAGTCGGTCTGCCTGTTGCTGCTTTCTGTATCTGCTTTTTATATCTTCTTTTTGGATCACAGCAGCTCATTTGGGATTTCACACTTGTATTTGGTTCTGGGCTTCCCATTGGCTGATAAATAAAATTCGCGTAGAGTCGTGAACTGGAAATTTAATATTTAATTAATTTTTATTTTTCAACCGGAACATCTGCGCGAACCTGGATGCACACCGTTGAGTTTTGGTCATTTGCTTTTTGGTTGTGAAAGCACAAACATCTGGTCCATCGCTTTTGCTCGGTATCACCACAAGTTCTAGTATCAGAAATATCACAAATGAAAAAAAGTAGAACCTTGACTGAAACTAATTAAACTTCCCCATAACACACAAATTTGAAAAAAGAAATCAGCTAAAAATTTTTACAATTAATTTGAATTAAACTTTCAGTGTGTTAATTTTTGAAGTTAAAGAGTAAAGAGTTTTTAAGAAAAATTAGTGATATTTTCTTTTTCATATCTAAGGTTTCACTATTTATTTATTGTTTTGCTGTGGTACCGAAATAAATATTTTTTATCACTTACTTTTGACGAGGAGAAAATACTAAAGTTCTCTAAATGCATTAAAGAATGTTTAATCTATTATTTTTATGTACATTTGTACAACTGCTTTGACAAGTACTATGGAAAGCAGAAAGCAAATTCAGTCAGTTAAGTGCCATACGCTTGGGCGATCATGTCTCGAAAGAGACATGACTGACTGGGCAGAAGATTATCCTGCAGTAGGTTGCCATTGCTTTCTGTGGTAGACTGGTTGCCGACCAAGGCTATAGAACCCAATCTGTCCTGTTATTTAACCCATAACTGGAAGGAATAGATGGATTAATACCTTTCCCAAGGGTATTTGCGCGTAAGTGAATGCAATGAATTCGGCTGGAATTCGAACTCGGCTCCCCGATTTCTCGTTCCGAGCCGATATCCAATACACCACAACGCATTCCAAATTACTTACCCTATAACAGTTCGACACTATTGTTGTTTAATGGACTAAAGGTCAGTAACATAATATATACAATAATAGTGCTTTCTCTGCTTGCAACCGTAATTATACCTAGAACAACCACTTCATATTTTCCTTAAAGGAAAAATATTAATATTGTTACGCTTTTGTCGATCCGTAGAATAAATTGGTTATCACGCATGACGTACAGGTACTTTATTGTCTTGCGAATAATTACGCTACATTTGTGGATGAGATGTTAAAGCAGGAGCAGTAAAAGAATTATATGTATAAAGAAAAGAAAAATGGATAAGTGAGTAGAATTTTTTTTACGTTTGTTTTTTTTAATATTGGTAGTGCCATCTGCAATTTTATCTGTTTCTTCTTATAAGTAACAATGAATGGCATATGTCATCCACTGAGTTGTAGTCCGAGTCAACAAAGTAAAGATGATAGGCCTAAGCAATCTAGTCTAGTTTGTTCTTTCTCAAATTTTGTTCACCAGATCGAATGTAACTGTTGATTTAAAGCAAACACTTTTATTCGTACTATTGTTTAGTTTTCTTGCACGGAGTTCTTTTAAAATGAGAACCTATACCGACCCTTTTTTTTTTTTTTTTTTTTTTGTGGCAGCCTCGACCAGATGTGTAAATACAAAAATTTAATTTTATAAAATAGAATAAAGATAACCACAAATTTTATTTAATCTTCTTGTAGCATATTTCACTTATTTCTTAATTTTATGATTATTATTATTTTTTTAATTTTGATTCTTTTTCCGTTAAAAGTTAAGATCTGAAAACAAAAAAAATCAGTTTTTTTTTATGAAATTGAAATACACAGTTACACTCTCGTTGAGGTTTTTCTCATTTCTCACGTTTGCCTATATTTGCTTATTTCTCCAATTTTTTTTTTAATAGGTAGATGGCAACTTCTTATCAAATTCTTCGTTTATCTTTTTTTCTTTTTTTTTTAATTGAGTGAAAAAAATTTTTACGAGTACGTTTTCTGAAATTAAAGCACAATTAAATAAAAAAAAGGTAGGAAACAACGTTGAAATGGTGGTGGGTAATAAAAAACAAAAAAAATCACTTTAAACAATAATTAAATTACACTGTGACTTACAGTGAAGTGAACTATCTAATTTTTGGTGCAAGTTGGAAAATGTAAGCTTGTCCTTATTTTAAAACGCATTATGTGCTCCAACTGAAATTTTAAATTAAATATGTTCCATCCCATATGAAAAGCTTGAACTTCTAACAAACAAGTTGATACAAGAATCTGTTTATTGAAATCACAACTGTTGAACCATGAACAAGTCCACATTTTTTTTTATTGTAGTCCATCTTTTTTATTTTCTTTCGCTTTCATTTGAATTGAAAGTTACATGATGTTTGTGCTTATTTGTGTTTGTCAACTCAACTCATGTAGGTTTTTCAGTTAAGATGTCAAACAGAAAAAGAAATAATTAAGTTTAAAACTTAAATTTCCAAAAAGAATTTTCATAATTAATAACCTTTTGACAAAAAAATCAGCAGAATAACTACAATTTTTAAAAAATCTTTCTCATTTCATCTGAATCAATTTTTTTCTTCGATTATGATTGCCGTTGAAACATCTTCATTTTTGCAGTTGTTGTTAAACTTTAAAAAGTCTGATTTGATTTTAATAAAGCAGATGCTTTTTTTTTCTCACCTTTACTAGTCTCTAGCCCCTTAGTTTGTGAACAATCATCAGTCACAAAAAAAGATGTCTTGGGTTTCTTTCTTTTTTTTTCCTTTATTTTATTTTATTTTTTTGGGGGGCGGGGAATTGATATTACCGTATATTTCTCTAGAGATTCTAACTACAAAAAAGTCCCTAAGAAACGGAAAAATATTTCTATCCTTTATTTATTTTCTTAAATTTAAGAAAGATTTTATTAAAATGATTTTGAACTGCGCTTAATGACTAATGAATTTTAATTTTCATGAAAAAGAATTTTTTTTTTGTTCACCTCCCCTTTAAAAACTTTTCTTTCACAAGGACAAACTTTTTATTTGCAGAAATAGCAATAATCCACAAAAATGCAATAATTTTCCCCCACAGAACACACAGATACTGCAATTACACACTGGTCGGCTTTAAATACAAATTCAAAAATCACTAAAAAAACAATAACAATCCATGGCGATTTGATTTCCAAAAGAAGACTTTGTTGGAGTCTTTGAATCTCTGATTCGACAAAAAATCTCTGCAAAAAGTAATCATCTATCCTATTTTTTCTCTGTGCAGAAGTTCGTCATTCCTGGCCCATCCAATTACCCAGGGTAATTATGGAAATACACAAAAAACAAAAAAAAAAGTATGTCTGCTGATCTTCGAAACGAAGAGTGACACTTTTTTAGGAATATGGATTGACATTTTTGCCATCCCATATGTTATTCACATAAATCATGACGTCATTTTTGACGGGTACTATACTGGTAATTTGATAAAATTAAATCACTTAGTACTGTAAAATAAAATTAGTATTATAGTCCCATAAATTTTGACTTTTTAAGTGATAACTAGTTTTCTTTGGAGGAAAAGTAATTAAATTTAAATTGGAAAAAGTAATGAAAGAAATTAAGTCAGAGAAAAGGTAATTTTTTTTTTTTTTTTACATGAGTAATTCCTTAATAAAAGTCATTAGAGTCGGAAATGAATTTATGCAGCACATTATAAAAATGGGGATTTAAATTCTCAAGAGGTCCTGTTGGCAACATTTATAGTGGAAGAATTTTACTTGCATCCCATGAAGAAAAATTTTTATTTTTGTTACTATCAAAACAATTAAGAATTGTCATGATTACAATGAACTAGAAATTATTACTTAACAAAATTAATATCTGATTTGTCATCTTTTTTCTGTGAATCAGTGGTTCATAAAGAGAGATTTGAAGTTCTTTCCATTAAGAGAATTTTTTAGGAATTGAAATAAAGGGAATAAAGAAGATACATGGTCAGATGAGTATGGTGGGTATAGTAAGATGCCCCAACCAAGCTGTACCAACTTCTGCTGGGCTTGCAAAGATATGAAAGGTTTGGCATGACCTTGATGGAAGACTGTTGCGGGGTAGTTGGAGGAGTTGGTGCGGCAAGCGTTGAGACTATGTCCAGTGCCCGGTCGAGATGAGGCGTTCGCAGCAGTAGCTCGTTGGCTGGAGATGCTGGATGAGTCGCATGGCTGATTCAGGACGTTCCGTCTTCGGGTCTAGGTTGAAGTGGTGAGCGTGGAAGCGAGCTTGTGCCAGTGGAAGATACTTGACGAGAGGCGGAGTCCCTAAACAGGGCTGAGTCAAGTTAAGGTCTGCACAGAAAGCAAGACCGTACCAGGAGGTTGTTACAGCGGCAGAATCCCTAAACAGGGCCTAGTCGAGTTAAGGTTATCGCAGATGCTGAAGTCATGTGAGTTCGGTTCAGTGAAAAGTTGGGTTCGTGCTGTTATATTCGTTTCTTTTTAGGAGCGGCTGTTTGTTGCCACGACAAGGCCCTTCCCCTAGAATATTGATTATATCAATAGAAATAGTACCTATGAAGATTCTTAGGGAAAGTGACCCTCCAGAAGCTGGTGTGGCAGCTTTGATGGCTGATCAACTGCCGGGAAGCAGGATCAATGCCACAAGCGGGTGTAGTGGCCTCGATGGCTGATCTACTGCCGGAGAACAGGATCAATGCCAGAAGCAGGTATTGCGACTTTGATGGCCGATGCGACTGCCGGGAGGCAGGATCAGGGCCGAAAGCGTGGGGTGTTATAACAGGATTTATTTATTAAGTATACACATAATTATGGCACAAGGCTGAAACGGGAGGGGGAACAAAACTTGGGTTGGTCTGCCACTAACTATCTTACCTAGCTAATCTGACTCACGACCCAGACATACATTACAGTAATTCTCTTTCACTATAAGCACTTATCCATCCACATTCATACTGCCATGCACCAAAATACCACACATCATTTCAGGGATCTAAAAACGTCCCAATATGAATGTAAAAATTTCATACAAAAATATATTACAAAAATATATAAAAATTACATATGATATGACATGGGGGGGGTATGAAAACAATTTCCCCAACTGAAAAATTTTCAACATAAAATACAAACAAAACATGATGTTAGCTGGACCCAACCCACCCTCAAAACAAAGAGGCCACTGTATTCTGCCCATCAGACAAAATCAAGTAGCTCTCTTTCCACAGGGAATGGAGAGGAGAAAACAACTTGGATGGGAAAACATGAAATACTGAACCAGACAAGATAGAACGGGACAAAATAAACGGCACTGGGAATCTCAAATTGGATCATAACAAAAGAGGTAGTGTCAGGAACAGGCTGGGCAACACAATCACTCACATTAACTAGGTACACAAAAAGGGACTTGCCTTAACTAGGGGAGGGTTCCAAAGGAATCCACCCCGATATGACTAACAGACCTAAAAGAGAAAATCAAGGCTAGCCCCGTTCACGCGAACCAGGCTTGCCACATTTATCCACCTTTCGCTGAAATCTGTCGGCGTCAATCGTTTCCAATCAGTTCTAATCTTCATTTTTAGCTGGTGCTCAAAATATTGGATCAGATCCTGATGTGAAAGATGACCACCTCGCAAGACTTCCTCTAGTCGCATCATCCATATCACCATTCGAGCCGTGGCTAGCAGTGTCAGAAACACCATCCGCTTCACTCCAGAGAACGGGGGTGACACATTGTCACAGGCGTATGCACGATCAATGAGCACGAGCTCACACAGCGCAATACGAGCTGTCAACTCGCCGACACGATCCCACAACGTAGAAGGCGTGTGCAGACATCTCCTATAAGCCAAGGTTGCAGCATTCACAATCTGGCAAACGCATGTCATTGAGAGACAACCGATTCCAAGGTAATCGCCAGGTCAGAGAAAACTCAGAGTTGCTGAGATAATCCGAACCTGACGCCCAAGACCAATATGAGCGAAACTCATCCTCCGACATGCTGAGCATATTGCGTAGTGGATCCTTCATGATGCCCTCCACTAATCCTTGATAGAAGACTTTTGTAGGCTGAGAAAGGTCACTAGACTGTGGCATGGCCCATAAGGTCTTCGCACATTCAAGCAGGAATTTTGGTCGCCCCAGAGACTTGCGGCACCGCCCCGAGACCGGGGGAATGATAGTGAGGCTAGGAAACATGTCCCTCGCTACCCCCATAAGCAACGAATCTTCCAGCAATGCGCACCTGAGAAAAACCACCCTTGAAGCAAGTTTGTGACTTGCCAAATGCGGCATTCCCAGACCCCCATGACACGAACGTTGGTAACAGACACCTTTGTCGATGTGATGTTTGCGTCCTCTCCAAAGAAAGGAGAATAGCAAATGCTCGATCGCCTCCTCACACCCATCACAAAAGGGAAATACAGACAGCCGGTAAAGGATAATGGGAAAGATGTATGTAGCACACACCTCAGCCAAACCCTTTAAGGACAAATTCCTTCGATGCCAAGTCTTGACCGACGCACTGACCTTTGCCTGTACTTCAGACCAATTCTTCTCTAACTGTAAGTCTGGCCCAAACCACACTCCAAGAATGCGGACAAGACTGTCTGTCCAGTTGAAGAGCCCCGGGAGGGTAGAACCTTTCCAGGCACCTAACCGCAAACTGGAAGACTTGTTGCGGTCACCTGTTCGTACCGTTCAAGAGCCATCTGTACCGCTCTTATATCACTCCGGGAGGACACAAAAGTCGTTACAGCATCGGCGTACACAGAAACCCTGGCTCGAGCAGCACCAGGGACAGCGATTCCATGTAGGACCGGCCTGCACGTCCTGTCCCTTAGCCAGCGAAGGAGGGGCTCCAACGCCAAGACATAAAGTAAGGACAACAGTGGACAACCCTGTCGGACCGACCTAGACAGTGCAAAAGGGCTTGACAGCTTCCCGTTCACCTGTACCACAGCCGTGGGGGAGCGATACAGGAGACTAATCCAGCGGCAGAAGTCGAGTGCAAATCCAACGGTCTGCAGGACAGCAGCCAGGTAGCCATGGTCAACCCTATCAAATGCCTTGGACTGATCCAAATTGGATCAGTGCAGCCTTATCATCGTCTTTTACACCCTCTAGGAACATGCGGATCAAGTGCAGGTTGCTCTGAATTGTTCGGCCCTTCACAGCACAAGTTTGATCAGGTCCCAACAGAGACTCGGCAACTAGCTGCAACCGATTCGTCAGGATCTTGGCCAAAATCTTTAACTCCGTGTTTAGTAGAGTTATGGGCCTGTAACCGTCTAATTCCCTCCTAACATTCTTGCCTTTTCTCAAAAGTGTGACCACACCCCTGGTGAACCGGTTGAGGATGGACCCCTGCCGGAACCAGTTGTTGAACACGACAGTCAAGATCGGGACAAAAATGTGCAACAGCCTCAAGTACAATTCATAGATTACCTGTCTCAGTTTTCGACAGACATTCGCCACATAAAGGGGACGGATAACGCAGTTGCGGACACATTGTCCTGAGCAGAAATTCAAACTCTTCAGATCAATTTCTTGGGGCAGGATTCTATAGCCGCTGAACAGAAATCCGACTCCACGCTGCAAGACATACTATCAGGAACGTCCTTAAAGCTCCGGGAGTTCCCCGTGTCCCTCAGCAACGACACTCTGTACTGTGACACCAGCCTGGCCAATCCCAGGCCCTACATCCCCCCTACACTTTGCAGACAGGTATTCCAGCATTTCCATGGACTATCCCATCCCAGCAAGAGGGCCACGGTTAAACTCATCGCCGACCGATTCATTTGGCCGAACATGAACATTGACATCCGAGGGTGGGTGTCCACGTGCTTGGAGTGTCAAAGATGTAAGGTCCACTGACACATCAAATCCCCCCGTCAGTACCTTCAGCAAACCTGATGCACGGTTCTCACATATACACATCGACTTAGTGTGACTGCTGCCAATGTGTCAGGATTACCAGTACCTCCTGACAGTCGTAGATTGTTTCTCATGATAGCTGACTGCCATACCCATAAGACACGTCCGCAAGCACCGTCGCCAAGACTCTTCTGAGAGAGTGGATTGGAACCTTCAGAACACCCCAAGTTATCACAACCAACTGAAGAGCACAGTTCTAATCGTCCCTTTTTTGAGACTTCACCAATCTACTCGGTGCCAAACACATCAAAACTACCGCATACCATCCATGCACCAACGGTTTAGTTGAACGGTTTCATCGGTCCCTAAAAACCTCTCTGGCCACTAGATCCGACACTAACAATTGGGTAGAAAAACTACTGCTAATCCTCCTAACCTTAAGAAACACCATCAAGGAGGACTTAAGCTGCTCACCCGCCAAACTGGTTTTCGGCATACCCCTCATGCTGTCCGGCGAATACTTCAGTGATTCCCTTGACACCCAATCAAAACCAGTTACTCCCTTCGTAGAGGAACTCCACCACAAAATGACTCAACTCAAATATGTACCTCTGCGACAAAAACCAACGGGTTTGTACATCCCGCAACATTTACGGGATTGCGAATTCGTTTTCGTACGTAATGACACCAGCATATCAAGGTCCATTTCAGGTTCTTCGGCGTACTGACAAACACCTCACGATTAAGTGCGCCAAATCGACAGACACCATCACCATTGATCAGACCAAGCCCGCCTTCCTGGAGAAGCGACAGCACGACACAAACCGGACTCCCAACGCAGCCACTCCAGCATAACCGGCACATGCAGCACTGCAGACTTCAGACAACACCCCAGCAACTTCTGTGCAGCAGACCAGATCCGGCAGGAGGGTCACTTTCCCTAAGAATCTTCATAGGTACTATTTCTATTGATATAATCAATATTCTAGGGGAAGGGCCTTGTCGTGGCAACAAACAGCCGCTCCTAAAAAGAAACGAATATAACAGCACGAACCCAACTTTTCACTGAACCGAACTCACATGACTTCATGAACACTGATTCCAATCGACCACAAAAACTTTCCTTTCGACTAAACTTTCCCCTTCGAATGCACTTTCCCTTCAAAAAACGACAACACATGATGTGAGTGTTATAACAGGATAACTCTGAAATTTTTGGGTGAAGCAAGGCTGGTGATCTACTCCCAGATAGGTGGGAGTAGAAAAGCGCTAAATAATTGCTCCCCATGTCATTTGGTGTTTTGGGGAGTGCAGCCTAATTTGATGCGTATTACAATAGTTTTAGGCTCAGGCGTATTCGCTAAATTGTTTTGTGTCGCACGTGTAGTTGGATTTTCTTTACAGTGGGTCTTAAAAGTCCGCCATTGTTTGTGAAGGTCAGAGAAAGGCTACTAGCTGCTGTTATGGTCGTTTAAGGTCAGGAGATGGCTAATAGTGCTGCTACTGTCATAGTCGTTTCTTTTTAGGAGCGGCTGTTTGTGGCCGCGACAAGACAACACCCTTCTGATTGGCCAATTCCAGGTTATTTTCATTGATTGCTGTCTTTAGAAAAGTAATGTTCTCAATCGGGAACAATACTTTTCTGGATTCAATGTCTGATTTTGCAGAAGCTTATAATACACATCCTTCCAATCCCCACCAGATATATAGCTACACATTTTTCAGGTGCAGTCCAGAATTTGTAAAGACACAAAAATTTCTTAATCTTTGCTGCCCTCCTTCACTGACAATAAAAAAACAAGAATTTTAACCAAACTTTTGAACTTCTAAAAGGATCAAAAAATATAATTTAATAATCAAAAACCTTGGGTAATGTTTTCATCATGGTGTGTTAATTTAGGTACCTATATATATATATATATATATTTGTGTGTGAATGAACTCAGGTGTTCAAACATTGAAAAACATCACGAACGTTTGTTCCAACCCAATATTTCTTGCCTAATGCTTAATTGGTATCAATAAAATATCCATAGCCATTTTTAATTCAATTGCAGTAATTGAAATATATTAAAAACATATTAGCTCTGTGTCTGTCAAAAACTTTATAAAAAGAACTATTAAATGTCGGAGTTACCATCTTGGTAGAAATATTAACACAATGTTGTATATAAGTGTTTAACAGTTTTTAGTCAACATAAGTTTTTTATTTTTTCAATTCTCATAGTAAAATCCAATATAAATTTCATAATATATGTATAATATATCCTAAGACATTTTTATTGAATAAATCACACGAAGAAACTTTTTGTTTGAATTTGTAACATTATTATTATTTTTATTTATTTTAATTTTATTCAGTTTTGGTCAACATAATTTGTGATTTGGTTTTAACTATACAATATTTTTAGGAATAAATAAGTTTTACCATTGAAGTGTAAAGAAAAACACTAGTAAAACAAACTGAATTTCAGTGATCTGTTAGATTAGAAGTGAGTGTTAAAGATAGTCCCCATATTTCTAGAAAAAATTGGTCATAAATTGCTGAATGTAAAAACTACATGTAAAAACCTTATGATTAGTTAGTGCTACACTTTCTTCTATAATTTGTTCATTTAGTTGGTATGTTCCTAATTGTGGACTAGCCAGTAACTCATGTTATTTCCATTTATGAAATTATTTGCTGTTTTCACCACCACAATTAAGACTAATTATTTATTTTGTTTCCTTTGCTGGCTGTTCTTTACAATGCTGCAATTGGCACTCTTTTTCATTTTTGCTCATTTAAGCTACAATTCTCTTTCAGACTTTTTTAATTTATTTTGTGTGAACTCTTACCTTTTTATGGTAAAACAAAATAGGTTATAGATTTTAGGAGATAGAATTGATAATTTCAAATTTTGCTTGAATGATAACTTTAGCTCAACTGTCCTCCCATAGGTTTGTATGTTTTTTTTCTGTTTTTGTGTTGTTGTTTTTTTGTTTTGTTTTTCTGGGTTTTTTTTTAATGAGAAATAAAACAAAATTGAGATTTAAAGCAAAAACCCCAGAAAAATTCATAAACTAGCAAATTTTGTATTTCAGTATTTCTGAAAAACTAAATTTTTTTCCTTTGCAACAATCAGTTCGGGCAATGCCATAATTAAGCACATTGTGAAACAAACAAAAACAACTGTATATTTTGAGTATAACTTGAACCTGCTAAACAAGCAAGTTTGTCTGAAAGGACAAATTCCATGCATTGTTTTATCAAAGTACAAAATATTCACTTTTTCTTCTTAAAATACAATAGCATATGTCATTCAGGCTCTACACTCATTACAACATTAAAATGAATAATTCTTACAACTTTCATGTTGTTTAAGCTTGTATTTCAACTACTTCAATATCTAATTATACTAACTGCTTAAACTAATAATTAAATGTTCTTTTGAAATCTGTGGGACTAGTAAACTGATTTCACATGTGCAAACCTGAAGTTTAATAAGTCTTCTAATTTATACAATGCAATCTTCTATTGATAAATTATATTACATCATTAATATTTTTTTTTTTTTTAATTCTATTCTGTTTCTGTTATATTTAGTTTAGTGGTTTGAATTGGGAATCAGAAAGCTATGGTTTTATTTACTTAATTTTTATTTATCTTGAAATCTATTTAATATTCTACCAAAGAATTACTTATTGCAATAAAAATGTCTAAGATAAAGAAGCCATTTCATTAGTGTCAAATGCCTACAAGGAAATTTGTTTGAGGAAACTACAATTAAAAGAACTGTAAACTTAAAACATTTCCAAGTTGTAATTTTTTTTCTTGCTAGCATTCATTACTTGATAAAATGATTTTCAATATTAAAGATTGCTTAACCTTTTCACTGTAATATTTTTGGTAAGTTTTTGAATAGTAAGCAGTCAATTTTTCGTTTCCTTTGTAGATATGAAGGTGTTTAAAGGATCATCATTGAATTCTTCTTACTTTCTTAAGAAACTGCTTCCAAATCAAGATGGTTTATTCTTTTTTTGACCATGGTGACATATCCTGCAACACCCAAGGAAATTTCTCTCTTCCCCGAGGAGATGTTTACGGAGGAATTCCAGTGAATTTACTACTTAATTTTGTTGGTTGGTTGGTAAGTCTGACATACAAACATATTTTTTATTAACGATATTTCTAGACATTTGTAAGCAAATGTTTTACTTCAGATTTTGATGTTTACAGTAATTGAACTACTAAAACTATTGACATTAAATTAATGCAACATATTAAACTTTTTTTTTCTATACTAAAAAGGCTTTTAACCTATACAAGATAGTCTGAGGCCAACATCAGATTAAAAAAACTAAAAAATGAACATTTGCAAAATATTTAAGCTTATAAATTTCTCAAGTTTTAGTATCTGCTCATATATTTGGGGAAGATAAATTGAAAAATATATGATGTTTGAATATGAAGACTAATCTATTGCTGGATATTCAATTTAATGTAATAGTTTTTTAAAGACCTTTAGGAATAGTGAAAGGTAACTTCTAGAAAATAAGCAAAGTATTAAGAAATTGAAAGATTTGATTAACAACACACAATGCTGAACTGCCATGTAATATCTAAGCTCCCATATAACAGTGAAAGCCTAACAATTACTTTATGGACAACACAACTGATGTAGTTCCAACAAAAGATGCTAAGAATACCGTGGAGAAAATATGTAAGCAACAAGGACATATTAGTGAAAAAGGAACCCCAAGGAAACATATGATTAGAATGAGACAACTGAATCTTTTGGGATACATAAGGAAGGAAAACCTGCAGAATTTAACATTCGCAGGGAAAAGGCAAGAGAAACTGGAAAAAACAATTTTCTTTAAATGGATGACAGAACAAGGTCAAAGGGAGGTGGTAAAGTGTCAGATGTTAAGCAACAAATGAGAGGAGTTATGGAGAGCCATGATTGGGGACATGGTACATAAAAAATATTTGCAGCATGAATGATTATATTACTTCACCCATTCCTGAAATCTGACCTAGTATTTTTCTTTCTTTAATTTTCTCTTGGTGGATTTTTTTCAGCACCCTCTTATATAAAGTAAATTTAATTTTTAATTTCATCGAAAAAAAGTAGCAAAAATACAATAAAATACTGTTTATTTCTTTTGAAATGAAATTAACCTCTCAAAAATTGTTAGACTTATTAAATCTAAATAAAAATATAGAAGAAAAAGTTGTGAAATTTTCAAACCTTTATTGATTATTAAAATATTTTCATATTAAATTCTTTTTTTTTCTTTTTCTTTTTTTTTTCACTTATTCTTTATTTTCATTAACTACAAAGTAAAAATGGTTTGTGGAAGTTGTCTTATTACAAGTCTGTTTTCACCATAGATCTATTTAACTTTGTGCATTTTTTTCAATCCTTACACAGTGTGTTAATATATACAAAATAAATTTTTATATAGCACAATATATATATATATATATATATATATATATATATATATATATACATACTGAAGGATAGTTGATTTTCTAAGTGCTGCTTAGATGTGGCACAAGGCTGAAAGTGAGGATTGAACTCACTACTCAGTTGTAATAGGTTCTAGCAAGACACGCTTGCTAACCATTACACCACCTCAAGGTGCCCAATATATACTGAAGGATAGTCATTAGTTGAAGGTTCATGAGTTCAAATGTAAATGTCCTAGTGCATGTGAGAGAGAGAATTCAGAAGAATGTAGATATGTATTTATATATTCCAAACTAGTAGTCATCTTGCTTAAAATGTGGGTGAAGAAAGTATGTATGTTTTAGTGTCAATGCCAGACTATGTGGACGTCTTAGGAGGTAGGTATCATGAGTCTATGCAAAAATATGTGTGTGGCATATTTAGGCTCTGGGCATGATTATGATGACTGCATCTTTAGAGAATTGATAAATTTAATTCAGTTCTGATTAGGTTGACACCCCATCTCATTATATAGATATCTAGTGATCTGCTTTGAAAGTGCTTCTTGCCTTCCAATTGGCTCACAGTGATCTTTAATCCTGGTTGGGAACTGATCATTTTTCTGACTATGATCATATTGTTATATATCCATAAATAACAAACACGAGTGTATATAAAAATATATGACTTATATTTTTATTGATGAACGATGGACCGTGTGGCCTAGTGACAGAGAGTTGAGGGAGCGCTCTTCCAAGGTTGACGGGGGGTTCGACGTGGTGACGGGGGGTTCGACGGGAGTGTAGCCTCTCTGCTTACTCGTCTATCTTCTTCTTCGACTTCTCGAGACTTCTGCCGAGACTGACTTCTGTCGAGGCTGACTGTGAAGACTGACTCTGTGGTTTCTTCGACTTCTCTCTTCTGCCGAGACTCTAACTCTGTCTGTCAAGACTGACTCGCGAATCCGTGTTTTTCGCAGTCTTTATATATCTTCCAAAACCGGGAATCGTTTCTTCCGGCTTTGCCTTGATCACGCGACGCCTACACGACGCCTACGTAAATTCTCAGAGACCTGTCTGTTTGCCTGAGCTATTTCCGCTCTGCCGGAAATAGGGTCAAAATGACATCCGCTGCTTTCAATGACCGAAAACACCCACGCTTCATCAGCCTTCTTGGGTGGGGCCAGATTATTATATTACACTCCTTGCCCTCCCATTTTCCAAAATGTTCACCTAAGAACATTTTTAGCGCAACATCCTCACTCTCCTTCCCATGCCACACAAGCCCTACAATTGTATAAAACATGTGCATGCCAAAACAACAAAAACATGTGCATGCCAAAACAACAAAAACATGTGCATGCTGAAACAAAAAAACAACAAAAAAAAAAAATATATAGGGGAGCCTACATCGGCAACCCGACAATGTTCGTGTCCATCTTGAAAATTGTTCTACCAGCTCGATGTTTCATTGTTCCTTTTCTTTTTTTTTTTTTTTTTTTCCTCCCCCTCTTTTTTTTTTTTTAATATCCATCTTCACAGAATTGGGCAAAGTTCTCAAAAATGTTCATCTTCTTTCTCGACTCTGTCCATAAGCGTAGACTCTTCGATGCATAATCACATGATTATTAAGCGGTAACCGCGCTCTAGTTTCAACTAACATCGAGTAAATGACCTTTGACCAACACCATGCGTGCTTCTGCTCGAGTTTATTGTTACCATGTAACCTCATTTAATTTAATTTAATTTCAAACATACTATGTTTGAACACAGAAAAAAATGGTCATTATTTGCCGTACATATCATTCATAGTCTGACCGAGAAATGTTCAATAGAAAATGAAGAAAATTACCCTGATTCCAACGTTAATCTGCATGCAATTTACTTGTGGAGGATATTAATTTAGTCTAAAAAAAAAAATGGACCCGTGACTCGTAGTTCCTTAGTTTGTACAATGCTTTCCATTCCCTGAACTACTTCCTCTGGATTCGAAACCAAGCATATCTGATTTGTTAACATCTCTCTGTTTAACGCCGAGACATTTGAACACCCGTTGACCCTGGAGTACTATTCACAGTGGATAACTCAATTTTCTTTTCCGAAGCACTGTTGCTTCTTTTACACTTAAAAATCCGCTTCCTGGCTATTATTCCCAGGATTATTATTACGCCGACCACGCCAGCAATAACTCCTATCGTCAACTTCTTCGGGAGTTCCTCACATCCTTCACTAATCTCTCCATATTTACTAGTTTTCAGAAATTAATATATCTTCAAAAGATATTTCACAAGTCACATAAATGAAAATTCACAGAGGATGTTGAATTTATGGGAACCTGCACAAAAGCATAAAAGTGAAGTACTTTCATGTAAATAAAAATAAGTTTTAGATTTTAATTTAATTTTCCCAAATCTCCCCAAATAATCCGATTCCACCATATTGATAACAAAATATCTTTTCAATATCTGACTCATATCGCGAAACACTGAGACGCGGGTGAATGTTTTAAGAATATATATAATCGGTGTATTTGCAAAGAAATAACCAAACAATGCAGTTGTTTTCAAGCAACGATGTTGAGATATATTTATAATTGGCGATTTTGTTGGCTGTTGTTAACTGCATAATTAAAATTACACTTTAAAACTCTCGATAACATTTAAGTCATTTCTATGCTGTAGAAATGTCACGCAAAACACAAACATTTTTAAATTTTGACAATACCTGTGTAAAGATTACAAATTAACGTTTACGAACAAATTCTGTTGACGAGATCAAAATTAAAGAACCCTTTCGTTTCTCTGATTTTCCTATTGTGGTAGCATTCAGCTACATTTATAATTTGTCAATGTTTACCAATTTTGATTTAGTTCATGCAATACAAGGCCAAATGGAGAAAATGAAGAGGGTCATTTTACGCTAATACTCCAATTGGGGAAAGTTTGTGTACGTAGAACATCGATTGTTTTTTTTTTTAATTCGGCTCGAGTACTGATCAGAAAAACTCAACTATTTCAACCATACAACTGACCTTCATAATCACATTGAGAATAGTTGTTCGTCAATATTTCTATCGGGTTGTCTGAAAAGTTCATGCCGCTTTTTAAGTAAAATTAAGACACAACCCAACATTATTTCATTAAATATTTATTCTACGAAATATTAACTATTTTCTTGCACAAACCAAAGAAAACCATTGCTAAACTCACTTCACATATATGGTAAAACATTAACAAAAAAAAAATAAATCATCAACTCAGACGCCCTGCACCCACAGATAGGTAAATATTTCAGCTTTAACACCCCACTGTCAGCCTTAACACCCCACTTTAACACTTTCTTCCGCATTTTAACACCTTCTTCCTCATTTTAACACCCCACTGTCAATTTTAACACCTTCCCTCTCCGTTCTACCGAACAATCCATATTTCTCATTTCTACGGTCAGATCGGCAACAATATGCTGTCCCATTTTTTTTTCAACCAGACCTACTATAAACCCGAGCAGAGAACACACACACTATTAAATCAAAGTGTCACTTACCTTGGCTGATTGTCCATAGTCACTTAGTCGCGGGCTGCTAGATATTTTCGTCTTCTTTTTTTCTTTTTTTTTCTTCCTTCCTCCTGTCGTCTGGTTGTTTACTATTTTCGTCTTTTATCCGGTAGTTTTAATTCCGGAAATTTCAAGTCTGTTGAATTTTCAATTGTTGCCGTGGTAACTCAATAATGTTCGTATCACTCTGTCTTGTTGCTTCAAAACAGCAGGTCACTAACACCAAATAAACGTGTGTTATATATCCATAAATAACAAACACGGGTGTATATAAAAATATATGACTTATATTTTTATTGATGAACGATGGACCGTGTGGCCTAGTGACAGAGAGTTGAGGGAGCGCTCTTCCAAGGTTGACAGGGGTGACGACGTGGTGACGGGGGGTTCAACGGGAGTGTAGCCTCTCTGCTTACTCGTCTATCTTCTTCTTCGACTTCTCGAGACTTCTGCCGAGACTGACTGTGAAGACTGACTCTGCGGTTTCTTCGACTTCTCTCTTCTGCCGAGACTCTAACTCTGTCTGTCAAGACTGACTCGCGAATCCGTGTTTTTCGCAGTCTTTATATATCTTCCAAAACCGGGAATCGTTTCTTCCGGCTTTGCCTTGATCATGCGACGCCTACACGACGCCTACGTAAATTCTCAGAGACCTGTCTGTTTGCCTGAGCTATTTCCGCTCTGCCAGAAATAGGGTCAAAATGACATCCGCTGCTTTCAATGACCGAAAACACCCACGCTTCATCAGCCTTCTTGGGTGGGGCCAGATTATTATATTACAATATCCTGGTTGGGATCATTTCTTATTGGTTGGTCAAAATATGACTTCATGGTCTAGTAATTCTGAACATACCACTACTTTTAGAGATGGTTGAATTTTGGTCTCTTTATTATTGTTTATTTTTATTTTTCTATAACTACATTTATACTTTTATTTAGTTGATTTTTTTTTATTGCAAAAAAATGTATTTCTTGGTGAATATATTAGAGCTTTAAATGTGTATCAGCACCTTGAGGAAGAAATGAAGATTAATGTTTTTCTTAAATTCTATTTCTTCCAAACTCTGTTCATTGTTTCTGCCATTATTTATTTCTTAACTGTATTCTCACAAAATATATGTACTTGATGGTATCCCTGTAATAGTCCTTGAGAAATGAGCTCCTGAACTAGCTTGGCTTTCCTGGTCATTGGAAATCCTCTTCTGTAGTTCCAACCTTTAAGAACTCAGCAAACCATAACCTCTTTTTGGCAATGTACTAGAGGTTCTAATTAACTCTAACTTCATTAAGCATCTCACGTCACAGTCTTCTTTTAGATAAGCAATATAGATTTCACTTCTCTAGATCAACTGCTGATATATTAATGATTATTGCTGAAAGAGTTTATCAAGTTTAAAATAAGAATGGTAAAGCTTTGGCTGTTGCTTTGGATATCTCAGAGACATTTCAGAGAGTTTGACATACAAGTCTTCTTCACAAGCCGAAAGGTTATTCTGAACGAATGTTTGAACTGATTTAGTTTTTCTTATCTAATCACAAAATGAAAGTTATCTTGAAAGGCCAGTCTTCTAGATCTTTTTGCATAAATGCAAGTTTTTCCAGGGCTCTGTTTTTGGACCTACATTATTTTTAGTTTTCATAAATGACCTTCCTGATATCATCAGGTCTCAACTTGGTATCTCTGCTGATGGCACAACTATTTACTCTTTACTATTGCACTTCTCAGTTTGGGAACTCTCTTATGGTAATAATAGAACAAAAAGTTTAGAAAAAAAGCTATTTATCATATCATGTATTTCTAATTTAAATTTCACTCTTGCCAAGGAATTGACTTCAATCTAATTAAGGTTGAATTTACATAGTTAACCACTGAAGTTAAAAATATTTTTAAACCATAAGCAAATGTTTATTAGACCTGAAATTTTGGAAACTAGCTAGAATAAAAATTTTAAGAAATTTAATATAGGGTGCAATTAATAAATTGTTTCTATTTTATATTTTTAACTTCATGCATGTGCGTTGTTTGTTTTTGATTGTGTCACTTGCACAGTATAGTTGGGTCTGTTGTCCATTAGGGAGCATCTGAGAAAATGAGTACCATGACAAATTCACTCTGCCAGAAATTTGGAAATGGTATGTTGTACTGCTTGGCATTTCAGGGTGTTTGGGTGTTAATCTGAGGACAGGGCAGAGAATTCAGAAAGAGTTAGATGCATCTAATTGTGATTATGAAAGTTTTTGGAGAGATAACTAATGATGGCAAAGTTATGCCTCTACTCATCTTTCCACAGTGCTTCAGACTCAACATGGTAGTCTACATCAAGTGCCTTGAGAAGATAGTGCTGCCCTAGGCCAAAAGGGTGGCTGCTGGAAGCCCCTCTGTCAGGCAACAGGACTCTTCACCATACCACACAACAGTCATGTTTATCAGACAATTTGTTTTCTGTAACCACATCACCCCTCACATCTGGCCATCTAACCCCACAGACTGCAGCCCTCTTGGTTATTATGTGTAGGGTACAGTTGAGCAAGAGACCAACAAAACTATTTGTAACACCAAAGATGAACTGGCAGCATTCACCAACTTAAACAATGAGACTGTCCAGAAGAGTTGCAGGATATTCTGAAGTTGTCTGGAGGCTGTTGTTGAAGCCAATGGTGATTTTATTGAATCAATTTAGTCTTTAGTATTTCAAAATATTTTTGTGTAATTTTGATAAATATATCTGTTAAAATGAGATGATTGTGTTATTTTAATTTTGCATAATTTAGGAACAATTCATCCATTGCACTCTGTATCTGTATGCTTGTACAAATACAGAAACTTGCATTTTACATGTTTAAACTGAACCTAGAACCACACTTTAAAATGCGGCAAATTTATTTGTATATGATAAAAAAATTGTTTTTCTTGTATTAAAAGCTGCAGGGCATCAAAATTTAAATGAAAAATGTTTCATTTTTAATAGGCTGAGAAGTGTCATTGTTATGATAATAGAAAATCTTTTAAGTTAATTTTATAATTGGGGTTATTTTTTGATATTTTTATTTTAAGATAAAACTTGAAAAAAGTAGTTAATGCTATTTAGGCTGTTTGTGCAGCTGCATATTTCTTTAAAGAGGCTACTTTGTCCCCTCTGTAGTACTAAATTCATTTACTCTAGATTTTAATACTGACATTCAGGATAAATATTCAGAAAATCAGCAGTATCTGACTGGATGTAATTTGCTACCACAAAAGATTTTGTAGCAAGATATGCAAAATGGACTTACCATATTTTGCATAATATCAAGTGACTAAAAATAAGTTAGTCTATTTTTAATTTTGCTTTACTCCTCTGAGTTGTTAGGATCCAGGATAGGAAGGTAGCCATTGTAAAGCAAATATTACAAGTAATATTTTCCAGAAATGGTGTGCCAAAAACTTTACTCTCTAACAATGCACCAGAATTTTGTGATTAAACTTTGTGTCCATGGTTAAAACAAATTATGTGCCTCCTTTGTAAAACACTACCATACCATACCACCATTATTGAATAGAATTGCAAAGAGAATGCTGAAAATGGGGTTCAAGGTGTTTCCCTTATCTGGAGACATCATAGTTACCTACTGATGCTATTACCAAGTTATAAAACTATTTCATATATAGGTAGAATGCAAAGTCCCTTTGCATTGATGCAAAGATAAATATCTTCTCCATTATAATAAAGACTATTGTGTGTGTATATATATATATATATATACACACACACAGAGGTAAATTTTACTAAAAGATGAAGTATTGTGTTAATAATGACTAAAACTCCATCAAAGCGGCCTACTATTTTTTAAAACACTTTCATCCATGTTTGTATGATCCTAGTATAAATTTATAGGTGTGATTACATTTCAACATTATT
Source organism: Ascarosepion bandense (assembly GCA_037127315.1). Classification (NCBI taxonomy): domain Eukaryota; kingdom Metazoa; phylum Mollusca; class Cephalopoda; order Sepiida; family Sepiidae; genus Ascarosepion; species Ascarosepion bandense. The sequence continues at coordinate 2,217,796 of JBBBDQ010001745.1, read as the reverse complement.
TCTGATTGTTCATTTAGTAATTTTATTCAAATTGTTTTTTCCTTTATCTTATAAGAATGAGAATTTTTATGCATTTTTTGTTTAATTAGAATATAGAATTTAATTGCATCTTTTAAGACAAGCCATAACTGCTTGGTATTACAATTGTCTATGCAATGCAAAGTCTTTTTCTTTGACTTTTTACTTGTACCTTTCCAGAATTGAAGCACAGCATTTCATTTAAATTTGATTACAGAACACTTGTTTAAAATTAGGTAAATTTTACTAAAAGATGAAGTTTTGTATTAATAATGACTGTAAAACTCCATCAAAGTGGCCCACTAATGCAAAACATTGTCACAAATTAAACTGCCATCCAATGCAACACAACCTGTTACAACTGAACACCTATCAATTACATTTTGCAAACAAGCTTGTCACTCCATAGTAGCCTAAAACATTACTACTACTTAATAGACTCAATTTGAGTTCATATGTAGTGAAGTCATTTGCACAAGAGGTATAAGGACACTTTAGTCAGTCATTTCTGCCTATTTCTCTCACCTGCAATACATGCATGCTAATCTTGGCTTTTTTTCTTTGCTGTATCTGGAAAGTAATGTTTTTCATTACTGATGTTGTTTCTATAAAGTATAAGTATCAGTTATATCAGACTATTCACTCTGTCAAATAGAGTTTGTTAGGGAAATAACTGTTCATTCATCTCACTCAATTAGCAATGCTAATAATATGTTAATAAGATCACTCTTGTGTTTCAGCATAAAAATGGTCAGTTATTTATTAGCAAGTACAGAATCTCTTTTTTTCTTTTATTCTAGGCTCTAATTTTGTTATTTTCCATTTTAAGAAGACTGGCTTGGGACTATGGCAGAATTGCTTTGGTCAGTCGTAATGAAGATAAGTAAGTATCTTACACATTCACTTCAACAGTTATTTGCTTCATTTAATTACTAGACATGGAAATATACTATACAGAAAATTATATTGTGTTAATTATTTTAAAAAAACTGCTACAAAAAATTGTAGTGAGAAATAAAAATATGTACATGTAAATTTCACCATTTCTTTGCATTGATAAAAATAAATTTAAAACTAAAGAAAAAATAATTAAAATATGTAAATATATGATGACTAATAAAACGTGTAGATTTCCATTAAGCAAATATTTTTGAGACATATTATTGCTGCTTGTATGTAATTCATAACACCTTTTCAAGAAGCAGATAAATTTTGACTTACTAAATTTTGAATTGATGGGAAGAAACGAAATTCTTAGAGTCTTATAAAATGCATGAACAGCTGCTTTCAGTGTATTTACAAACTTAGAGTAAAATTGATCATTAACGCTTTTTTGGGGTGGGGAGGAAGCTGAGGTTTAATGCTTATCACTGTTAACTTTGTAACAATAATTCTTTTTACTTAGTAAAAGAAAACTTTTTACTATAAAAATATCTAGTTTTGTAGACATGTAAATAATTAATTCTTAGCTGTTAGTACATGCCGTCATAAACTAATAAACAAAGCTGTTTTACTCAATTTTCGTAAGCATAGAAATAAATGGTTTCAGTTTCTACTGCTAAAGTTAAGCATGCTTACTATACTCTATTATTTCAAGCAGTAAAAATAAACATTATCAAGTTTAAGAATATCTATGGATTAAAAACCAGAAAAATATTTACATATGAAATGATTTTTTCATTTTGCATTGATTTTTGACTTCATAGAAATACTCTATCAATGTTTATAATAAAGATATTCCATTATGAAAATATTTGAGACCAAATGGTTATAATATATTTTGTAAAATCTTTTATAGATAACATTGTTAATAAAATGTTCAAGATACCAAACATTTGGACTTATGAAGTTAAAATTAAAAAAAAATGAAATGCTGAGAATTATGGTGATATTCATGATATCATCCAATTTGTCTATGCATGGACAAAATGTAAGTTTTAGTTTAAAAATATAGAGACATAAATAATATCAGAAAATTATTTTTTCTTTCTTCACTACATACCCACCTGTGGTGAAGGTGACCATAGTTGTCTCTCCTTGGAACTACTCAATAATAAAAAGTAATAGCTGAACCTCACATATTGCATTGAATAAAGCTTCATTACGAACTTAAAAGTTTATCTGTATTTCTTTAGAATTTATTCAATAAGACAAGTATCTGAAGCCTCAATTCTTAGACCTAGATGCTCCTGGCTCAGATATACTCCTAGTTGGTACTACTGGAAAACTTTCTTCAACAGCTTTCTTGCAACCCAAGAGACTTCCTTGTCAACAAGAATATCATGAACAAGAAAGGTTATTTTATTATTTCACCATGTCTCCAAATTGATTTCCATACAAATATTTTTCTTGCAAGGACTATGAAAATGTTATTGGCATTTTAGAATAAATATCTAAGAAAAAAAATTCATCACTTGGCAACAGCAACAACTGGGTGAAAATTTAGACCAGTATCTACAGTTCCTGAAGACACTAAGCTGGGACAATGACTTCAAGGTATTGACAGTAAACAATCCCACAACAAATTTATAAGGAACACCTTTATTAATGGGCTATTTTCTCACAAAATAAGACAGATTACTTGAAAATAAAGCTTCAGGCCTGAAAACAGCTACTGACCAGGCTATCTTATTAGACATGGCCCAGAGACAATCAGCATCTTACATGCAATCTGAAATTGTCAGAGCTACACTAATGTCATCTACTCCTATCACAGGTTTTGTAATTTTTCATCTGCCCAAAGTACTTTGTCTCTCTTTTAAAATTTTTATATTTGACACATCCCACCCATCCTCAATACCTCTCCTCTTGTTCATACTGTTCTTGAACCCTTCACTTAGTCTTTCAAACAACCTGTTGCCACTGCCTTGGCTTGGCGTAAATGTTACATTTTGGGACTAGATTCTCATACTTGTTCATCATGTTCTATGCAAAAGTTGATATGCAACAAGTATAAGAAATATTCATTTTTAAAAGGTTTACCAGTCCATTTCTTCTCTCAGTTCAGCAGTGCAGACAATACAAACAATTTATATAATATTGACTACATTTCCTAAAATGCATTTCAAAGGCTATCTTGGAGGTTAAAATTAACAGAATAACTATCAATACTTTAATTGATACAAAAAGCTCATAAAGTTTTGTAAATGCTAGTGTTGTAAAAGCAAACTGGTAAAAGTTTACACTTTGTTATTGGAAAATAACTATGGAAAAACACTTCACTATCTTTCCAAATTGTTGGTTATTGCTTAGTCAGACTACGAGTAAAACAGTATTTTTGACAATATTAAACTCTTAGTAATGCAGGATTTATGCTGTGATACCATACTAGGTCATGATGTCTTCAGCCAGTATTTGTGTTAAACTCTCTTTCAGGGACCTCAAACCATTTTTAGATATCTGTAGCTTAGCCACTATAAATGTACAACATTATTCTCTCTTTAATAATTTAACTACAGACTGTAAACCAATAGCCATCAAATCTTGAAGATTTTTTTCTGTAGACAATAAATTTATTCAATTGAACATGTCCAGAATGGTAAGAGAGAGAATTATCGAAAACAAGTAAATCCTCCATGGAGGGCATAAGTCTTGATAACATCCTCTGCAAATTAAAAGCAACGAGTTGGCTATCTACTGACATGCATAGACACGCGGTGATATGTAAGATCACCAAATATAACTTTTTTTCTCAAAAGTGTCTGTCACTAGGTAGAAATAGACCTGATAACAAGCTTTACATGGTTTTTGAAACATGTGGACAGTTGTACCAATTTTGATGAATTCTGTTTGGAGTCATAAATGGTGTGATCAGATTACAAAAATTTGTTAAGATAATAACTGATGGAATACTGCACCCATGACACAACCAGTTCATGGCCACTGAATGTCATGTATTGTATTCATGGGTGTTGTAAAGAAACTTGGACAAACCTTTAAGCTTGTTATGAAGTTTTATTCTATGAAATATGATCCCTATGAAATATTTCCATTTCTTTTGGGCCCCCACAATGGCATAAGCTTTTTTTCTTTTCTTTTTTTTTTTTTCTTTTTTTAATCACTGAATGTCATCATTCTGACCACAAAAAATCTTCTGGAGAAGAATGCTATGGGGCAGCCATATTGTCTCAATTAGGTAGCAATAGTATAGTTGGAGGTGTTTGTTTCTACTACTAGAGAAATAGTGTGATATCAATTTTTAGTCCCTCAAAGACTTTAATAGCAGAGGGAGTTACGGGAAAACTAATAATTTGTGTTAATGGGTATATTTTCTCAGTGAATGAGGCTACCAGAACGAATAATGTACTAACATACCCATGGCCTATCATAAGATGTTATTAAGGACTGGTAATTTCCATAGTGATTTCAACTGTTCAGTGTCCAGAGTTAGTCCCTTTGATTATGACATATCCTAGTAGGTTAATGGTGCTTAACTCATAGGAACACTTATCATTCTTTAGTGTAAATCATTGTTTATTTTATTTGTTCAAAGGTGATGATTACAACACCTTTGACCAAATAGTGGAGGAGAATGGGGTGAAGACAACCATAATTGTTTCCTTCTCAAACTACTCTACTATAATAATTATTGAACCTTGCATAGTGATCAAATTTCATAGAATAAAACTTCATTACAAGCTTAACGATTTGTCTGTTTCTTTACAACACCCATGAATACAATACATAAAATTCATTGACTAGAACAATACTTTTCTTCATTGAATAGATTTGTTCAAATTTCCTTATTTTACTTCACTATGTTAAACACTCAGTATAAAATTGTATTTGATATATTAGTACTTATTCCTTTTTGTAAAATGTTATAAAAATATGATAATTTATGTCACACTATCCCAAATGCAGGTATTCATTAAAGCAAAACTTTATATTTGTTATTTCATTATTATTTTTTTAATTTCATTATATCTGCTTTTCATTTTTTTTAACTTATGCTTTTTAGCTTTTTATATTTTTTTATTTCTATGTGGGATTGGGCACATAGTGAAAATAGGCTACTTTTATTGTAAGCTTACAATATGCTCATCATTAATCAATATGCAAACAGTAATAGTTGGAATTTTTCTAATTACACTAATGAGCTAAAACAATCAGCATATAAGAATAAGAGCTACTATTTTGTAACAATGGCCAGAAGCCTAGGTCATTATTTTCAAAACAGCATAGCATGTGGGACATTCATATTCAGTTATGGTGAGTATTAGTTGGTATTGGTCAGAGAAGAACAATCACCAGCTGCCAACAAGTCAGTCAGTTAAGTGTCATATGCAATACATGCTTGGGTGATCATGGAGGATTATCCCACAGTAGGTTGCCATTACTTTCTGCAGTAGACTGGTTGCCAGCCAAGGCTATAGAACCCAGTTTGTCCTATTATTTAACATTGTCTTGCAAACTTCAAACACCTTTGCCATACAAACAGCATCATTATTTTTTGATAGCTTCCTATAATTTCAATAACAATGAGTCACAAGTCCCAATTATTGTACCTTTTGACCTGAAATCTATAACCTCCAGACCATTTTACTCCCAGAAAACTATGACCATAATCCTGCTATCAGAAGGTTCAACACATGCTTTCTTGACTGGTATGGAATCAATGTGTTTCCATTGTTTGTATTGTAATGAATCCAGATTTGGTCATGTGAGAATGTTCTCTTGCCACTAAGGAACTCAACTTTTTTAGTATCTGTAGATATTTTGTTCCACTTGTCTATTAGGCAAGGACCCCTATTCATAAGAGATCATATTATTATGAACACTCTGATTGGGACTCATTTCATAATTTACTTCACAATGCTCTTTGGAGTAAAATGCTTAATTTTCCCATTGAAAATTGTAACACTAAGATTTCTTCTTGCTGGCATCGATGTTTTCGTGCTAATGTGGAAGTATCAAGTGAAACCACATTCTTCTCCTTTATTTACTTCTGCCTGTTCAGCTGCAATAGCCCATAGGGATTACTTTTTTCAGCTATACAAGTAGGATAGTTTGGGTCATAACAAATGTCTCTTTGTGCTTGCTCATAATAATTGCAAATGTGTTCTCAACAATGCTAAGAATGAGACACTGTATAATCTTTCACAAGATTGGCTCTGTAAAAGTGTTAGACAAGGTAAGTTCTCAATCCCTCATCTTTTCAATCAGTTTAAAATGCCATAATTTATTGCTGATAATGTAGAATGCTTACTGCATAAACCTTTTTTAATTTTACTCTCAGCTCATCTGGAGCCTTATTTTCTGCCTAGAACTGAATTATGAAACTTCATCCATGGTTTCTACTATCATCTCCAAACTAGACCCCACAAGACATATGAACTTAATGGTAACCCTACAATTGTCCTAAAAAAAATGTGCTCCTGAACTGGCTCCTGTTGTTAAAACTCTACAACAAATGCTTTGTTACTTCCTACTTTCTAGTTTGATGGAGATCCTCTTCTGTAGTTGCTGTTTTTAAGAGCTCTCAAATTATTGTCCTATTAGTCTTCTTTTTGGCAAAGTAACGTAGGCTCTAATCAATTCCAAATTAAACATCTCACTTTGCATGGCCTTCTTTCAAACAATATGGCTTTTGCTTCTTTGTCAACTACTGATGTGTTAATGGTTATCAGTAAACGTCTCTATAGTCTTAGATAAGAATGGCAAAGCACAGACTGTGACTTTAGATATCTCAAAGGTCTTTGACAATATTTGGCATGCTGGTCTTCTCCACAAACTCATCAGCTATGGGTCTCCGGCCAAATTTTTTATTTAATTCAATTTGTCTTAAATAATTTAATGAAATTAGTATTGCACAGCCAATCTTCCAGTCTTTTTCACATTAATGTGAGCCTTCCCCAGAGCTCTATCCTTGGACATACTTTGTTTCTTATCTTCATCAATGATGTTCCAATTGTCATCAGTTCCCAACTCAGCATTTATGCTGATGACACGACTATTTACTCCTGTTTTAATATTAAATCTGATATGTATGTTAAAGTAAACCTGGCACCTGATCTTAAAGATTACCTTCAATCAGTTGTTATCTGAAGTAAGAAATGGCTTGTTAATGTTTAATTTGTTAATTTTAATGCCTCCAAAATAAAACTGCTCTCTTTTAGTCATCTAGGAGAATCATTTTGCCTTCTATCAACATTGCTGATGCCAACCTCATGGAAAGCAACTCCTTGCACCTTCTCAGTCTCTCATTTTACATTGACATGAAGTGTATTTATTATGTTATTATAGGAAAGTTTGTTCACTGTTTCATGCCAAACAATTTTTCTTACCTGAATCCTTCTTGTATTTTTATAAATCTACCATTTGACTATGCATTGGATATTGTTACCACATATAGTCTAGTGCTCCTGCTATATATAACAAGATTATTAATAAAATCCAAAGAAGGGTCTGTAATGTTATCAGTACTGACATGGTATCTCAGCTTCAATCACTTTCCCACCATGATAACATGGCTTCTTTATTATAAATATTTCATAGTTGAGGTACCAAGAACAATTTTCTGATAAGCTTACTTGTTACCTCAACTACATAGATTGAAGCACAGTACTAGATTGGCAACTAGGTCAAATAATTTTACAGATGAAATAGGTATATATAGAATTTCCTTCTAATAGTTTATTTTCTCACACTTCTTCTTTCCCTGTCAGCTACAATCTTCAAAAATTTGATTCTGTCTCTATGAATTCTGTTCTTTTTGTTTCTTCTCACAAATGCCTTTTTCATTTTATTTCACTCTCAGTAATCCCTTGCTTCTAATGGGCACTATCACATTGCATAGGGTTTCAAAGTTTTGTTTTAAATTTAAATAAAAAAAAATAAAAATATCCATAATGATTTCTTTCCTACAAACTCCACACTAATGTTGTCTCTGGGTCCCAATGCTACTGCATAAATAGTATTAATAAAAAGAACAGTTTTTTCTTCTTTTTTTTTATTTATTTATTTTTTTTTTTTTATTTTTTTTTTTTTACTCGTTTTGTTATTAGAAGAGAGAGACAGACATGGCTGCTTGAATTTTAAGAGGCAGCAGGAGGAATGACATCACAGGAATGCATATTGCTTGTTGGCTTAGTGTCACCTCTGTATGTGGTCTTACCCTGTCTCTCATATGTAGGTGTGGGAAGTGTATCACTGCTTCAAAATTATTGCAACCCTCTGTTGAATTCACATCTTTTTGGACTTATATCCAAAAATCTATCACTGTCAGAATGCCACACCCATAAAGTATTCTGGTCAATTGTTGACCTTTTCTGGTCCTGGCCACCCAATTCTGTAACATTACAACATTAATGTCTAATTGTGAGTGGCTGGAAATGAAGGCCATTTCCACTGTAATCTTGCTACAATTGAAATGCTGATCCTAATGCTAATAGTATGGGATGGGGGCATCCATTCTAAACACTTTTGTTATCTCCTCCAAAAGTCTTTAGTGGTGTCTTTCAAAAACAGGAATCTGATTCCATTTGCTCCAAGGTCATACACTACTGCTTATTGGAAATGGGTCAGAACAAACTTTTAATGCCCCCCACCCAGCTCCAATAAAAACTAAAAACATATGTTCCAAACAATACTATACACTTAAATATTATCATGTATGTAATATGTACAAATTTTATTTTAAAACATTTCAGGATAAGGTTTGTAAATTTTTAGATCATTTATTTCTATTTAAAAAAAAAAATCTTTTAATTTATGAGGACAAATGAATTGCAATTAAGTTTTTATTTTTAACCACCATTGTCAAGGTTTATTTGACAGTATATATTTTTAAGAATGTTAACTTTATTCAGGATTATAAACTCAGTTATTTCTTTTATAAGAAAATGGTGAAAAGTTCTTGGCCCAACCAAGAAGGCATTTCAAAAAAAATCATTGATCTTTGGTCATTTAGTTAGATTTTGAGAAATGAATCAGTCTGAGAACTTTTCAACACCTGCTCATAATTACTATTTAGACAATAATTTACAAATATCTGCATTTTCAATATGAAGTTTTTCATTTATCAAAGATCCTTCTTCTAATATAAATCACCAAATGCAAAACACTATAAGCAGGATGCAGACTTCTTGATTGGCCCATGAGTTTTTTCCAAAGCTGTAGACATAATATCCTCAATTGTCTTAACAATCTTCCTGCTGTAATAAAGAACAAAGATGATATTAAATGTTCAATTTTTTTCCACAAATATTTTTTATGCATTTTTTACTTGGATTTTGTTAATTTAAAAAAAATTAAATTTCACAGCTTATTTTATTTTAGTTTAATGAAAACTACTTTCAATGTTTTCGCAATATTTTTCTTGCTTTATTTATTTATTTTTTTTGGTTTTCCTATTCTTTATTTATTATTTTTTCAGCAGAGATCCTGTCAGTGGTGCTGGAAATCAGTACAATATGTATGCTTTTGATTTTGTTTGGTTGCAATAATGTTATCTTAATTGCTTACATTCACTTTGCTTTTGATTTTGGGTTTAATCTACAGTAAATTCTATGATGCTATGCTTTAACAATTCTATTTTTAGTAACACTATAACCAGTTTTCCCTTTTTACTATATTGCATAAATTAGAAATAATGATCCAACTATTGACATTGTGTAAGATAAAAATGATAATGCAAAATTTACTTTGGTAGTTTTCTCTATGATACAGCTGAAAACATTGCACAATTTAGATTTTTATTATAAATTGATGAGTCACTTGTGTCATAGTTTCTGTAAATTGTTGGATGCAGATTTTTAAAATGAAAATAATTTTTTAAAAATGATATTTAAAATATTAATTTGGAAATTTCATTTTGCAATATGATATAAAGAGAAAATTGTTCTATTCATTTGCTATTCTCTTTTTTGTCTCTCTTCACTCTACTTTCTGTCTCTGGTCAATCTAATTTTTTTCTACTTCATCCACACTAAATAGTGACATAAAAAGTTACAGTTAAAGATATGTTTACATACTTAAAATTGAAAGAAACATTTTTTTTCTTTTTAGAAATGTAAGTTATTTTGAACTTTCTTTATCTAACACATTACTCAATAAGTCCAAAGCCTCTAATAAAAAATCCATATGAATTTTTTGAAGTACTAACCTTGAAACGGCATGTAACAAAATTTGGGTCCAATTAGACTATTAGTTTACAAATTCCAGTTATTTAAGTGAAGCTACTGTTGCAAATTTTCAAAACAATAGAAAAATCTGAATTTTGTGTGTTGATAATGCATTACTTTCTGATGGGGAAAAAATACTGTTTAAGCAAAGCAATGGCTTGGTAAGAGTTATTTGGACTCTGCTCTGTCGGAAACAATGGTTAAGTGGTGGTATGCTGACTTAAATGCAGTTGTACACACACAAATGATGCTGAATGCTCAGGTTGCCCAAAATCAGCAGTTATCCCAGAACCCCCCCCCCAATCCACAAACTCGTTTTGGCTGATTGTAAATTGAAATTACATGAGATAGCAGAGGAGTTGGACATATGAGAAGGTAGTATATTCACCATTTTGTATGAACATTTGTCAGTGAGAAATCTGTGTTCAAAATGGGTGTCGCATTTGCTCACAATCGATCAAAAACAACAATGCATTGATGATTCAGAGCGTTCTCTGCAACTGTTTCAATGCAACAAGGCATTTTTGTATAAATATGTGACAATGGATGAAACATGGATCCACCACTTCACTCCAGAGTCAAATTGGCAGTCTGCTGAGTGGAAAGCAGCAGGTAAAAGCCATCCAAAGCAACTAAAGATGCAAACACCAACAGGCAAGGTTTTGGTTTCTATATTTTGGGATGTGCAAGTTATTTTGTTCATCTTGAGAAAGGATGAACCATCAATAGGGAATATTATATAGCATTATGGGTGTGTTTGAAGAAAGAAATTGCCATAAAACAGCCATAAATGAAGAAGAAAAAAGTGATCTTTCACCAAGACAACACACAGTGTCACAAGTCGATTGCAACAATAGCAAAACTACATGAATCACACTCTGAATTGCTTCTGCATCCACCCTATTCTTCAGATCTGGCCCCCAGTGACTACTGGCTGTTTGCAGGCCTAAAAAGAATGCTCCAAGGAAAGAGATTTGGCTTCGATGAAGAAGTGATATTAGAAACTGAGGCATATTTTGAGACCAAAGACAAATCGTTCTACAAAAAAGGCATTGAATTGTTAGAGAAGCATTGGAATTAGTGTATCACCCTAGAAGGAGACGATGTTTGATAAATAAAGTCGAATTTTGCCTAAAAGTTGTTTTATTAGTTAGGCCTGGGATTTATTGAGTGATGTGTTAATCTAATTTAAAGATCAAGTAGTTTTGCTCACAACATAAAGTGCTTTATAGCTTTTTACATATAATGTTAATTTTTATAAGTTTATTGTATTTTTCTAGAACAAATGTGCTATACACATGTTGAAATTAAACAGAAAAATTGACAATTTGAGATTTATTTTTTATAGACATGAAATGAAAAGTGAATTTTATATTCTTCTATATTATTTACAGAGAAAAGTATCTTTATTTCAAAAGGAATATTAAATTAGAAAATAAAGAAAATAAAAACTATAAAACATTTCTATTCAAATTTTGCTTTGCTTGCTCATACTTTTTATTTATTAACCTCTTAGTTAAAATATTTTAGCATGATCACATTATTTATTTCTTTATACTCTCAAAACTAACTTTCTATTTTGAAAAATTCTCTTAATGACTAGGTAGTAGTTGTATTATAGATGTTTGGTTGCTTGATGTGTAAAGTGTACAACTAAAACTTGGTGCAGCAGATCAATAACAAATATGGTTCAATGAGTTATTCTGTCAATGTTTTTTTAGATATCAAAAAAATCTTAGATGCTATGCCATGAACTTAATTTCCAAAGTTTAAATACTAGACTGTGTAATAGATTGCATATAGTAAATAATTTTGCATTGCAAAAGTGATAACTTTATAATTTAAAAACTTATTGAAAGGTAGTTTCATCAAAAACAAAAGATTACAACCTTTAATAAATAAAAAATATATTAAGATTTTAAATTGTTAGCACTTTTTAGTATTTTCAGGTCTTACCCTCTTTCTAAAATGTAACTAAACAGAATTTGAGGAAAATGGCACCTTGGTTGAGCCTAGAACTTTTCAGCAATTTCTTGTAAATAAGCCATCAGTGCAGATTCTGGTCTCTTTGAAAAAATAAATGGAAAGATACAGAAAAAAACAAGAAATGTTCTAATTTCACCATTTCAAATATTTTTGTTTTATAATCTAATTCTTCCATGCAGATGTTCACAATATGTATAAAATTATATCCATTATATATCAGTACCTCTAAAGATTTGCTAAAAAATACATGATGAAAAAATGCCCCATTTAAAAGTATTTAAGAATTAAAAAAATGAATAATATCTCAGGCCATATTTGAAATATTTTTTTTAATAAAATTAAATAAATGTTAATTCCAAACTTGTTTTTATTAAAAAATGATATATGAACTTGTAGTAATTTATTTTATTTGCAAATGGAAATCACTGCATCATGAATTTATTGATGTAGTACTATTTGGCTTGTGAAAAGTTTTCTCAGGATTCAACTTTAATAATTTTAATAATTTTTAAAAACTTCTTTATCAATTTAATATATTTGCACATGTTCAAATTGATATCATCTTTGTAAAAAAAAAAATTTTTTTTAATGATTTAGTAAAAGAATCATAGAGTAATTTTTAAACAAATGTTATTATTCTCTATCCTAACACAGAAAATCTTAAAAGGTTTATGAAATATTGGATCCAATTTAGAAATTTCATTTTAAGAATTGGCCATCAAATGTTTGCTACTAATCTAGTACTTGGTAATTTCTTATGGAAGTAAAATTTTATTTTGCATATAAGGAGATTAAACAAAGAATGCCAACATAATTCTATCATGGTTTTCTTAAATGTACACCTGCTATGCTACACCTGACACTACACTTTCAACTTGCACCAACCACTTAAGGGAACAATAGCCTATATAGTAAATGATGTCATGGATTAAAGCATTTAGTGTTCATTTTATGATATGTTAAGTAGCTTGGAATCTGAAAGAATAACTATGTACAACATGGAGAGTGGACAAAGAATCATTATTATATATTTTCTGAAAATATACATTTAATAGTACATGTTCATATAGTATCAAAAGCTTGATTAATGTTGACTGCTAAAACTGTTTTGTTTTTGTAATATTCCTGTTAAGATGGAATTATTATCAAGCTGAATAACTTTAGACATCCAGAGCTTACAGTTTATACAGTTTTTCTACATCAAATTCTTCTCAATAATGACCTCATTGGTTGACACTTCCCTCACCAATAGTAATAAATCTTTCACAGTGAGTTAGACTGGGTTCTTTCAGTGAGAATATCCATTAAGTATGGTACCCCATTATCAGAAGAAATATTCTTATATTCAATTCCCTATCCCGCTTCTGATGTTTTTTGCATTTAATTTACATGGGCTCTTTTGTTCAAATTTCATAAAATAAGATTGACTGGCCTAGTTAGCCAAATTTTTAGTTTTTATGATATAAAACTCTATTTGCTACAAACCCAAAGGAATGTGAATGCAATTGATTTCTAAATTTGGAATCTGAAATGTTGGTTCTAAACCTATCTTTGTTTTGTTAAAATAGGAACTTTGGTAATATCTAAGATTCCTAGTCTGACCCTTTTTCTGAATCTAATCAAATGATCATATATATATATATATATATATATATATATATATACACACACACACGGGATAGGCTTCTTGTTCAAGAATTTTTAGGTATTCTTTCATAAAATCACCTGAGTTACATGGGCAACATAGTGAATAGTGTTTTATATATATATATATATATATATATATATATATATATAAAAATCTCACATTGTGAAATTAACCTAACCTTGTTAGCATTTTCTGGCATTATTTGTTTCTTTTATGAATTATACACCTGATAAAGACTGTAAAATAAATTGGCCAAAACATTGGAATAATAATATCAACAAAATAGTTCAAATGTTAATAATAATTTTCAAAGTTATTGACTCAGCTATACAGTGTTTTTCATATGTGCTCACTAATTTCAACTTCCCTTATCTAGTCAGCACAAGTAAAATCCTCTCCCAATTTTTTTCACTAGACAGAAAGCAACAAGTAAATTATATAGAATAGATTGGTTCAGATGGTGACCAGTTTGCAATAAAATGGTAAACGCAATGAAAAATTATTTCATTTCAATACTAGGCACATTAAATAGATTTTTGTGTGAAACTTTTACCCAAATTTCTTTTATGGCTTTTGTATTTCTCTTTCTCTGAAAGTACAATCCAATATTTTTAATATTCTTGTGCATGGAATGGTTTTTATTTGAACTATTTAACAGTTTCCTACCTCTATTGTTGCTTTCATGCAATTAAAGTATGTATTGATAGTGAGTAAATTTTAAATAGGTGTCATATGATTTGTGTAGTGATTAAGATAATAATTAATGGATAATGACAAAATTAAAATTTTTGCTAAATAATTTGGAATTATATCCATGGATATGACATCAGTAAACAAAAATCTCTATTTCATATTAAATTATTTTTAATGTATTAAAAATTGTATTAAATTAAATCCTTTTAAAGAGGTTATAACTTTAAAAATATATTACTGGATTATTTAGGGTCAGTTATATTTGGCATTTTCTAATGTAACTTTTACTTTTAAGCTTTCATTTCCTATTATATGAAAAAAAATTTATTTAAATCAATTTATTTTATTTGATTGCAGGACACATTTTATATTTTGTTACCACACAACTGCAAAAGTTATGCCATTTATTTTATGTACTTTGGGCAAATAACATTTTTTATGTTTTCCCCTATTTTCATTTTGTGTGGAGAAAATAAATGTAATAAATTTGTACTAGTAATGTTACAGTGTAATGAAATCTTTACAAATTAAGAATGTAAAGAAAATAGATAAAATTATATTTTATGTGTCTAAGAGATCAGAAGAATTTTTGGAGATATATCATAAGTACATTCTGCTTGTTTACATATACTATTACAGTATTGCTTCTTTAAAATTAATTACTAAGTTTTTTATGACTTTATACATATATGGTTCAGATCAAAAACATAAATACAATTTCTGTATATTTTGTAAACCATTATATATTTATTCTCACCTGTTTTCTTTATTAGTAATATTTTAGTAATTCAAGTCAGCTTCTTTTATATATTGTGCATTTTTAATTTACATAAATTCAAAACTTTAGTAGACCAATTTTAAAGAAAATAATAATTCAATATTAGTTCATAAACAAATTTCATGATCTTTCATATGTTATATGAGGTAATCAAGCATACTGTTCTTATTTTGGTAGACTACCAGTTATTATTTTTTTTGCTATTTTTTTAACCAATTTTTGTGGCACTTTCAGATGGACCACTCTATTCTATGGCAGCCATGATCCAACTGCAGAAGGTTCAACAGAGTCCCTTGATGCCACTCTGCACTCACAAGATAGAGTATTACAATCTTTTTAAATTTTCAAATATTTTTATATTGTATATCAATCTTTTGTCAACAGTATTTTAGAAATGCATCCTTAAAAATGCCTGTTTAATTTACATATGTAAATTAAATATCAAATGTAAACTTATTTAAAGCTAATTTTATTTCATGATTTAAATGACAAAAATAAACTTGAATATCATTTTCTTATAATGCATAATAAAAGAAATAAATTGACAATGTGCATTCATAAAATTTGTTTACTTTAAATAAATATTTTGTACTGATTATATGTATACCTATCTATATTTGGCAGTATATTTTAATTATTGGTTTTATCAGCATTATATGAATAAATTTCTTTGTATAAAATGTATATACATTTAGAATATTACTGTTTTTAGAGCAACAGACCACTGTTTCTGAAAATTAAATTTAAATACAAAATTATTACAAACTAATTAACTTTAATGTGTAAAAGTAAAGTAATGATTGTATACCTAATTTTTATTTTGAAGTTGTGGTAACTATTCAAATATATTAGTTATGGTTGTTGAGTCAAATCACTTTGTTCAAAATCAAACACAATCCATTTTAAGAACTTATACTAAGTTGGCCAAAAGAGTTCTGATTTTTTTGTTTGTAGTTATTTTTGTTTTTATCACAGTTGTCAAATTAGCATGTATTTTTTTTTAATTATTGATTCTTACAGTTAATATTATTTGACATATTATACTATTTTTAAGTTAAAAATGTAACTCAAACACAAAAAAGATATTTGTGCAGTTTATTAGAAAATTACTAAGAAAATATCTTAAAAGTGATTTATAAAGTTTTATGGTTTTGTGGTTTCTCAGTGAGAAATTAAATTCAGTTGAAATTGATAGTGATCAGATCTAGATATTTTTTGAGAATAATCAGCATTATACAATATAGAAAATAACCAACAAACCCAAAATATACAAACTGGGTGTTTAAAATGGTAATCACTTTGATGTGTGGTTCCACATAAGTTAAGAAAAAATAAATCTACTTTATTTAAATGATCTAATTTTTAAACACAAATTATCATAATGACAGGCAATGAAAAATTGATAGTTTGTCTGGAGCAAGCAAAATGAATCATCATTAATACTAAAAGCTGGTTTTCATTCAAACAGTTGATTTAAACAAGACCAATAGCAGCTTTGTAAAAAAAAAAATTGCATTGAAAACTATTAGTTTGCCTGGGAAGATTTCAATCAGCCATTATCAGATATTTTAACTTCAGATTAGTACCTACTCCAGTCTTTATAGAATCATCCTAAGAAAAAAGTCAATTTACTAGAAAACTGAAAAAAGTATCAAGAGACTTTGCTGAATTTACTTTTATGACACTTTGTGCATTAACCTTGTCTGTCATACCCTTTGTAACCACATAATGAAATTGGAAGAAGTACCATGTTACTTAATATGTATATTCACATGTACAGTCTAATGATAGTATGAATCAGTATTAATTCTGTTTAGGAAGTGCATATTGTTCATTCTCTTAAATACTTTCAATATCTCTCCAATTTATTCCACCTTTGTCTTTTATTCTATTAGCAAAGGTTCTACCAATGATCATGATCTGACAAGAACTTTGTAGTTTATATTTAATGTATCAGTCAAATTAGTTTTAGATTAGATTTTTAGCTTTTGTTTGGTTTTGTATCCAGAAATACATGTATATAGAATTATCCCCATATTATAAATTATACTATGAAACTTATACAATCAGTGATAGTTTCCATAAAACAAGAATAAAATATTTTTTAAAAGCTACAGTAGAGGTCAGGCTAATTTCACAATGAATGAGCATTTTTCAGGAATGGTAGAAAGAATATAGTTAAGAATCCTTTATATTTTGGAGTTTTCTTTTAATGTTTTTTAATGTTTAATATTTGTGAGTTTTTGTTTTTAATGTTTTTTGATGTTTAATATTTATCCATTATTATTTTCTCAACACGAGTATTGTTTTCTTGCAGGGATTTGGGTCTTGGATTCCTGCATTTATCCGTGTTAAGTGAGTTTACTTTTTAAACTTGTTAATTTGTCTTTGAATGGAACAATATTGTTAAAATACTCATTTTTTTTCATAAAACTTCTGAAAATAATGATTACAATCCAAATAAACAGTTAAATTGAAGTTGTCTTAATACAGTAAATATGTGGGAGTTATGATAGTCCATAAGTCTCATCAGTTTGTTTTTGAGTGTAAAAGGATTTTATCTAAACTTTAAAAAGATGTAAAATATATACATCTTCCTTTATAGTAACATTTGAAAAGTTTTTCTTGACAAATATTACTCTAAAGGAAAATGTACTGTATAATGAATATTTTCTTAAAGTTTTCTCATTTCACTTTCAAAAAGTCTTGTATTTATTTACATTATCAAATTCAATATTCCTGTTAATTTAGAGTTGTTTAATTAGCAGGATTCTATTTTATAAACACAACACTGTCTTTATGAAATTTTATAAACATTTATTATTTTTTGATCACACAATACTGAAAATATAAAATTACAGTTACTTCTTGGTATTTCAAGTTTTCACAGCCATTGTACTAATAAAAATAAGTAACATCAGTCTTATTTTGTCATTTTTCTAGTATTGAATAGAATGGACACTCTTTGTTTTACTCAGTTTTATTATTTAAAACCTTGTTAAATCATGAGTCCATACCCATACAATTCCATGTGCTAATTTATTTTACTGGATTCTTTTGATCATATCCATTACCATATAATATATAAATTATAATTCATAATAGTTTGTCTTCTCATTTTGTAACCAACCTAGGAAATTTCTAATGAAAAATTTTTTGTCTGTCTCCTTTGGGGATTTAATAGCACAACTATTCATAAGAAGCACAAATTAGAATATTCTATGCTGCTTACTATGTCATAAAATTATGACTTCAGTTACAATAGCAAACAACAGAAATAAAAAAACAGTATAGTAAAAATAAAAAATAATTAACACTGTTTCATACTAATTATTGAATTACAATGATTATTGCACTATTTATCTTAACTGTAGGTTTAATATGGCTTTGTTTACTTATGTAGATGTACATATTTGAAAAAATAAAGTTATGAAATAATTCTTCTGTTTTTGAATTTGAATCTATTCTTCAGATTGCTTCATGCTTGTTTTATTTTAGGGATGCAGACATTTTGCGTAAAAGTGGTCGTGATGCTGTCCAGTATCTTTCATTTCAAAGATACCTAATGGTTTACTTAGGTGTTATTTGTGCCATTTCCACAGCAGTTGTTTTACCAGTCAATTTCCAAGGAACTCTTAGTATGTTCTTTTATCACATGGTTTTGTTTTTATTTGTAAATCATTGGTGATTGCATTAACTTTAAGACTAAATTAAGAATTCTATTTTATGACTTGAAAGATCCAGTCTATGTCTATTAACCTTTTGTACAAAACATTACAATGCTTTGCTAGATATAAATTTTATTTTAAAATGAAAAAATAATTTCATTAAAAAGCTTGTAACACCCCAACGGACAGTCTGAACAATTCCTCCGGCAGCCGTTCTCCACGCTGTGATGTTTGCCGGGAGTTTGTTGAAAATGTCGGAGCCTCAAGCTGGGGGTACAAGATTAAACTATAAGGAACGAACTTCCACAACTTGGATGAGTTGAAAGGATGCTTTATTTCGTTTAGAGTTAGCCTTTTTGGTTGGGGTAAGCGAATGTGACACACAGCTCTAACTCTAATTAATGGAGATCAACAAATCCGAACTGACCGAAACAAGACGAACGGAGGTTCCTACTTCAAGCACACGCCCGGCG
This sequence comes from Ascarosepion bandense, assembly GCA_037127315.1. Classification (NCBI taxonomy): domain Eukaryota; kingdom Metazoa; phylum Mollusca; class Cephalopoda; order Sepiida; family Sepiidae; genus Ascarosepion; species Ascarosepion bandense. The sequence goes on along the minus strand of JBBBDQ010001745.1, from coordinate 2,198,408 downwards.
GAACTAACTTAACCCAACTAACTCGGAAAAATCACCTGAATTTATTTAAAATTAATCCGGAAATGCTTTAGACCAGCGGGTGATAACCATTGGCGACTGCAAGTCCGAAATTTCAGTTATCTTTTTTTTTTTATCTTAATAAAGCTTCCGCCGGAAAATTCTTAATGTGTGGTTAAGATACAGTAAAAGACAGCCTTTGACCTGGTCATTCAAAAAAACCTATTTCCTGAACTTTATCTCTTATCACATTAAATCACCGAGTCAAATATTTACTGGAAGAGTGGTAGGATTTAAAACAGTAATCTGATACCCTTTTCTCTTCCACAATTTTCCTCATAAAAGAAAAAGCGTTTATTTATTTATTTTTCTCTTCTTTTTCACTTTTGTTAAACGAAACATGTTTTTAATATATTTTCTATTCTTAACCATTTTCTATTTTAATCTATTATAATAAAATACATATTTTACAAAGCACCTTAATATACGTCTAGTTATCGTGTCACAAGCTTTACCAAGTTGACTTTTATTTTGCATTAAATTTCTGTTTGGTATTGTTTTCAGTTAGTAACTCTACAGATTTTGGACGCACAACTATGGCCAATGTAGAACCTAGGTAAGTGAATCTATTAAAACTTAAGAACAAATTTTGTTTCTTGAATTATGATTTTCTTTCATTACTTTGAAACTTGGAATAAATTTTTTTAATAAAATATCTCAAACATATAAAAATTTTAATTGTACTTTTTTCTTCAGTAATTAAAACCATTACATAATAATTATAACACTGAAATTATAATTATAGCAGTATCATATTGCAATTTGTATTTACTATAATTTTTAAATTAAAATTTTTCAAGTAAAATTTTGTTCATTTTGATTTAAGCTAAAAAATTGTCTCCAACTATTTCTGTTGCGCACACACATCTCTCACCCTTTTATGATTTTGGAAAAAATCTGGTATTTTCTTTATAACAATTCATAATCTTCCCACAGAATTCTATTCAATTTTTTTCCAACCTAGTTGTCTAAAAGAATGCACCTGTAAAGGTGGATTGATAAGTATATAACCTGTCATGTAATTATTAAGTGAACTGTGAACATCTTGGTGGTACAGAGTTTAATTCTAGCATGAAAAATAGGCATATTTAAAATGATTCTAAAAAAGTAACTGGCAAAGTAATCACATAAAAAAAAAATTGGGGTTTAACCAATTTAGCTCATCTCTTCAAGAATGAGAATATAAACACATTTTCTGATTAAAAAGATGACACAATACACATATACAAACCAAACAATGATATTTAGATGCAGACCACATCATGACCAAGCAGCTATTCTTTCTGTTATGACCAAATTGCTACATCATAAAATTCAAAAAGAAAAAGATTTTTTTTTTTTTTTTTTTTTAATGTTGTTTAGCTTGTTGCCAAAAGGTATAGCCAAGGTTTTCCACTCCAGTAGTGGATGTTTTTTTCATAGGATCAGATATATAGATAAGGAAAATAACCAATAGAGACAAACAATAAACACCTGTATTAAAATTTAACAAGATTTAATAGAGAGCCAAAAATAATAGAAGAAACATTTCTATGTGAAAAGGTGTGTGTGATGTATGCACTATGAGAATGAAAATAAAACCCTTAATTTTGGTCTGTTGTCTGAAATCACAAATATACACTTTTTCTTTTTCTTCTCTCTCCCTTCCTCTCTCTCTCTTTCATTTTTTTTTTCAAAAGTTCTTTACTTCCTTTGTCACATGCATAAAAGTGTCATTTAGCTACAAGCTTTGACTTCTTAAAGTTGCAATTTTCTTTTGCCAAATAATGTTCATTTCCTCTTCGCAGTTTTTGACAGCATAAAGGTTATCTTTCTGTTGTAAAAATTCAACATTGACTGAAGTGTTCTCAGTTTTTCTTAATTGGAAAACTCATACATGGCTTTATACTTGGTGATTCACTGTTTCTTTTTGGTTTTTGACTATTTAGTCAATTGAATACATGTTCATATGGGTTTCTAATGGATGAGCTGGATAAAATATTCAGCCTCTTCATTTTGCAACCTCCACTGTTGGTGACATGAAAAAAAAAATCTTCATTCAGGTCATTCAATCCAACTTAACTCTTATATGTGAGTAGGACATAAAATTCGGTCTCTTCGTTAAGTAATCTCCTAATTTGATGATAACATGAGAAGCCTTTCTTCCACACAGTTCTTTGTATTGAGTCACATGACTCCACATGTGTAATGTGCTATTTTTAGCCATCAACCAATTCTGTTTCCATGGATCGTTATTTAACTTTACATGAATTATCTTAACTGTTGATTTCATAAGTTATCAGAGAGAGAGTAGCTGTCAGAGAGAAAAGGAGTGAGTCATAATTTATAGGCAGTATGTACTTTTAATACTGTGGGGGTTAAGGATGAATATGTGGTAATATAACACTTCTGTTTATACAAAGGATATTTGTCTAAACTTAATAAAGACTGTTTCAAGGTCTTTAAACTGAAATTGGGAGTGCAATCTGAACAAAAGAATATGCACTCATGGTGTGACGCAGCAAAATGATGATTTATCAGATGCTCCTCCGTAGGTCTGGGTTTAGATATCCTTCCTTGAATTGTGATGCAAAAATGAAATCGAACATCTTATTTTAACAGATATATTTACCAAAATTACACAAAAGTTTCTTGAAATTTTATTCAATAAAATTGCTATTGATTTCAACCACAGCCTCCAGGCAACTTTGGAAGTCTTCCAAACAGTCTTTGTTTAACTTGGTGAATGCTGCTATAATCCTTGCCTTCAGTTTATCTTTGGTGTTACAAGGAGTTTTGTTGGTCTCTCACTCAACTGTGCTTTACACATAATAATCAAGGGGTTTGCAGTCTGGGGTGTTAGGTGGCCAGATGTAAAAGGTGATATAGTCGAAGAAATTATCTGACAGCCATGACTGGGTTCTCCTGCTTGTATGGTATGGTTCAGAGTCCTGTCACCAGACATAGGGTCTTCCAGCAGCTACCCACTTGACCCAGGGCAGCACTATCTCCTCAAGGTACTTGATGTAGACATCCACATTGAATTTGAGGCTCTCACCAACAAATTTGGAAGTTCTTTTATTAAAATGGTTAGGGTGAGTTTTCCAAGCTGTTGTTACCTTCATAGTCACCATTAGACTCTTCCAAATCTTTCTGAATCATCTGCACTGTCCACAGATTGACACCCAAACACTCTGAAATGTTCTTCTAGTGCAAATGCCAAGCAGTACAGCATGCCATTTCCAAATTTCTGGTGGAATTAATTGCATCATGGTGCTCTTTTTCTCACAGACAGCACCTAACTAACCCTACCATAGTGTTCAGTCAACAAAACCAAAAACATGTATGCACAAAATTAAAATATAAAACGGCGACATTTTACCCATTGCACCCTGTATATACTTCGTTAGTTTTAATTTCTCTAAACCTTATATTTAGTTTTCTTTTCTTTTTAAGTATCAACTAGTAAGCTTAATATTACTTATTAAATTGTTAGAGCGAATATTTTCTATACTTTTACAGTCATAATATAAAAGTCAACTAAATATATTAGAAAGTTATTAAAATCTTTTCTTTTTGAATATCCATCTTAATATCTTTTATTTATTGCTTTAAAACTAATTGTTTTGTTTTGTTAGTTCCCAGATACTATGGATTCATGTTCTCCTTGCAATTATATATTTATTGATTGCGGCTTTCTTCATGCAACATTTTTCACAAAATTTGCAATTTGAAGAAGATGATCAGGTAAGCATTTCGTTTTTATCAAAAACCACTTCAAACGTTTTTTTCATTTGTAATCTCAGTATTTATCTTTAATTCTACCATAACGTATTGTATGTAAGTTAACCCTATAAGTTTATCTGTTTGGGCCACAGTCTCACTACCTTGTGTGGCTGTTGTGGTTTCTATCGCAAGTAGGTTTTTAACAGTAGGTTTTTTAGCTCCATGCTCAACAAGTTTTAAATTCTGAGTTAATCTTCTCCTAGACTGTTTGCCAAACAAAGCTTGAGAGCTTAGTCTGCTCTACTGTTTAACCCATAATTACTGAGGGAAGATTGAGTCATACCTTTCCAAGAGATTTTGTGCAATAGTAAATGTAATGTCCTTGACTGGAATTTGAAAACATGCCAATTCCACCTTCCATGCTTATAACTGCTATACTATGTGCATATTCATAACCCAATATGAGATCAATTATTTAACATTTATTATTTGATTTAATGAATTAATCATAATTTAGTCATGCTATAAGAATATTTTAAATATAAACAAAATATATAATGTTATAAAATAAGCTAATGAAAGAAATATGTTCATTTCAGCTTAATCTTTTACTGATATAAAATAGTGAAATAGAAAGATGACATAATTATCTGAATTACATAAGATTTTATCAATAAGGAATCTGTCAAGGCTGACAAAGTAAACATCACTGCTACTCTTGGAAAGGATTATCTGTGACGGATTGGGGGTAAAAAATGACTCATAAATTTTAATGCTTCCAAAACATAGCTGCTCTTCTTTAACCACTATAGAGAAACTTTCCTACTTTCCGTATGAATGACACTAGTCTCTCAGAAAGCAACAAACAACGCCTCCTATATCATCTGACTACAAGTAGAACAACTGCATCAAATCAATAGATACACCTACCACTAAGAAGGTTGGATCACTGTGTTGGGCCAGGAAGTTTTTCTCGTCAGAATCCATCTTGCACATTTATAAATCTACCATTCGTCCATGGATTGACTACTGTTGCCATCTCTGGTCAGGTGCTTCTGCTATTCATCTTGAGTTTTTCAACAAAATCCAAAGAAGAATCTGCAATGTAATCAATCCTGATTTAGCAGCTCAACTTCAGTCTCTTTCTCACCAACGGGATGTGGCTTCCCTCTATCTTTTCTATAAATATTTTCACAGTTTCTGCTCTGATGAGCTTCTTTCCCGACCGCATGAATTTACTTGTGCTACTAGATTGGCAACTAGGTCCAACCCTTTTACTGTCAAAATAGTCAAATGTAACTGCTACTTCTACTCTAGCAGTTATTTTTTTTCTCGCACTCCCCACCTGTGAAACTCCTTTCTATATAGCTACAATCTCCAAAAGTTTAAGTGCAACATCAATTGCCATCTTCTGTCTCCTTGATTCCCATCTTTATCTTATCTTTTCTTTGACATCCCCTGTACTTTGTTCTTTTTTCTTTTTTTCCTATCACTGTAACCCCCTGTGCACCTGTGACAGTACTATCTTGCTTGAGGTGAAAAGATTATAAATTTTTAAAAAAATGTCTTCATTTCAGACCCTTAAAATGTTAAAAAAAAACCAAAAAACATTGTTTTTCATAAGCTCAACATAGTAATATTTGAAGAGCCTACCTATCAATATAGAAACCAGATGAGAAAGCAATAACAGACAAATAATTTTATATAAACTTTAAAAAAAAGTAAGTTTATCTGTAAATAAAGTATATTCTGTTACTGGCATTCTTCCTTCTGGTACCAAAAATAACTTTTTTTAAAAACTATTTTACTGGTTGTAGAATATATTTTTCTTTACTCTTTCTATATGTGTTTTTGGAGTTTTTTGTTTTTTTCTTTAATTGCATATTTTGTATTAATTCTCTGCAGGTCTCTAGGACTTTGATGATTACAAACATTCCTAAAGACAAATGTTTCAAAAGTATTATATTACAGCACTTTCAGTAAGTATTTTTATTTGCTTTTGTAATATTCAGTTTTTCCATCAGCCCAAATTTTATTTGAGCATATTTCCATTTCTTAAACTCCTTAATTTTTCAGAAATACTTTTCCTTACAATTATATTTTTAGATAATAATAACTGAATATCTACCAAATCAATTGCAATAAGTTGTGATTTTAAAATGAACTGTTTATTTATTTTTTATAGAAACGATAGGGAGCAAAATTCAAATGAATTTTTACAATGTTTTTTTTACTCCTAGCAAGACTAAGATGCAAGGTTGTTGGTGAATATGAAAAAAAGGAAACATCATTAAGAAGAGAGAACAACAAAATAACAGGAATTAAGAAGATAAAATATATTGATTGACATTGCACTTAAATTTTTGAAGATTAAAGTTGACTTTTTAGTCTGTAAGCTGGAAAAGAATTCTAAAAGTGAAAATTGCATGAGAAGAAACTGTTAGAATATAACTTATAGTTACATTTAATCATTTCAATCATAAAATGATGAACCTTTCCACCAATCTAGTAATGAAACTAAATTCATAAAGTCTAGTTTCCATAGAAGAAAGTTCATCAGAGCAACTATGAAAATATTTATAAAAAGGCACATAGAAACTACATTACTATGGTGGGAAAGTGACTGAAACTGAGATGCCAGGTCAGGACAAATAACATTGTAAACTCTTCTATTTATTTTATCAAGAATCTCTAAATACATAGCAGAAACACCAAAACAGGTGTGACAACAATATTCAAAGCATGGATAAATGGTAGGCTTATAAATGTGCACGATAGATTCTAGTGAGAAAAGTTGTCTAATACAACATAGTGAACCAACATTCCTAGCAGCAGATTTAGCATCCACTTCATATCAACAGAAAATGTAAACTTGAGAAGTTGCGATGGGTCACTCTCTTGGAGGTTAGCATCAACTATGGCAAAACGGGAACAGACAATTAAGTGTAGTTTTGTTTTGGAGGCGTTAAAATTAACAAGCTATTTTTTAATCAAGTTAGCAACAGAGTGTATATTCTTTTTGAGATCAGCTGCCAATTTGACCATATCATACCAATCAGACTCACTATTAAAACAGAAGTAAATAGTTGTCATCAGCATCAATACCAAGTTGGGTTCATCAGAAATTTTGTTGATGAATTTAAGAACAAGGATAGATCCTATGAACTACAGAAGATTTCCAACCAGCAGGAAAGCAAGAAACAGCAAGTTATTATAGAGTTTAGAGAAAACAGGAGCTAGTTCAGGGGCACATTTCTTATAATTAGAGGAATATCATCAAGTCTATATGCTTTGTAAGGACCTAGTTTGAAGATGGTAGCAGAAAATACTTATATCGCACAACAGATTTTCAGTTCAAAGTGGAAAGTCAGGTAAAGATACACCACTTGAGTCAAGAATAGAATTTGAAGAGAATTTACAAGCAAAACATTCTGCTTTATCAGCAAAAGATGTTAACACTTCACATTGAGTGAAGAGAGGCGGGATAGAAAACTTATTCTCATTTAACCCACTATTACATAGTTGCCAGTAGTCATGGGAACCAAACTTTTTAGAGGCTATACTCTGTTATTCTGTCAGTAATCAAATACTTAGCCTTTTTGAGGACTTTTTTACAATTATTATGGACAGACACAAAGTGATGTTTGTTGTGATAAAAAAATATTACATTGTATTACATTGAAAAAAGTGATTCCTGTAGGATATAGCAGCTGAACAGTTAAAAATACTGTGATAAAATGTTGTCACATATGTAATGACACACTTCACAGAAAATGAATAAAATCATTTGAAATGTTAATAACTAATTTATTTAGTTGAAATAGACACCATGTTGACGAATAACTGTTCTCCAATGTACCTCTAAATTCTTGATCTCATCTTTTAAAAATATTCTCATCCTTTGAGGTGATAAACCATTTAAATGCTTTGATTAATCATTCATGCTGGAGAATTTTTTACTGCATATGAAAAGTTCAATATACTTAAATAAGTGATAATATAGGAGATATATCAGGTGAATATGGAGGATGAGGCAAAATTTTATAATTCAGGCTAGGCAGGTTTTGGACTGTTGATTGAGAAGCATGTGGCCATACATTGTTGTGCAGCAAAATTGGGTCATCTCTATATGCAAGTCTAGAATGTTTCTTTGTTGGGCATACCCTCAATTTTTTCACAAGATGAACTTGGTGTTGTTTTTTTTTTCACTTGAGGCAAGAATGAATAATGAACAACCCCTTTGAAAAACCACCATGCAGTAACCATTAACTTTTTAGGGTGTAGTGGAGGTTTTGGGTATTGTTTTGGTGATTCACTTGCATGTAACCACTGGCCTACTCTCTTACTGTTGTCAAAGAGTATTCAATTATTACATGTAATGATTTGATGCAAAAATGGTTCTTTTTTCCAGTTTGTACTCATACAGTATGATTTCTTGACATTATTTCATTGTAACCATTTTCATTGGGCTTATGAGTAACAATGTATTGAAAGAAAAATTATCTGGAAAGAAAGACTCAGGAATAAGTCAGTATTTTTTAAAATACTAAGGAGGTTACTTTGTTAGATGACCAGATCAACAACCAACCAAAAAAATGCATCATTTCATGTTACAACTTAATATTTGGCAATGTTTAACCTTCATGCCCACAAAAAAACATTTTTCTGATGCCCTCAGAAATGTTTATTTAAAAGATTATAAAAATATGCAAACCAATTACAATGCGAGATTTGTTTATCATTTTATAAAGAAATATATGTGAAAAATCTATTTATTAAAAAAAATTAATAAAACTCTACAAAATTTTAAAATATGTGAACCAACTACAATGCAATATTTGTTACTTACCATTTCATAAATATGAAAACGATGAAATGAATTTACATACACATTGGTTCCCCTTCACAGTAATGTGATTGGCTGGTGTCAGCCATAAACACAAAGGCAAGGATGAATAGAGGTCTACAGGTCTTAGGTCTACCACTACAGGTCTTTGACTATTGGTCTACAGCTATGCCTATGTACTAGATTGTCCTACCCCGTTGCATTTGCCTAAACCGCTTAACTACCCCAAATGATATATATATATATCCCTTTCCGGGACATATCAGTTGGCGATGAAGAATTTGAAACAAGTTCACAAGAATAAAAAATAATAATCGATAGCACTTACTAACGTTAGAAAGACTGGTTAACACTTACAGAAATTAAGTAAATTTTTCCTCATTTTTTTGTTTGAACACTTACTAACGAGGAATGTTAGAGAAGGAAAAACTTGTGCAACACTTACAGAAAGTAAGAAAGTGCTCCCACGCTTTTGTTGGACTTAGAAGATTTATTGGATACATTGGCAGAATGAAACAAATTGCTGAATTATGGTGCTACAAGGCACTTTACAACAAGAACAACAACAACAACTTATTCAGCAACAATTACAACAACAATTTATGCAGCAACAAAAAAACATTTGAAAAGTTATTCAAACAACAGGCAAAAGATAATAAATTACTTTTGGAAGACGTATTATCAAGGAGAACAAAAGAACCTGGTTCTAGATTTTTTTCTGGAAGGAATTGCAAATTCACTATCTGAATTTAAATACAACCCCAATAGTGGTGCAACGTTTCTGGCTTATTTTTGTAGATTTTAAAAAATATTTATGAAATGATGTGAACAATGGTTGGACAAGGAAAAAATCATGCTATTGTTGTAGAAATTGGGAACTGAAGAAAATACGAAATACATGACTTTAATCCTCCCAAAAAAGCCAGAAGAAATTACATTCAGCAAAACAATAGAAATTTTGTCAAAAATGTTTTATAAAAAAGATAGTCTATTCCATACACGATACAAATGCCTGAATATCATAAAAGAAGAGGATAAAGATTTTGTCACATATGCAGGTATGATTAATGCACAGTGAGGTGTTTAAATTAAAGGAATTGTCAAGTGACATGTTCAAGTGTCTAATTTTTGTTCAAGAACTAATGTCGCTGAAGGACAAAGAAATTAGATCAAGAATCCTCACTATCGTGGAACAGGATCCGAAAATTATACTACAAAAAGTAACAGAAGAATGTCAGTGACTTATAAAAAAAGATAATACTCAAATTGAGGAGAAGAGCATTTTGTGAGTACAATCTGTAAGACAACAGGTGGATACAGAATAAAGAAAGAAAAATGATATGCAGTTCGTGTGGAGGACAGCATATAAAGAAAGATTGTTTCTTTGGGGTAAAAAATGTTTCAATTATGGGTGTATAAGCCATAGAAGTTCACATTGTTGTGCAAAACAGAGAAAAGTAAAAGCAAAGTCAAAAACTAAGATAAACATAGTTTGGTCGAAAAACAAGATTGGGGAGGGAAAAGAAGAAAATACCTCAATGTAAAAATAAATGGACAGACTAAAATTATTACACAATTTGGAAAGTGATACCTCGGTAATAAATGAGCAAACATGGAAAAAAATTGATTACCCACTGTTGACTAACATGGACAAAATCACCAGGGGAGTATCAGGAAAAAGACTGAAGTTTAAAGGTGAATTAAAATGTAACATTTCAAACATGGGGAAAATTCACAAATTGAAAGTATGTGCTCCCTGGTTCAGAAAACCTCTTTGGTTTAGACTGGATTGTATTTTAATTGTGGGAATTCCCAGTAAATGCTTTCTGTAACAAAGTTAACATCAGTGAAGAATGTTCAAAGTACCTGGCAACAAACATGCATTAAGGGATGTTTAAACTAAATCAACTTCCGTTTGGATTGAAGGTAGCTCCAAGCTTATTCCAGCAAATAATGAACACAATGTTGGCTGGTATGGAGTATGCAATCGCATATTTAGATGATATTTTGATTTAAAAGTGAAAATGAGGCCCAAGACAAAATGCATATTAGAGCAGTATTTCAGAGAATTGAGGAATACAGGTTCAAACTGAGTGCTGAAAAATGTGAGTTCTTCTTAAAGAAGATAAAATATTTAGGACAGATCATAAAGGAAGAAAACCGGATCCAGAAAGGGCTGAGGCTATAGAAAATATGCCAGCACCTGATAATGTGGCTAAACTCCAGGTGTTCTTGGGATTAGTAAATTACTATAGCATTTATATCCCAAAAGTTTATGATATGAGAGCTCCTTTAAATGAGTTGTCGAAAAAGGGCGCAAGGTGGACATGATTGAAAGAATGCGAACAGGCTTTTAAAAAAAATAAAAAGCTGTCTATTATCAGACTTGTCGTTAGTGCATTTTGACTGGAAGAGGAAAATTATTGTAGCAGCTAATGCCAGTAATGAGGGACTAGGTGCTGTATTGCTTCATGAATTCGAGGCTGGATCTACAAAGCCAATAGCACATGCCTTGAGAATGTTATTGCCTGCTGAACGAAGTTACAATCAAATTGAAAAAGAGTTTAGCAATAATCTACGCTGTTAAAAAATTTCACAGGTTTCTATACGGAAGAGAGTTTATTCCGCAAACAGATCACAAACTGCTGTTATCAATATTTGGGGGAAAAAGGTATACCAACTCACATGGCAGATCAACTACAGTGTTGGGGTGTAATTCTATTAAGTTATAAATTCAAAATAGAATATGTGCCTTCAAAGAAGTTAGGTCACACCGATGGGTTTTGATACCTGAATATACGGAACCGCTGGAAAAAAACAGTAATAGTGTCGTTAAGAGACGAAAGTGAACTGTTGAGTCTGGTATGCAACATTATTAGAGAACTACCAGTTATGCTAGAAAATGTGAAAAAAGCAGCAGAGAATGATGATTTCATTAAAAAATGAAAAAGCAAGTTTGGTTAATCTAAAAATCTAAAGGAAGTAGTGTATCACCATTTTCAATCTGCGATCAGGTATTACTATAAGCAGATTGTTGTAATGCCGGGTACTCTGCAAAAGAAAATTCTGAAAGAGTTTCATGCTGGTCATCCAGGGATTTCGAGAATGAAATCTCTAATGAGAAATTATACCTATTGGCCGAGAATGGACAAAGACATAGAAAACTTGATGAAACAGTGCAGAGGATGTCCACTAGCAGCAAGGGATCCACTGGTAAAGATTTAACCATGGCCAAAGGCAGATGTCTCATGGACTCGATTGCATATCGACTATGCAGAGCCCATAAATGGATCTTATCTAATTATTATGGACAGTTTCACTAAGCGGCCAGAAATTGTTAAGTGCAGACATCTAACTGCAACAAATACAATAACCACACTTAATGAAATTTTTAGTCGCTTTGGTCTTCCTAAAACTTTAGTCAGTGACAACAAAACGCAGTTTATGGGAAGGGAATTCAAGGAATTCTGTTGGTCATTGTCCATTGATCACGTGACAACGCCAGTACATCATCCAAGATCGAATGGACAGGCGGAAAAATTTGTGGACACCTTTTAATGCACATTAAAGAAAAGTCAAGGCATGAACACAAATGAAAGAACTGTTCAAAAAGTCTTTGGCCGTATATAGGATTACGCCAAACCTGAATACGATGTCAGGATTATCGCCTGCAGTGTTAATGTTTGTGAGAAAAATACACTCTGTTTTCGACAGTCCGGTGAAGAAAACTGCGTATAAAGAAAGCCAGGTGAAAAAGTTTTTTTTTTTTTTTTTTTTTCAAGAACTTTAAGGCTGGAAAAATGTATTGGGAAGAAGGAATTATAACCAAAAGAATTGAACAGGTCATATATGACATTAATCAATTGAGACCCAGACAGACTACAGATGTCACGGAAAATACCGTAATAATTCCAATGGAAGTCCTGTATGATACATTTAAAATTACCATTCCAGCAAGTCAACTAATGGAGGTATTCCCAACCTCAAGACCAGAGGTACCAGTGTGTCAAATGTCACCATGGCAGGGAGGATTGAGGTGAAAAAGACTTAGGAAAAAAGTTGATCGGTTATGTCCAGACCCTAAAAAGAGAAAATATTGAAACTAAATTTCATGGGAAAATTTAGCTCGGGGGAGGTGATGTAATGAATATGCATACACCTTGGTTCCCCCTCACAGTAATGTGATTGGCTGGTGTCAGCCATAAATACAGACGAAGACGAGGACACATAGAGGTCTACAGGTCTTCAACTAGAGGTCTACATCCATAGGTCTACCACTTCGACTATTGGTCTACAGCTATTGACTACACCTACGTCACAGGATACTGCATACAATGAGTATTGTCCATTACATCTACGTACTAGATTGTCCTACCCAGTTGCATTGCCTAAACTGCTTAACTACCTCAAATGATATATCTGATATTTTCTGATATGTCCCTTTCCAGAAAACTAGTTTTTTTTATTTTTTGTCTATATTTCTGATATGAGGTAGTATTTACATTATTTGGACTATTGTCCTCATCTTTGTTTGTACGTTTCCTTCTAGTAACCAAACCCTGGGTATAATCATTTTCATTGCTTGCACAAAGCCTTTTTTACTTGTTCATCTCTGCTGTTATTGAACTCACAACTCTTTGGGTTAAGTCACTGGAACTAACCAATATCTATCTCCACTTGGCCATGTGTCCTTAAGACAAGAACTGAATTTTTGGGACTTACAAACCTAATGTTCAGTAACCTTTTTTTTTTCGCCAGAGTTCATATTGCAATTTTTTATGTTAATGGTTTTCTCTAGTATCTTTTTATGTTGCATTTTTGACACTAATGATTTTTTCTGGCACTCTGTAAAACTGGTTCCCAAATTGTATTCATCTCTATGCTTGGTCAGCTTAGATTTTTGTAGCCTAGCATATGCACCAATTCCTTAAGTTTACATAGTTTCTAGTGGCGTTCTCTATCGATTATTTCTACTTCATCCCATAGAGGGCAGTGATCCCTTTTTCTCTCCATATGTGGTCAGCTATGCCTGAAAAAAAAAAAAAGAAAGAGTGACAACTGGCATTCCTGGATGTGTTTATAAGTCACAGAACTTCAGTTGTTCTTATCCCTAAGGACATATGGCCCAGTGGATATAGACATTGGTTAGTTCTAGTGACTTGACCCAAAGAGTTGTGTGAATTCAATACCAGGCTACAGCAGTGGTGAATAAATAACTTAAAGACTCCAGTTAAAGAGAAATAACTCATGACTACCAAAAGAGGTTTCATGCAAGAAATGAGAATGATATGCCCCAGTGATAGTAATAAAGGTTTCAGTTTGGTTCAAAATTCCTAGCACCTGAAGAAGGCCGAAACGTCGTACAAAGATGAAGACAATAGTCTGAATATTTCATAAAAATATGTATGAACTAGACAATTTAAATAATATTTTTCCAGGTATTATTTACTTTTCAAATTATTTTGTATCGTTACTTTTTGCTTTAATTTTTTAAATTCTTTTATAATCATTATCTATGATCAAAGATGCCTAATCAATAGTAATCCAAGGCCTGAAACTCCAGCAATTAGAGGTTATCTCCCTGCCTTTACTGTTTTTGAAAAATATTTTTTTATTTCAAATTTTCATTAATTTCTAAAAATGCCTAGAAAATCTACCAATAAATTATTTATTGTCAGCCAAGTGACAACTGATGAAGAAATATTAAGTGAAGAGTGGGCACTAAAGCAATTAGGGAAACTGGCAAATTATGTTATTTGAAATGGTTGACAAACATTGGCTTGCTTCCAATTAATTCAAACTTTATAAAATGGTAAATATGCATTTCATTATAGTTGGTTCACATATTTTTATAATTTGTAATTTTTTATAAATTTATGAATAAAAAATTGTTTTCATATTTTTTTATAGATTGGTAAATGATGAACATTGCATTGTATTAGTTGATTCACATTATTAGAATGTTGTAAATATAAAATTATTTTTATAAATAAACAATCTAATAAATAAATAGTATATAATTGTTGTAAATTTTCAACAACAAAGAAAATATTCACTTTCATATGTTTGTTTTTTATTAAAATTCTATCATCACTTTTTAAAACAAAAATTGCTGGGGAGTGAAGATAGTTAAAATAATAATGGTGTCAAGGAAAAAAAACTGACTTTTTAACACACTTTTTTTGTTGTTTATTTTTGAAGGCATGAAAGTTAAACTTTGCCAAATATTTATTGCTATAGATTATGTTTTCTCTGCGTTTAAATCTATTTTGAAAATTTAGAACTTTTAAATAACATTTTTAGTCAATTCATTCTAATATTTTAAACTTACTATTTGACATTTTTGTTTTTATGCATATTAGATAAAAACATTAACTGCATCTAGTTGCCTGGGCATCTTGGGTTCAATCCATGAATCAATAAGTAAAAATTCAGTGGATAAAGCAAATGAAGCATATTATTGAATTAACTAGAAAGAATTAAATGATAAGAGATATCTTCTAGCATAGAAGGTGAGATTGGAATATTCAATTCTCATGAATTGAATAAAGGGTCTGTCATTTTGAACCAAATCCTTTATTCAGTTCATTACATAAACTTGTAACAATTTTCTGTATAAATAAGAAATGGAAAGAAGATAGATTTGATATGAGTATAATCCAAAATTAAATAGATATAAATATATTAATTTATTTGCATAAACACTAAGGTTGTTTTCATTTTTTGTTTAAAAATTGTTTCTTGTATTGCAATTTCGTAAAATTAAAAATTACATTTGCTTTTGATCTTTATTCAATCTTTTTAATGCCTTGTCAAAATTTGGTTACATCTGTGATGCAAATAGCTAATTTTTACTTGATAATGCAACTTAAATGTAAAAAAATTGAAAAATAAAATTTGCTTTTGTCGACATTGTTTATTTTAGAGAATCTTACCCAGAAGCATCTACCGTGGATATTCAATTTGCTTATGATATTACAAAACTTGTAAAGTTAGATACTCAAAGGTGAGTTATAATTTATGAATAATGAATTTATTGAATTTATCAATTAATATAAAGTATTATTGTGTGGTATTCCTTGAGCTATTCATATGAGTGTTATTGTCCTTGCCAGGGTTAGATTTAGATGAAGAGAGGCCTTAGGCTTGTGAGGCCCCACTAAATCCCCCACTTACATGATAAGAGGAAAATGAAAGAGTGTTAAATTAAACAATTTGAGTAAAACTGAGGATGATGATAGATGTTTAAAATGACTGAAAGGTTGTTTAGAATTTACAATGCATTATGACAGACTGTGTAAGAAAGGCATGTGTTAGTGACAAAAATTATTATACACCTAGATTTTGAGGCCAAAATCTTCAGCTTGCAGGTAAATTAAGCACTAGTCTTTTCTGTTTTCATCACTACATTTTAGCAGAAATATTTTCAGTTATAATGCAATATAATAAAGCACTACACAAAATTTTGATATAATCACAGTAAATAAAATCTCTGAAATACAGATGATTCTAATCAGAAGTAATATCAAGATTTAAAATAAGACCTTCTTTTAACCTTTCTTTTTATTTATACAATTGATTTTAGACAATTTATAATTTTTTGACAAGATTATTTTCTTTTTCTGTGGGCATTTTAAAAAAGATGGTATAATTTTTAAAATTATTTATCTCTATTATTTTAGAAGTGTACTCTTATTACTTTCTGGTTGATATTATACCCTAAGTAGAAATGAAATATTAATGCCTTGGGTGAAAATAAAATGACTTTTTTAAAAAGATTTGAAGAAACTTTGCAACAAACAGAATTATTCAAATTTAAAAAAAAAATACTCTCTCCAAATATGTAGTTTTAAAAATCAAAAATATATTTTATGTATAACTTGTTTTAATTATAAGGCTGCAATAATCAGCATATTGAATTATATTGCAAAACTGATTTAAGATACTTTTCTGTTACATTGTATTATTTCAGTTATGTTATCATTTAAAATAAAAATTCAATTCACTGGAATAATTTCACTGATATTATTAAGTTGGCCAGAAGTTAGCATTCCAAGCATTTAGTTTTAACCTATAAAAGAGTATTGCTTTGGATTTTATTATGACAACAATTATTATGACAACAATAACTGCTGTCATAATGTCACAGTATTAAAAAAATCTTGTCAATGTTTTTACAACTTTTGGTGTGAAAGAAAAATAAGGAACATTTTATACATGCATTTTCTTTTCTTTCTTTCTTTTGTGTACATGCATGTAAAAATGTAAGTGACATAAAAAATATGATTTATGCTTATGTGAATGGCTGAATATGTCAGAAGTGGTTTGCAAAGTAATATGCTTGATATTTCTTTGCTAAACTGAGATTGATTGTAATCAAATGACAGCATTACTTGGAATAACCAATGTGATATTATGCAGGAAACAGCCAACATAAGCAAAATATTGAAATCAAGAAATGAAAATCATTTATTCCAGCATTTATAATAGTCACTTTGAGGTGTGCTTTTAAATAAGCAAAAGAAAAATCTAGTTAGCCCTATTTCCATTCATGATAAGTAATAGTGGTTACTTTACAGTGATGTATAACAGCAAGAGATTGTAGGTCAAGTAAAATGAATCAGTACTAACTATACCAAAGGCTTGTCTTCATCCATAAAAGATAATGTCTTGTATATGATGGGATTGAAAAGAAGTCCTCTCAAATCTTTTTAGATTTGAACAAGTACTGCTCCCAATCAGATCATGTTAAAGAAGCAATCAGCAAAAAATGTTCAGAATTGGTTAAGAGAAGAGGCATATTATTTCTGGATAATAAAAATTGTTACAGCTTTGGTTGGCAAATTTTGATTCATTTGCTGCATTCTCCAGATATTGCACTTTCAGATGACTATTTTTTTTTTTTAGTTTTTACAGAATTCTCTTATTGAAAATATCACTTGCCTTTTGGGAGCCTGGAATTATAAATTGTTTGAAAAATGGCAGAAGATAGTTGAGCCACTCACTAAATATGTTGTTGAATAATAGTAGAAAGTTTTTAAAATTGTCTTTTAATTAATAAAACTGAATGAATCTTTTAACAACTCAATATTTATTTAATAAATAATTAGATTTTTAAGTGGTTGTTTTTCTATATAAGATTTCAAGCTGCAAAAATTTTAATTTTTCAGGGGGAGAGCTGCTGAAGCAAAATTGAACTCTGAAAGAGAATTCCATAAAATTGGTGAACGTCCACTGTTGCGCCCATATCCTTGTGGTCAGTTGTGCTGCTGCAATATTTGTGGATGTAAAAGTGTAAGTGTAAATGATTAGTTCTATTTTCTATCTTTGTGAAGATCATTCCAAGAGTCCAATTACTATATACAGCTTCAGAAATTAGTATCTGAAATGGCAATTTGTACAAATTATTAGAATTGTATTACTTTTGTTAATACGTTTATAATTTTGATTATTCATTTAAAATTATAAATTATGTATAAATTATTAAAATTTTACATAATCGTCACAAAATTGCAAAAATGAATTCATTGTTAAAGAAATAAGTTCAAGCGAAAATGTTTAAGATTAGGCTTAATGAGGGAATAGATTAAGTTGTAGTTATCAATATATAGAAATAACTTGAAGCTGTTTTACTGACATGACTGAAATATGGTTTATCAATTTTTCATTATGAATATTTTGCTATTGTATTAAAAATTTTAAATTCAATTGCATGGCTAAAATGATCTAAAAAGCTAAAATAGTTAAATCTTTGCAATCGAATAAATCATTCTGATTCTCTGTTTGCTTTTCATTAATTTATTCGATCCAGTTCATTGATTTCTCAGATGTTTTCTGAATATGTTTTAACTTTTTACCTTCAATTCTCACAATCACTGTCCATGACCTTTTGTTCAAATTTTAAAATAACAGACTATTTCCTTTAGTTCTTTCTTAGGAGAAGTGGTTGGAACAAGAATCCATGTATAATCCTATATGTTTTGGATCTTCTATGCATTCAAAGGACTACAAATAAACTTTAAGAAAACTGAATGCATGGTCATCAGCAAAAGGTGCAACCCAAAATGCCAAATACAGGTGGGGGATACCAGAATAAAGCAAGTACAAAAATTTAAATACCTAGGAAGTGTTCTAACAGGAGATGGAAAGTGCGACACAGAGATCCCAAGGCGAATTGGCATGGCAAAGGATGCATTCCAGAAGCTGAGTAAAGTACTAACACACAGGAAAATTTCACTAGAAACAAAGAAAAGAGTGCTGGATTGCTATGTGATGTCAGTTCTTCAATACAGCAGTGAATGCTGGACAATATCATCGAAAATGAGGACAAAACTGGAAGCAGCGGAAATGTGGTTCTACAGAAGGATGCTGCGGATATCGTGGACTGAGCATGCAAGCAACGATGAGGTGTTGGAAAGAATGGCAACAAAAAGGAAATTAATACTGAGCATCAGGAAGAGACAACTGAAGTTCCTGGGACATGTAATGAGGAAGGAGAGCCTGGAGAACCTGATACTGACTGGCCAGATAGAAGGAAAGAGAGACAGAAGAAGGCAGTGGATAACATATTTGCAGGGCCTGATCAGATGGATGATGGAACAGGGGTTGCCAGGAGTAACAGGAGCAAACATATTAAGAGCCACAAGGGATAGAGAGACGTGGAGAACCATGATCGTCTACGTCCTGAAGGGACAGGGCACATAGAAGAAGATGCATTTATATGCACAAGTCATTTTCTATACCCACATTCTGTATGGATAAAAAATTTGTCTTAAAAAAACCTAACTTTTATTATGCTCTTTTTCTATGATGTGTATAAGTGATCCAAGTAACAATGCTTCATCCAAAAAAAGAAAAACGTTCAGAAAACTAAAAACTACTTATCTTATTTTTATACTCTGGATCTATGAATATCATCCATTTATCTAAGCAAAGGATGCATCTATGACATTGAATTGATGTAAAAGAAAACAAAGGAGAAACCTGTTTCCCAAATATGAAGAGCATAGAAAAGCCATATCTAAAAGTGAAGTGAAAAAAATCTAGCCATAATAAACAATATCTAGAGGAGGCTATCTCAAGTATGAGAATATTGAAACTATTTTGAAGAAACTGCCTAGTGGAAAATTGTATGAGGAGCTACCAAAAATTTCAGAAAATGTAGTAGTTTTCTGATTTTGTTAACCACTGTGGGAAACAGTTTAAGAGGACTATTTCAAAGAAGACAGTGTAAACTAGGTCTCAAAGTATTTTTATGGTGAATTTCCCCAAACACTGTTGTGATACTTTGTATTTGAATAATTTTTTATAGATATTTTAGCAAGAAAAAGATTGCAAATCAATTTCACATATAAAATATGGAAATATTTTTGTTACACCAGATATTTTTAATATTAACATAATCAGTTTAATTACCAACAGTTATCCTATATTTAATTTCAGTCAGAACAAGATTTGTCAGTACTATTAAAGTGATAGAAAGAGGGAGAAAGAAACTCTTTATACTAATCACAGATCTGAGGAATACTGAAGAAGTAATTAGTGAAAACACAAGATTAAAAAGAATGATATTAACTATTTGAACAGCTTTAAGAAGAACAGAATACATATTCTTTGAAGAATGTTTCCCTTGTGCAAAAAAAATAAATCAATGTTTTATGTCTGAAAAATTATAATTTTTTTTTCCTTTAAAATTTAATTCACAATTATCCAAAATATAAAGATTTTTTTAATTTATTTATTATGCAGGTCGATAGCATTGAGTTCTACTCTATGGAGGAAGAGAAATTATTAAATGAAGTTGAGACAGAAAAAGTACGTGCATATCAAAGACCTTTAGGAATGGCCTTTGTTACTTTATCAGCAGACCTTATGGCAGAAAAGTAAGTTAAAAGATTTTTTCTTTAACTACCCTACAAATTAATATAAGGCTAGTTTTATATATTTTGTGCTACTACTATAAAGAGACAGTAAATACTTCAAATTAAAGGATTTTTTTTAATTTAGTTAATTCATTTAAAGTTTACTATAACTCTTACAACAGAATGTTAACAAAATGTTTTATTAATTACATACTATAATCTATAAACATTTCCAGAAGTTTTTTCTTAATCAAATTTATTTTCATTTGCTTTTTTTTTTTTGTCTTGATGATATTTGTAAATTCCTGAAGGGAAAAATCTTAATAGTTTAGATACTCTTATGGTTAATTTTAGAGTTCTTTTGGTGGGTATTTAGCATAATATCGTAATATGTTGATGTAAATCTTAGTATAGTATCTGTTTTGGGTCATTCTTTGAGAAGCACAAATCTTGAAATCCATTAAAAATTTTGCAATATCTGATGAGAGAAAATGATTTATAAATTTTTATATACCAAAACAATGTTAAGAAAATCAATCACAAAGTGGAAAAAATTTTTCATGTGGCTCGTTTTTTTCTTTAGGACTTCATCAGAATAAACTGGTTTGCATTGATATTACTACACATGCACTTGATGTATTAATTCTACTCCTTTCAATTTAATTTTTTTTATGTGTTTGCATATATAGTCAAGCAAATGTCATTTAGTTACTTTTTGTTTGTTTTTATAACTTTTGTCATTAAGTATCACACACTGTGATAATAGAAGATCTGCCAAGAAAGGTAAGAACCTGGATGCAAATTTGCTGTGGTTGATCTCCTGATTAAAGCACTTTCTATACACTTTTGTCTTATTAAATTGCATTTTTTTTTTATTATTATTAAAGTAGAGCTTTTTAAAACAAAATTGTAGTCAGAACAACTAGTGCTTTGATTGCTGTTTTTCTAAAAGATTTGCTTTGTGTTAATATAATATTTTATTTAAATTTCTCAAGGTTTCTCCTGTATGTTCCTCATGTTAATTATTACAGGTGACAGAATAAATTCTTCCTTCAAGTTTTAGCTGATTTTGTTTTGTATTAAGTTTTAGAAATAGTTGTAACAAATTTTATGTTAAGTTTAGATAAATTCATTTCAATTGTAGTTGATAGAGTTGGTAGGTAAAATAATCTAATTTTGATTTGTTGGGTTTGTCAAAATAGTCCACAAAATATTTTATATCAAAAATATATTACAAGCCTTTTGCTTTACATTGAATAAGAAATAATTGTTATTGAAGGAGCTTGAAAGTATTTTCAATATATTTTTCCACTTCAGGTAAATATTGAAAACTACAAATTCTGAGCACTCTTAAATAGAATCTGATAATTATTCCAGATTTTATTTTTTATTATAGTAGGACTAGAAATTTATAAGATCATATCTGATTAAATAGCAAGTGTATATCTTTTAGACTTTACTAACTCATTTGAATTTCCAGTTTGGTGTAAATTTTTCAGCCATTATTTTTTAATAATGTTTCTATTCATAATTTTTTAATGTTACCTTTCCTAATTTTTATTTTACTTTTTGAAAGTAGACAGTCAGTATACAGCAGTGAATAGACAGCACATGAATGTAAGGCTTTTCTGAGGCAAAATGTGACAGGAGTTCAAATATCACTAAGAGTTTATCCTTTATTTCTAATCCTGTGCTATCTACTCACTGCCATTACTAATAATAATATGTTAAAGCATTATTTTATTATTATTATATTGAGTTTGATATTTCTAGGGTATATAAAATGTATAGGGAGCCATTTATTTTCATGCAAATATATCTTTGGCCTTATAATTTTAGTTATATTTTTATTTTTGATATTCTTGTAATGTTCTTTTTATCTCAGAATTTATTTAGACTTTCAAGCCATTTGTAAAGGAGTTCACAATTCAACACCTTCCTCTGTTAGCCAAGAGCTCAATGTTGCTTATTGGCAAGTGCGCTATGCCCCATCACCAACCAACATTCACTGGTAAGTAAAAAAAAAAAAAGTTTTTGTCAACTTAAATTCACTTTCATATTTTTTCAATAGTGTTTGTATGTAGAAGAATTTACCCCTAATTGTTTTTTTTATTGACAACACTCAAGAAAAAATTTACTGTCCTTTTAATTACAAAAATTCTAAGTATGATTTTTGCAATGCAAATCTAAATAAATTTAATAACAATAGTATTTGATTTTCAATCTGATTTTTAAAAATTAACTCTGATTAAAAGATACATGTTTTTTGCAAGTATAAAGTTTTATAGATACAGTATTGAAAGCAAAATTATATTTACTTTAATTGCTATGAAGATTTTACTTTCTAATGAGGCCAGATTTACATGTATGCATATAAAAAAATTTTAAAACTAAATTCTTTTTTTTTCTTAACAAATATAAAAAACATCCAAATATTTTGTGATTTAAAATAAAAATTATATTGTTTATTTTGTAAGTCACTTATTTAGGATATTACCATATATGCATGTTAAATTTGTGATTTTTTTTTTTAAACTGTTTTACCTAAATATAAATTGAAGATTTGTAAATTATGTAGCTAATAATGTAATGTAGTTTTACAATTTCTATTGAGATCATGCTATTTGGAATTTTATTTTTCAGGGAAAATCTTTCCATTTCAGTTTGGAAATGGTGGATAAGAGCATTTGTGATCAACACTTGTCTTTTAATTCTCTTGTTCTTTTTAACTACTCCTGCCATTATCATGAACCTGCTTAATGAAATTAATTATCAAAAAGCACTTGCTGATTTGCATGTAAGTAAGTTTAATGCATACATCACAATTTATGCCTATAAGTTCGGTCATGATAAAAAAATAAAACCAATATCACTACTTAAATACTAAAAATCCTGTTCCTTTGATATTTAAGGTCAGGGTCACTGGACTTCTGACAAACCCTGCTTCATATTTCATGTTTCTAAATCATAAAATTTGTTTGGATTTTCTAGCTGCCATACTAAAAAATTAAAGTCTTAAGGATTTTAGTTTTTTGCAATGTAATTAGAATTTTCAAATAGTTTTTCATTCATTACAATGTTCCTTAATTATGGTAACTTCATGAAGCATGTGGTTTTCTTTAAGAAGAATGAAAATTTTGATTTTTGCTTGTTTATAAAATGTTGTAAATTAAGATATTTAAGACCACTATTATTGAATACAAATTCAAAGGTTTTGTATAAACATTTTTTGTTCAATTCCTTTTTATTCCAACAGAATCAGTTACTGGTTCAATTTTTGCCCACTGTCCTTATTTGGACATTTTCTGCTCTACTACCCATCATTGTATATTACTCTGATCAGTACATTGGACATTGGACAAGGTAAACAAGTTTTTCTTCTTATTTTGTTTGTCTTGATCTTTGTATTGTGTGAAACAATTCTATCAATATATTTTTCTTTAATTTTTTGCTTATTGAGTAGTAATATCAGAACATGAATATTTTTTTGTTTGTTTATTTATCACTTTGTTCTAGATGTTAAGCACAAGAAGCAGCAGACATTCAACATTGTATTTGTCTATTTTAATCCAAGAATTGATACAAGGTTCTCAATCCGGCATTATTTTGGAGCTTTTTTTTTTTCATCAGCATGACTGATTCTAACTTCCAGGAGAATGACTCTTTGTGTCTACTTGAGCTAATGTCCTAGTACACCAATAACTTTTCTCACCTCAGTTTATAGCAATCCAACATTTGGGGGTTATATATGCATTTATCCTAGAAAAGGTAATATAAACATTATTAGAACCTTAGTTCATAGGGCATTAATGGTATACTTGGAGTTTTTCTGGATAATGAAATTAATTTTGTTAAGGAGACATTGTCGTTTAGGGAATCCCTTTAGTACTGTTCATTCTATCATCCATGACAAGATTGTGGAGTTCAGAAAGGTCAAACCTTGTATAGTTAAAAAGTGCCCTGTTTATCTTAGACTTCCCTGGATTGTGAAAGCTTAACTAGACAAATTTCATCTAATATCCATAACTGATTTTTCTCGGCTGAGGTTCATGTAGTGCTTCAAATCCGGCCTATGTTTGGTTCTGGGCACAAGGATGCTCTCCCTTCCCACCAAGTAAATTCTTTTATCTGTAGTTGCAGTGCCAACTACACAGGGAGAATTACTCTGCACCTAGATATGAGAATTAAACAACATATTCCCATTAAGATCAGGAATCGCACCTTGGCTTTGAATGAGCTTGTTCCGAATACTTACAGTTCCACCATATGTGAGCGCCTGTTAAATAACAGAAAGTGTGCTCCTAATTTCAGTGTTGACTGGTTCACTGTTGTATCCTGATCACACTCTATATTTCATCTTAAAGTGCCTGAAGAGCAGGAGTGAAACTGGTTGCTTTGCTTTTAGATTGTCTTGTAATATAAAGCTACACACTTTTATTTTGATAATTAAATTTTGTACCTACAAAAATATCTTTAAATATTTGAAATCAAGGTACAGCCTTAATTTAATTAGTAAATTAAAGACTATATTAAATCATTTGCTAGGTCTGCTGCTAGGAATGTTGGTTCATTGTGTCATGCTAGACAATTTTTCTCACCAGAATTTGTTTTACACATTTGTAGGTGTACCATTCATGCATGCATTGAATATTGCCATCAGATTTGGTGCTTCTGCTATGTATTTTGAGATTCTTGATAAAATACAAAGAAGAAACTGCAAGATTATTGGTCCTAACCTAGCATCTTGGCTTCAGTCACTTTTCATAGCTTTCCTATAAATATTTTCATGATAATTGTTCTGATGAGATTTCCTCATTGGTACCTAGACTTTATGAATTCAAGTGCAGTACTAGATTGGCAGTATGGTCTCATGCTTTTATAGTTGAAATGGCTAGATGTACTGTGAGTTATATGCTAAGGTTTCTTCTCTTACACTTCTTGATTGGGAATACTTTTCAATTATTGTTACTGACATCATATGAAAAAGATTGTGAAATGTGATTGTGAAATTGATGTACAGTGAAAGATGGGTTGAGTGTTTCTCCTTTCCCCCTTCCCACCATTTGTAGTTTTAGCAAACTTCATCCAGTCATTATTGGTTCAGACAATGTGGGGTGTTTTCAAAAAGAAATATATACCCCACAAGAGGAGTATATAACAGTGACCCAAGACACAGAATTAGACCCTTTCTATAATTTAATATATATTTAACTAAATAGTATAAAATGAAACCAACATTCAATTCTTGCTAATTTTGTTTCCACCATTCACTTTTTATTAGATTTTTTTTTTTTTATTTCATCTATCTGTTTGGTGTGACCTTTCTTCATGATTTTCTCATTTGCTTTAATTAATTTGTTTTATTGCTGGAAGCCTCCTAAATGGTGTTTTCATACAGAAACTGAGACCTCACCTAGCTATATTGTAATATTTAAATTTACTTTTGCCAGGAGTGCTGAACATCATGCTGTTATGAGAAAAACTTTTATATTTCTTGTGTTCATGGTACTTATTTTGCCATCTTTAGGTCTCACCAGGTAAGTCATCCAAAATATTACTATTTCACTTCTATAGAAAGAACTAAAAAAATATAACTGAACATCTTTTAATGATTACATTTTTTTTGTGTTAGAACACAAGTTCACCTTATTCAAATCATTCCGCAAGGGGTAGATATTTACTAAACTTCAGCCATTATATTTAGGCCATCCATTAATGATTAATTTCAATAGCTTACCAATCATTGCTCTGTAGGAAATATTCAACATTCCAAATATTAAGAGAAATTTTGAGATCATGTAACACAGGGGCAGCAAACTCATTTTGATTCGGGGCCACATGGGCTCAATTTTACATCAAGTAGGCCGGAAATGTACAGAAAATGTCTAGGTGAAGAAAATTTTATTGCATCATATTGTATTCAATCAAAACTGTTCCATGTTATAATGCAATACAATACTTTGAAATAAACCAAATTAGCTTACAAAAATAATTAATTCTTACAAAATATTCTAACATTCTAGGCTAAGCTTTAATTTCAACTTTCTGACAATATTAGTCATTTAGTAAACTTAGTGTGATCCAGACACTTGACACATTTTAGGCTTGACAAGTGCATCAATATTAGGGGAGTTTTCCTGTGAAGCAGCTCATTTCAGGATGTCATTTAAGTTTTTGTTTTGTTAGCCTTGAATGGAGCTTGTTTTTGTTGATACTCATCACTGAGAAAACTTACTCACATAGGTAAGTAGTTCCAAACATGCACAAAATTTTGGCAGCTAGGTCTCTCAGTTTGGGATAGCCAGAAAAAAGATACTTCTTTATTTCGAGGTTAACAGAAGCAAACTTTTCTTTTAAGTTTGAGTCACACTGCAAATCAATTATCTTGAGTTGCATGTCAGTTGGCACATCAAAAGGTGTCACAGAATAGACAACAAAAGATTTTGAATTGTGTCTTCAGTTCATCAAGTACTTGAAAGTGCCGCTTGAATTCTTGGATCAAACTGGAAATTTTTCTTTGTACTGACCCAAGTCCTCAGCACTTCCAGCATTGCAAAGATTTTTTAGACATGGAAAATGAGCAGGATTGTTGTTTGACAACTGCATGTCCCACAAAACAAGTTTAGACTTGAAGGCTCATATGTACTGCGTGACAACTTTATGATCTTGCAACATTCTATTCAGGTTATTTAAATGGTCGGTTATATCCACCATAAATGCAAGGTCCTGTACCCATTCCGGGGACTGTAATTATACCACAGGCTTCCCTCTTATTTTCATGAAGTTTACAATTTCCCCTCATAGTTAAAGATAACTGCTTCATGGCCAACACTTTTATCATTAAGAAGTGTGTCAAATTGACAATAGTTCAGGCCTCTGGCACATATAAAGTTAACAATTTTAACAACTTCCATCGCATAATCCACTTTTTGGGACTTGCAGCATAATGCCTCTTCATGGATAATACAATGGAAAGTCCAGTCTGCACTTTCTCCTTCAATTTTATTTCCAGTTATTGAAAGTGTACCATCTGTAGCAACACTGATAGCATGAACCCAGTCTACTTTAACATTGTCCAGTGCACCAACAAGTTAAATGAAGATGTCTTGAGCTTTTTCTCATTTCTGTCATTGGTACTAACTAAAATTCTTCATTAACTGTTAAGCTTGAAATTTGCAAGCTGAGCAATGTCTGTAATGTCAGTACTCTCTTTCAGCAATAGCAACTGAAAATGCCACAAAAGATGCCACTTTTTCTTTGAGTTGGCCATCTATATCAGCTCCAAAGTTTGAAATACGATCGAAAATAGTGTTCCTTGTCAAGCTTATATTTTTCATGAAACACAATTTCTGTAGCTTTCAGCAAACAATTCTTCACAAATTCCCCATCAGAGAATGGCTTGGATGCTACAGAGGTAGCTGGCTTTTACAGCCGTATCACTCACCTCCATACTATGACTAAAAATGGCCAGCTGTTTCTTTAAATCAGACAACATTTTCTTTACTTTGTTCATCCTTGCTTTCTCTTGTAAATTTCTGAATTTATTGCTATGGTGACTGTCATAGTGCCAGCGAATGTAATATTCCTTCATAACAGAAATTTGCTGCATGCAAATTTTCTATCTACATATGTGAAAAATATGAATCTGTTCTCTTCTCTTGGAATACTCTGCATTCTGTATCAACCTTTTGTTTTTTTTTTTGTTTTTTTTTTATAACAACATGATGAAAATTTAACTGAATTTTAAAAGCAGTGCCACAATACACTTGACACATGTAATATGTTACGCTGGTTTCCAAAATGCCAAGATATAATATTAAACACAATGTTATCATTATTACAGAGAGAGACAGAGATGCATAAGCATTTGCAGTTTTAGACATGTGACCTATTGTCAGTTTGTGTATCCCAACTGGTTGGATGTTTCCTGTCTGGCACATTAAATAATGCAAATAAACTGCGGGGCTAATCTCTTAAATACCAATACAACCGAGAAAAACATTGCTAGCCTTCAATTGGTTCAAAAATTGTTTCAAGAGCTACATTGAAGCTCTTGGTGGGCTGAATCCAGCTCAACATCCCTGATGTAACAAATGCAAAGAATGTGTGTAAATGTCACACAAAGAAATTATTTTTGAGATATGATCAATCAATAATTTGTCTGTTGCAAAAATACAAAAATTAAGAAACGTGAACAGAAACACTTTTTATAAAATGTTTTCTTGTATAAAGTGTACATGCAACTTCTCATTTAAATTATCTCCATGATTCATGGTAATTGAAATTTGAATTTCTCATGAACTTATACAAACTTAAGTTTTTATATAAATTCATAAAATATGACATGTTCTCACTTAGATTAGTGTTTTTATTTTATGAATTTTTATTGCTTTCATGTCAAAATATTTAAATAGCTATTACAACTTTTTTTCTCTTCAGTTCAAATATTCTAATCATAATACTGACTTTAATTGTCTGTTCTATCCTGCTCTGTTTTTGAATTAAAAATATTCAGTAACTATCCAACAATAAGATGTAAGATTACAAAGTAAATCATTTATACACAACTGGATCCCATACCAAAATCTTTTACCATAAACATGCCTTTAGCTTTTAATTTAAAAAAGATATACACACACACACACACACACATACACACACAGTATGCCTTCTATTTAAAATGAATTTAGCTAGCCATACCTAGTTCTCAAGTTGTTATGCATAAATTATAAGAAAACTGATCTTTTACTTGTGTATAATGAATCAAAATTATTTTATTTGAGCCTATTCATGATAGAAATGGTTACTTATAAATATTTGTTTTATCTCTTCCTTTCCAGTGCCAAAGCATTATTTGAATGGGCAATAAAGGACAAACAACATCATTATAGATGGCAGTAAGTAAAAAAACATTTATATATTATAGATTTTTAGATATAAAATGAACCAACTTATCAATATGTGAATAGTAATTTTTGTGCATGTCTTATAATTAGATGTGTATGTAATAGGCAGTCTTTAATAATGTGGGTGTGGAGATGCTGATCAATTAATGTTAACTTTGTTCTTTTTATCAAAAGTATCTTCCAAAATTTTTATCTCCTTCACATTCCCATATGCAACATGTTAAAGAATATTCATAACTAACGAAAACACACTTAAGATTAGCAGTTTTTCTATATGCATCGTATTTTGACTTCCACACAGAAAATTTATTCATTTGGGTTACACTATTTCAGCAGTCTTCCTTTGACATTTTCAGACTTGACTCATTTTTCCTTCATCTATAGCAAATATTTTTCTCTATTTTTTTTTCTTTTTTTGTTTGTGGTGGGGACTACTAGTATTGTTTATGTAAACTGGTTCTTGCATTGCCAGTTGGAAACATATAACAAGTTCATTTTGACATATTAAACAGATGTGCTTTATCTTACTCTTCAATAAGTGATAAATTTGTGAAGGAATTAGGCATTCATAGATATTTTTCAAATATCTAAATACTCTGTTGTTTTAACTCTTGTAAGTGATATCTTGTATAATTATGTTGTTAGGGGATTAATTGCCAATAAAAAGCATTTTTTGTTTCATTATCACTGGTGGGGGAATATAATGATAGGTGAGGAATGTCAGCATCTAAAACTTTTAACATACAGTGTCAGGTCTTTTTCAGGTGGCTGGTATTCATTTTAAGTGATTTCCAAGATAGTCTGCCACCAGAGATATTGCAAGAGATGGTCAGTCCAAATTCAACGAGCTGCAAATTGAATAAACCATCATCCTGTGGAAATAATAGATCACAAATATATACATGCTACTGCAATACCAGCCGGCTGATTTCTTTTTTTTACATCACTTGGTTTTGACCTGCTTATGATTTTGTATCTATTCAATATATATAAATATATATAAATCTACACTGTATTGTGGCAGTCTTAAATCTGGTTTTTCATTATATACTGTTCTTTCATGTGTTGGGGCTAACCTAGTTGGATGATGACAAATGATCCTACTTTGGACAATCCAAGATTAACAAACACAATATAGTTCCCAATGAAAAAGAACTCTGACCATTCTCTTTATCAGATGTAAAGGAACTATTCCCAGCTTTACTCAAATAAAGAAGCTCTAGAAGTAATTTACATGCAAAGTTTTTTTTTTTTATTTCTAACTTTAAAGTTATTGTTATATTGTCTGTAAAGAGCCTTTACTGTATGAACATTTTTTCTCTTTTCATTTACATTATGTTCCACCACACTGCAATAAATTATTTCATTCAGTCAGTTAAGTGCCATACATGATACACGTTTGGGCTATCATGTCTCGCAAGAGACATGACTGACTGGGCATAAAATTTTCCCACAATAGGTTGCCATTACTTTCTGCAGTAGACTGGTTGCCAAACAAGTCTATAGGACCCAATGTCTTGTTATTTAACCCAT